>QEPC01002120.1:51787-80071 GCA_003113815.1 Sphenodon punctatus | reverse complement strand
GGTCAGAGATGGGATGGGGTTCGAAGGAGACATCGGAGACAGAACAGTTCCTAGAGAACACGAGATCAAGAGAGTGACTACCCTGGTTGCAACCTTGGCTCAAGACTGGAACGCTATGAATGTTCAGGACTATAATACAGCTAGGTTTCATGCTTTAACATACCAAGAGTCCTGTTTACACAACTAAGGCAAAATAAGCTTTCAGATTAAAATGACACCAAATTTCATGAAATTCAGGAACCATATTAGTTCCATGTTTAGCTGTGTGAACACAGAGCGACACGACAGGGTTTGGCAACAGCCTGGATCTGAGGCATAAAGGAGAGGGAGTAGTCCAAGATGAATCCCAGGCTACACACCTGAGGGACAGGCTGGATGGCGATTCCCTCAATGGAAACAGAGAGGGAAGCTGGAATAATCCATAGCCATTAGGGTAAGAGGTCATCTATTGCCGTTGCCTCACCTGCTGCAGGAAGGTCTGCTAGACCTTACAGTAGTTTCTCAAAACTTTCATTCTTAAATATTTTCTCTTCTGTACTAATGTTATTAAAACAGCTTTAGCTCAGTGAAGATTCAATTATTCTAGCATCTCCTTTCAGGGGGTTTCAATCAGGAGCTAACCCCCAAGGGATACAAACAACAGTTAATTAAGCAGCCTTCATGAACTTATTTTGCCACTTGGAGGTATCAAATTGCATGTTCTGTGCTAACAAGGACAATAAAAGTTATAAATGAACACAGGATGCAAGCTGTAATAGTTGTAGAGAATGCACTCCCGTCTAATCCCACATGAAACAAAAAATTAAATTCCTTGAATTAGCCACTAGGGGGAGCATGTACTCATTAATATAACCCTTGCAGAAGGCCCTAATTACAATAATCTTAGAAGGCAAACTTTTTTTGTGTGCTAATGTATTTTAAGAAGGAACTTGGTAAAACACTCAAAGCTGCAATATTTGTAGTTTTAACTAGCTCAGGAAACGAAGTATAAATCACAAACAATACACAAACCCTCGTTTTCTGAGGTAATGCACATAACCACATGCTCAGTGCCTCCAAGAACTCAGGGTATGCTGTCCACACATTTTACAAACCTAAGGCCTGATCCTGTAAATGCTTACTACAAATCAGATATCCCTTCACCCCTTCCCTTTCTACCTTCAAATCCCTCCTCAAGACCCACCTCTTCCGCTCTGCCCTCCCCGACTCCTCGCTCCCCTCTCCTAACTCCTGCTGATACCCTCCATTCAGTACAATCTGTTACCTGAGGTCTGTGTACTCTTATCCTCACCACACGGACCAGCCAGCTATCATTCTTGATGTAACCAAGCCAAACACGTGCACCTGGGACCTCACATCCTCGTGAATGTTACACTCCTTGTCTCTCCCTCTGTTCCCCTTCCTTTGCGCCCCCCGCCCCCGGTCTCTCAGTTTGTAAGCCCTAAGGCAGGGACCATGTCTATTCTGTTACTTTGTAAAGCGCCAGGTACACTGCTGGCGCTATGTAAGTCCTTACTACTACTACTACTACTACAGCCTCTGTGAAGAAAGCCATGTTGAGTGAACAGGGGGGTGGAGGGAGCTAACATTTCACTGGCCAAAAGTGGTGCTGGCATTAAGTTTCTCCCAAGGTTTAAGCTCTTTTTAAAAAAATAAAAAATAAAAGCACAGAAGCCCTCATGGTCGCTTTCTGGAAATGAGACCCGAGTATTCTGCAATGCCTCTTTACCTAAAAAGCATGACCCATGAAATATCCCAAATTATGGTGGTATTTTTATTTATTTTTTAAAAAAATTAATTCTCATTATTTTTAAACCAATCTTGAGATGTTTTTTTTTTTTTTTAAAAGATGGGGAAAGGGGGTTGAAAGCACCCAGGGAAAACCGACGTATGCTGAGAATCAAACATCTATACATCACTGAAACATACATGAGTACAATAGAAACCTGCAAAACCCAGGCCCTGCTAGTCTGAATACTTTACATCAGAACTACTCACCCCCATTTTGTCCTCCCTCAGTGGAGCCCAGTGGATGAAGGAATCCAACACGTCCAGGTTTGGGGTGGTCTGGATTCTTCAAGATGCAATCTGTCCCCAGTCAGGATTTGCTGTTCAGCCGTAAGGAGCTAATTGGAACTAAAGCATAAGAGCGCATTGCGTCTCCGTATCGGTGAACACAGACATGCACCGTCATTCTACTTTAACATTTCTTATGCATGTTGCAGGGCTTCATAGGGCACCAATTCAGCTCTGCAACATGCATAAGAAACGTTAGAGCGGTGTTCCACATGGAGTTACGTGCATGTCTGTTTTCACCCTATGTCCAGGTTTATAGTCAATGCTACTGGAGGCTGATGACCCGCCCTGCCCACCAGGTGCAGTCCCCCATCTGGGGACAGACATTTGCAGTTCTGCATGTCACCCAAGACATCTGGAATTGTGAGCCTCTACTGTAAATGGCATCTTAAGCCAGCAGGTAATATTAGGTTTTAAAGATTGTAATTTCTTCAGAGCAGAAATTTTCTTTGTGTTTGTACAGTGCCTGACACGGCAGGGCCATAAGTCCCAGCAGGGCCCCCAGTGTAGCACATGATAAAACATGCATAATTATCAATAATAAATGCAACAATTTGTTTTCCACATGGAGCAGGATTAAGCCATTATAATTCGCACTGCGTGATAATTCCAAACAGGAGTGTGAACACTAACTCATTAAGGAATGTGCCATGGATTTTTGTATTAAAAAGGTAACTAACACTTGCAAGCTATTTTATTTCCAAGATTTCAGGGGTCATAGTTTCAACAAAGAGCAGCAGACTGAAAAAAAACTCATGGTATCTAATTATTCCAGTGTTAACAAAATGCTGAAAGAAGGCCCTCTCAAATTAAGAATGTTGCTTTCAAAAGAGAGTTATACATCACAGCATTACTGAACAATAATGATGGCTGTTCCTTGTACAAAAGTACAGGTGGGGGCTTTAGAAGTCACTTTAATTCTAGATGTGAAAGTGTTGTTGCATTATTACCCTGCTGCATTATTGTAGACCAAGCATAATCTTCCATTTAAAAAGCTATATTGTTGAGTTCAAATTCCCACCCCCCCCACCCCATTCCTCAAGTATTCAAAAACAAATGTCATTTTATTCAAAAACAATCAGCGACAAAAAATATCCTTCAAAGTCCACCAAAAATTTACAGAAGGCGGATTGTAGTGTTAAAATTTGAGATACATCTCACTGCAGGAAGCAGGACTTTGGAGTTTCAACAGTAATGAAAGGAAAATGGGAAAACCCCAGTGACATATTTCTGTGGAAGATAAAGAGTGTTTGGAAATCCACCATCCGCAGTCATACAGTAAAAGCAGCAGTTTTGTTATTGTGCCCCCAATATTAACTACAGACATGACTCAATCTAGAGACAGCATCTCCACTTCTGGGAATATGAAGTACATAGCTCTGTCAGCTTTTAATTTGATTGAATGTTCTAGGATTTGCTCATGCCTAAGTTTCCAACTGTATCTAACTAGCTGTCTAGTGACTCCCCTGCCTCCCAAAGGGAAAGTTAAACTAGGGGAACAGGAGCTTGTCCTTGCAGCTCAAACCTGTACCAGCTGAGGTCAGGCGGCACTGGGAACAGATCTCTTTTGGTTATGTAGATGATACACACAGCACCATATGTAGCTGGAACCAGCAAATCATCAAGCTAATGAGCACTCAAGATGGGCGTACCTGCATGAACAAATGCAGAAACAACGTTCGAGGGGAAAAAAAATCTTTCCTCCTTTTCATCCTTCAGGAAGGAAGGAACAAAATGTCATGCTCTGCCCCCTAAATTCAGCCTGTGGCAGAGAGCAGGAAAAGAGAGACCAGCATTAACAGGCTCAACACTGCCCACTCCTTCCCCTGCCAGGCTTCTGACCAAGGGCGGTGCTGAGTACCCAGCAAAAATACACCGGCAGCACCAAGTTCTGCCTGAGGACTCATAGGCAGGAACCCGTGTTCACTATGGTTTCCCCCATTGGGAACAACGGGGGAAACGTAGCAAACACCAGACCCTGCTCATAAGGAAGTTCCTGGGTCTTTCCTAAGGGATGTTGTCACCAGAGAGAGAAGCGCACACAGGGTCCACCAGGCCACATGGAATGAGGCAAAGGGGATACCTATCTGTTCCCAATGGGGGTAAAAAGATACAGCAGGGAGGGAAACGCTCCCTCCCCGACTGGAGATGCTGGACTCCAGAGGCATAGCGACTACGGATTGAGGGGACAGTTGAGCCAGGGTCCTTTGCAAAAAGCCTGAGCTCTGCTCCCCTTCCAGCCACTCTAAAATGTCTTAGTGGTGCTCAGACCACTCGCCAAGGCCCTGCCAAGAAGGAAGCCTTCGGGCGGGGGGGGGGGGGGCGGGAGGCATGCCAGAGTGCTTCACTCACCCTGAATACTTCCTCCCTGGCAGAGTTTGCTGCCCCTCCGGCTGGGGGAACCCACTAGGAGTCGGAATGGTGCCATCTTCATGGATAAATTCTGCCCCCACCCCACAAACCCCATCCCTTTTCCTTGCGGGGACATAATTGCAACATGAGTCCAGGTGACCCACTCCAGCTTTGCTATGCCACTGCTGGACCCTAAAGGAGGGTATACAGCGTCCATGCACACAGTGAGAGCAGCATAGGTCCAATACATTGGGGGACTTTCAAGAAGAACCACCACACTCGTCTGTGGAAACAGCTCTCGTACACCCACCTTCCAGATGATTCCAACCTTCTGTGTGGTGACATCAATGGGCAAGAGTAAAGTTAATCCTACATGGCTCAGTTAGTGCTTCGCTTCTCTGCCAGGACAACAAGGGTCCCAACTTCAGTTGAACTAGGCCGCTTGCACATGAGATAGGAGAGAGGAGGAACTGCCGTGAGCCGAAATGACATCAGGGAGATCTCACGTGGAGTTCTGCTCATGTGTGCAGGTTTCTTTCACATTAGCAGCTCATTTTTGTCATGATTTCCGTGACAGGAGACAGGGATGAAAATCCAGCCCCATCTCCTGTCACTGAGATCACGGCGGAAATGGGTTAAACACCGCTGTATACAAGCTGCACTTCACATGATCCCCCTGACGTGATTTTGGCTCACGGCAGTTGTCTGCCGCTCCCCCGTTTCATGTGCAACCGGCCTAAGACTATCAACTCATTTCACAAGACCAGATATAGCCACATGATAAGGTTTACTTAACCACCACAAAGCAGGTTGAAAGGATACAGTGTCTTGGCACAGGAATTCCCCCCCATAAAAATCATTTTGGAGCAGACAAGTTCGTCTTGTACATGCAAGCGAGAGAGACAGACTACTTGAGTAAAATTATTTCAGTGGTGTTTTGGGGGGATCTTGCAGACATTTTATTTCAGAATGTTTGCCAGTCTTTAGGATATTTTTTTTCTCCCCATCGACATCTGGTTGAAATATTAGGTGCTATTTTATAAGCAGTTACTACAAACTTCATACCTCAATTGCCTATTGATTGGCTCAACACAATTTCTCATCCCCCTCCATAGGAGACTTATACAGTTGCTGGTATTTGTGCTAGCTCAAAAAAAATCACATTTGAAAGGGAGAAAAGTCAAGCAGCATGAAATGTTCACTCTCAGCAGAAAATGCAAATTCCCTTTAAAAAATAATTTCCCCACAAAACACTTTCAGAAAAACTTGCCAGTAGAGCAATACAAGCATTTCACCAAGACTGAAAAATGTATGATGCCATGTCACACTTACCAAAGATCTTTTTTAAAAAAAACAAAGTTAAAAACATAAGCCGGAGTATGTTTTTAACTGTTTTCGCTTAATGAAAAAGCCTACTGACTGGAGAAAAGTTATTTTAAATATTTAAGGGTCTCATCAACAGAGACTCAGTCCTAATTTTATGTAGCTCAAATCATCAAAACCCTGGTGAGGTAATACTGCTATTTAAAAGCTTGTACATTCTTGAGCCACCTTCAGAGTTTCTGTTGAGTAAGGCATCTTAAATATTTAAGCCATACTTATGAGGTTTGGCTGAAGGAGAAGATACTACAACACCAGAGATTCCACTATTAAACTTCCAGTGTACCTTTTCAGAATCATGTGAACAGTACAGTTTTTCCCCTCATTTTCCTCAGACTTCCTGTTAATTTGCTCCAGCGCCTGAATACTGTGTACTATTCCACTAGCAGTTTTGTCATATCCAAATTAGTTTTCAGCTACCATAAAACAATCAAATTTCGATGTAAAATTTGGCTCGATTTTGTATCTGCATTCCTAAGAACTGAATGCACCAAACAAAATAACTAGAGTAGCTTCAAATTGTTGGAGGCCAAGTTAAACAAGGATCTGCAAAATACAAGGTTAACAAAAGATAGCTCTGTTCTAAACTATTTCTCTTCAGAAATCGAAATTGGTTTTGACTTTTGCCCACCCCACTGATGATCAGAATTTGTTCCCTTCTGCTTTCCATACTTTGGTACTGCAGCATCTTACTTCCAGCTACAAGAATAGGTGAAAGATCTCCCCATGAGGTAAATGCTAATGGGATATGTGCAAGTGGTATTACTCCTATAGTGCAAGCTAACCAACACTATAGCAATACTACTTGTCTACACAGCAAGCAAGTATGTAGCTGATCATTTCTACAGCATGAGCTGCTTTGTATGTTGCTTATGGACAGCAGTCAAAAGCTATTCCAAGTAGCAATTTAGGGGAGAAAGAAAAGGCTTTGTCTTACCATATTCTGCACACATCTACCCAAGGAACGTTTGTTGCAAGTTTCACAGAAAAAATTAAACGGGATTAAATTTTCAGTTGCTGCTTTTTAAAGTAGTTTCAGACTAGATAATCAAGCTTATGGTATCATTAAAATGGTAAACAAAATACAATTAGCTGTTATAACCAGGTTTGTGTCATTACAGTAAGAACTGAAGTAGCTACCCAAGAGGTTTCCAGATGGGACTCAAGATCAGTCATAGGGTGTAAACAAAGAAGACGATAGCCCACTGCAGTCCAAGTTCAGTCTATGCAGCCCCCACTCACACATTTAGCACGTCCAGACTAATAAGCAGGCAACCCGCAGAGAGTGTATTTTATGTGCCTGCAGGAAGCCCTCACTGGCAGCCCGAGAGAGCGTGGAGAGAGGGGCGGGAAACTATAGCTCCACAGACACTCTAGGATTTCCACCCATGACTCTATGGTGCTGATGGACCTGTACGCACGAAGGCATTGAACACAACCTAATTGACAGGACACAGATATGTGGGCACATATTGGCCCACATGGCGGGCTCAGAGATCCCGCCATGAGGGGATGGGGGCTGTGTGTCTGGTGGTCACATGGCCAGTGACGGCAAAAACCTAACAAACAAGCAGGTGGACCCCCCACCTAGTGTAGACTAATGTCTCATTTGTTCTAAAAAGCCCTAAATCAGGGGTGAGGAACCTAGTCCCTCCTGTGGGCCACTTTGATAATTAGTACACGCTCTGTCGGCAGGATAGGAGCATGCTCAGGATGGAGGAAGGAAGGGGAAGAGTGTCCACATCACAGATCAATTCTTTATCCTTCAGCCCTTTCCTCCCCAGCTCACTCTTCCAGTGCTCAAGGGTAGGGATTGGATCCACAGGCCAGACTCAGGAATTGGAAAGGGGCAAACAAGACCCAGCTGGGGGCAAGAGGTTTCCACCCCCACCCCCAAAGGGTTTGGAATTGGGTTCCCCAAGTAGCCACCTCATGCAATGCAGTTTAGTTCACCAGGGACAGTCAAGCTAGGGGCTGAAGTTTAAAGCCATTGATGAGAGGGACTTCGGTCAGATTAATGTTCGCTTTTGGCGGAGGGGGGTGGACTTAAGCTTTAGAATTCGCTTTCCCATCAGAGCCAGAGTTTAACCTAGTGGACACACTTCAGAGACCCTCTTTTTGAGGGTATTTGAGGATGGGGGGGGGGACTCTGCAGAGTCTGGGAATATGACACTTCATGATCTTTAAACAGGGTAATATTTCTAGGTGGCTATTTTTGCCTTTGAAAAGTCTGCCCTATACATTTTTTAATAACTGCTACTTAATTTAAGCAATGTTAGCCTAGAAATAGGCGTTTAAACATGTGATTTCCCCCCCCCCCCCTTTTAAGGAACACTTAAACTCCCCTTCATTTCTAAAGAGAAATGTGGGGGGGAAATAAAATGCTAGAGTCTACTGCTGTAGCCCTGAATTGGTTAAGATAACTTGCTTCCCTGCCAGTTTATTTTTACACCTTGGATCTCCCCAGTGTAGGCTAACTGGCTGTCAATAAACAGGACAGAGGAATGACCACGGGAGAACTGATTTATACTCTCTGACAAGCCATCACTCACTATCTTCCTTCAGTGGCTGGTCCCATATTAAAAAAAACCTCTATCTTGCCCCCTGAACTGTGTGCCCCAGTGATACCCTGAAGCATGTCTCCTGACCCTGTACTGGGGCAAATCAATTCACAAAACAATTAGCAGATAAGCAAGAAATCTGGACACAGCTGCATATGTGCAGACTGGGTTTGGATGAATTCCCTTCTACAAGGCCATCTCGCAGCAATGGACAGTTTTACAAGGACCCTCCAGTAAGCCTGAATGATTATATGACCAGGGAGTTCGCATGATCTGTTCTATACTGAATCTTTTACCACTCTGCTCAGCCTTCTCCCAGCGTGGACCGGAGTTAGATAAAGTTTTTCACCCCCTTTGCTTGGTTTTAAAAGCATAATGCATGGCAACAACAAGGAAAAGGATTAAAAATCCAAAGTTTGCAGAGGCATCATAGCATGTTTCACTTACTAGCAGCGGGGCAACTGCTACTGAACTCAATGGGAGGGTGTGAGGAATCAGATAAGAAGCAGAATCACCTTTTTTTTTTTTTTTTTTTAAAAAGTGTATTGCTGAACCCCTTAGGCTTTCCAACCCTCTCCACGACAGAGGGAGATTTATAACGCGATATCAAACANAAAGTGTATTGCTGAACCCCTTAGGCTTTCCAACCCTCTCCACGACAGAGGGAGATTTATAACGCGATATCAAACACAATCAAGTCCTTTCCAAATTGTCTCCCATGTGACAGTAGCACAGAAGGAAAGCTGGGGGAAAGTGCCTGTTGACAGAAGAGGGTGCGGCACAAAAGGTGGGAGACATGTCTCTGTGTGGAAAATTAAATACTTGCCAGTTTCGCACAATCTCTACGGGAAGCAATCATCAAATCACAGAATCTCTCATGAGCAAACTGCCCTTGCGGGCTGACTCTATTCTATTTTAAAGAGAGAAAAAACACAGTAAGCAATACACGTACCTGGCTCCAAAGATGTCTTTTTTGGCCAGATCAATGCCGGAAATGACTTTAACTCTAAGGATACGAGACTCCTCCTGTTAAACAAGGAACAGAAATCATAAACATTGATGTAGATACAGGGCTAAAAAAAAAATACACCAATAAACCTCTAGCTGGACATAAAAGCCAATGTGCAGTGGGGAGGGGACCCCAGGGCTGTGCAAATTCCCTTGCCAGCTCAGTACCTACACTTGCTACAGGCAAGCAGATAAGTGTATTTTTACTGCCTAGTGTATTTTGTATTAGTATTATTATTAAGTTTCTATGCTGCCCTTTTCTGGAAAGGGCTCGGGGATGGGTTTCAAAAGTAAAAACACAATCAAAATTATCCAAATGCACCCACCCTCAAAATGTCTCACAATTGCAAATTACCATTTTAAGCCAGATTTTCTCTTACAGCCTCCCCTTCCTCCATGCTCATTCCACAGTCTCTGCCAGGGGGGTTGTTGCATAACCCTACTCCCCACACCCATGCACCTTCTTTATATTTACCCATATAAACACAAGCAGCCCTCGAAAGAAACAGCACACAGAAATATTTGCAGACTGAACAACTTAGAGAAGCTTTCTTTCCTCAGGAGACATTCACATGAAACACAGCATACTCTGGGATAGGCAGCCTATGGGAAAGGCTTGGTTAAAATCCATTTTATGCGTAGTATGGCCAAACCTCCCCTTTAAGAGAAGACACGTATGAAAGATACATGATGCAGGCATGCAATGGAACCAATACAGCCCTGCAACATGTATTTTCATAGGTGCCCTCTTTTAAAGGGGAGGTATGGCCACTCTATTTATGCAGCAACTTCCACCCTACCTCCAGTCCCAAAGAGGTGTCTGGGTGCGTGGTAAATTAACCCCCAGATAGGCGCAACCACACAACTGCCTTCTTCCAGGTAAACTACCTGGAGTAGCCTATGCTTCAAGTAACAGGCTGAGATTCTTTGTTACGGCACAGCCTACCATTCGCGTTTTTAGTTTATGGGTGAATTTGAATGAACAAGGCAGGCGGAATAGGCACTCACACAAAATGCGCATTTTGTGTTCACTTAATCTCACGTAATGTTTCTGCAACGAAAGTAATCTAGACCCACTCCCCTCTCCATGGCCACAAAAAACAGGGCTATCTCCAGGTAAAGTACCATCAGCCTACCACAAACTAACGTTACAGCCTAGAGAGAGGGGATGAACACATCCTACGAGTCTCGATTCCAGAATGCCTCATTGCACGTGCAGCAGCCTTCCCTCACTGTGTGCTACAGCCCTGCGGGACTCTTGGACATATTAAGTAGCTGTTGAACTGCTTACCACAACTACAAGTTTCGGTGCGTGGCCACTGGGGAGTTAACCCAGGAGTAGAGGTGGTTTACTGAGAGTGTTTACATTTCACACATGCAGCCTCTATCGTTCTGGTTACTTATAACAACAATAACAATGTTTAGTGCAATCTGGGTGGAGAACCGTTTAGGCACCGATACAGTTTGGAACACAACCAACACCACGATTCATTTAGGATAACCAATGAACAACCCACCTAGTCCTCCATCTGAAAAAAGAGGTGCCTCATACACAATCATACACATTCCAGAAGACACACAGGAACTGGAGAACAATGAAGAAAAGATAAGCTCATGTTTGTAGGCAGCTGACAGCCTTCGCCTTGTATTGCAGGCAAATATTATTGAAAATTAACTATGAGAAAACCAAGATCCTGGTCTTTTCTCCGAGGCGTAGAATTTACAGATGTCATTTAGACAACCAGCAGCTTGAACAGGTTAAACTATACAAACACTTGGGGTTAATTTTCCAGGCCAATGGTACTTGGGCTGCCCATGCTGAAATGGCATATAGACAAGCTGGCCTTGTTGCGAGGTCTATCACCCATTTTCTCAGAGCCAGAGGTGATCAGTTGGTATCCCCGGCCTTGCGTGTTTATAGGGTCAAATGCCTGCCCCAGTTATTATATGGGGCCCAGTTATGGGCAATTGGGAAAGCAAAGAATCTGGAACCTCTGTTGGCCACCTTTCTTAAAACCATTTTGGCAGTACCGATCAGCGCTCCCAGCAGTGCGATGAGCCTAGAATGTGGGGGTGTGTCCGTAGAGGCACAGGTATGGACTCGGACATTTAATTACTGGCTTAGACTTAATTTTGGTCTGGCTGCCCCGCTTGCGACAATGGTCTTAACAGACCGCCACAGGAGTTCTTGGGTGGAAGTGGTGTTGAGCAAACTGAGCACCATAGGCCTTTCACCTGATATCCTTTCATCCTTGGGCTACGTGGGAGCTAAGAGGCTCATTAAGCAGCATGTTGTGGATATTACTTTCCAGGAGGGTATAGCAGAGGCTAGAAATAAAAATACACTAGACCTGTTTTGGGGGCTGCCTAGTAGGGGGGCTGCCTAGTAGGCCCTTAATGGCTGCACCACATCTGGAGTATAACTTGGGGCTGGCCACAGAAGATGCTATACAATGGCCAGGTTGAATATTCTCCCCTCAACCCTGACAGTGGGACGTAGGGGGGGCATCCCTTTCTCTAATCGGCTCTGCAGTTGGGCCCTGGCCTGTATAGACACTCTCGAACATATACTTTTGGAATGTGAATTATTCATTAGCCTTAGGGCCAAATTAATAGCCCCACTTTTGGAAGGATGCCTTGGGGTGGCCTTCTGCTAGCATTGTGATCCATCTCCTTTCTGGCAGAGAGGAGGGAGTGACCACACGCATGGCTAGGTTCCTTCTTGGTGTCATGAATTCTAAAGGTAATACGGGGTAGGCCGTATTTATTTTTAGTAGGTATTAGGAGCTTGCGGAGGTATTTATAGCCTTATACTGCATCTATACCTATATGGATTTAAATGATGGTGGTTGGTGTTAGATGTTATCCACACCGCTTCCTTTTTGTACTGACACTTGTGTTAACTGGGGGCAAATCAGTTACCGATTTGCTTGGTAAATGTTATGTGGTTATCATCTTGATGTATGTTTTGTTTATGTGTATGTGTTTTTGTTATTTTATATGGCCTAGGCTGATTCAATAAATCAATTTTATTAAGATGAGCTCATATCTCAAAATAGAAACAGGCCAACAGTGCCTTCCTCTTCCCCCAATATTCCCTCGACCCACAACTTTCCTCTTCTCGATCTATACCTCATCCTTAGGCAAACTCATTGCCTCCCATGGCTTCCAATACCACCTCTATGCTGATGACACTCAACTCTATCTCTCTACTCCCTCTCTCTCTCCCTCTGTTCAAGCTCGTCTCATCAACTGTCTCTCTGACATCTCTACCTGGATGTCTCAACGTCAACTCAAACTCAACATGGCTAAAACTGAACTCCTTATCTTCCCCCCTCATCCTTCCTCTCCTTCCTCACTGTCAATAACTATTGATGGAGTCACCATCCTGCCTGTCCCCCAAGCCCGTAGCCTAGGCTTCATCTTTGACTCACCCCTTTCTTTTAAACCCTACATTGACTTGGTTGCTAAATCCTGTCGCTTCTCGCTCCATAACATTGCTAAGATTCGCCCTTTTCTCTCTGTCTCGTCTGCCAAAACTCTTGTTCATGCTCTGGTCATCTCTCGCCTCGATTACTGTAACCTCCTTCTCACTGGCCTTCCCCGGTCTCACCTTTCTCCCCTCATCTCTGTCCAAAACTCTGCTGCCAGGGTCATCTACCTCGCTAGTCGCTTCGACCATGTGCAGTCCCTCCTCTCTTCGCTTCACTGGCTTCCTGAACGAATCCTGCACACGCTCCTAGTCTTCACCTATAAAGCTCTTCACAACCTCGCTCCCTGCTACCTCTCTGCACTTATCGCCCTCCATACTCCAGCCCATGCACTTCGCTCCTCCTCTGTCCCTTCTCTCACCCTTCCACGCCTTCCCTGCTCCCCTAAACGCCTTCGTCCCTTCTCACTTGCTGCCCCCCATACCTGGAACTCTCTCCCTGTCCACATCTGCCTTGCCCCCTCCCTTCATACCTTCAAATCGCTCCTTAAAACTCACCTCTTTCGCTCTGCTCTGTCTGACTCTTTATCCTGCTGAGCCACTATTCCTATACCTACGATCGGTTTACCCTTATCCTTGCCACATGGACCTGCCTGCTGTCATTCTCATCGTAACCAAGCCAAGTACGTGCACTTGAGACCTCGCATCTTCATGAATGTTAGACCCCTTGTCTCTCCCTCTGTTCCCCTTCCTAAGTCTCTCCCCCAGCTCCTGTCTCTCAGATTGTAAGCCCTAGGGGCAGGGACGTGTCTATTTTATTACTCTGTAAAGTGCCAGGTACACTGCTGGCGCTATATAAATGTTTGTTAATAATAACAACAACAACAACAACAACAACTTGGTCCTGGCAGATGATGGGAGCGAGTATGTTCTCCCCCCATGACACCTGTAGCACCATTGTAAACACTCTGTCTCCGGTACACCGATGAACCAGCACCACACATTCAGAGGCAGAACATGCCTGTTTCAATACACAGAGTGAGAGACTAAGTCTATTTTATTACTCTGTAAAGTGCCAGGTACACTGCTGGCGCTATATAAATGTTTGTTAATAATAACAACAACAACAACTTGGTCCTGGCAGATGATGGGAGCGAGTATGTTCTCCCCCCATGACACCTGTAGCACCATTGTAAACACTCTGTCTCCAAGGTACACCGATGAACCAGCACCACACATTCAGAGGCAGAACATGCCTGTTTCAATACACAGAGTGAGAGACTAATTCTCAGGACCCGATCCATAAAGATCTGCAAGTTCAATGCCCTGAATAGTACCCAGAAATTAATTGGAAATCAGTGCATCCTCTGAAGCACAGGTGCACAATGTTCATTGTGTGGAAAAACTGTCAAGCCAGCAAGCAACTGCGTTGTGATTCAAAATGCATCTGACAACTGCCTACTTATCTGCCTCTGACTAGACTGAACCCTTAGGTAGAATCAGGGAAAACGTATCACTGGTAAAAATCCAAGCAACCTCCACCTTCTTGGGAGCTATACTACAGGTAATAGACTTTTCACCAAAGTGTTTCCCTCGCCTCAACAGTAGACCCCTGCCGTCAGAAGCTTTCCATGAGAGTCTCCAGTGGCAACTGGCATATTTTACAATATCTGGTTTCAATTCATGAGCACCAAACTCTCATGGAAAGATAAGCTGCCAAAGATGTAAGCCAAAATGAAGTTATTAGTCTAGCCACTTAGTCTAACCACTGAAAAATGCTGGCAAAGAGAAATAACTGCCCAAGTTGCATAAAGGAGGAGAAAATAAGATTTTTACCAAAGTGATGCCATTCAAACTCTTGAACAATTCAGGAAATCTAGATTAATAAACACGACACAGGAATTAAGAGCTTTAAGCATCTCTGTTCACACACCAACGTCATAGGATTTGGAGAAGGATAAATCAATGTATTTTCGTGTTGAGTTTCCAGAGAAACACCTATCAATTATTCACTAAATAGAATGGGGACACAATGACAACAACAGGTTTGCCCTCCTATAGCTCAGCAGGTCCGGAGTCTGGGGGTGATACTGGAAGCAGACCTCCGCCTGGAGCGGCAGGTGGAGGCGATCGCTAAGGTTGCCTTCTGCCAGCTGTATTTGGTGCGTAGGCTGCGTCCGTTCGTCTCCAGCCCGCACCTGGCTTCCCCCATCCATGCTTTCGTCACCTCGAGGCTGGACTACTGTAACGCGCTCTACGTGGGGCTTCCCTTGTTCCTGGTTCGGAGGCTGCAGCTAGTACAGAATGTGGCAGCTCGTCTCCTTACGGGGACGGGCCGTCGGGAGCATATTACACCTGTGCTCCGAGCTCTGCACTGGTTGCCGACAGCGTGCCGAGCCAGGTTGAAGGTTTTGGTGTTGATTTACAAAGCCCTTCACTGTCTGGGCCCCTCGTACCTCAGGGACCGCCTCGCCCTCTGCGCCCCAGAGCAGCTCCTACGGTCCGCCGGGGGTGCCTTCTTGGAGGTCCCCCGTGTTAAGCGGGGGGCCACAATGGAGAGGGCATTCTCGGTGGCCGGCCGCACCTTTGGAACTCCCTTCCGGAGGAAGCTCGCCTGGCCCCCAGCCTGTTGACATTCCGGCGAAGTTGCAAAACCTGGCTGTTTGCCCAGGTCTTTGGGGAGGGTGGGAGGCGAGGGGGAGGTTTTTTTTTAGCTCCCCCACCTGATTTTTTATTTATAATGTTTTAAGCCCTGTTTTAATAATTTATATTATTATGAATGATTTTAAATTGTATTTTATGGTATTATATTTTTATTGTTGGAAGCCGCCCCGGGCTGCTTTTGCGGGGGGAGCGGGGTATAAATTTATAAAATAAATAAATAAATAAATAAATAAAGAGGAGGAAGCAACCAAAATCTGGGATGTGGTACAAAATTTAAATACAACCAACTTGATTTTCTGAGCCCTTAAGCAGCCTCAAGAGAATTCTGAAAATGTTCTTAAAAATCACAGCTCAAAAATGGCTCCTTCCCAATATGTAAGTCTTGTAAATGCACATTAGTAGCTCATCACCCTCCACTGCAGCGTCTTGTACTGTCACATTCAGCTCCCTAAGAACATTGTTACTGACAATGCTTTCTTTCTACCTTGTGTTTTTCACCAACTTCTTTTAAAAAAGCAAGCAAGCAATGACTGTCATCAGACAGATCTCACTAAGATTAGTTTGTCTGTTACAAATGTCACCAACACATTTACCATGACAACCTTGCAACAGTGCATGACCACAAGGCTCAATTACAGTAATTGGAGACTCCTGTTCAGCACAGAGTGGCAAACTGTCACAGGCTGGTGCCATCCTGACCACGTTACACCTACCATACTCTCTCTAGATAGGATACCTCTAAAGCGATGCCGCCTACGTTCAAGAACTGCACCTCATTAAAGAGTTAAGAAAGAGTCACTTTAGAAAGTGATTGCAGCGACTTGCAGCAGGCGGTTACGAAACAACTCTCCCCACCACCACCACCAAAGAAAGCTCTTCCCTAATGTCCAATAGTTAGAGCACGTAAGTCTATAGCAACTTCCACGAACTCGAGGCAGAAGTTATTTCTAGTAGTAGTTCAGCAGGCTGCACACGTCTAAGGGTGGGGAAACCCGAGGCTCCAGGGCCAAATCCAGCCTGGGGCGGTTTGTTTTTCATTTGGCCCCTTTCTAACTCTGCAGCCTGGCCCATGGATCCAGTCGCTGCACTCAAGCACTGAAAGAATGAGCTCAAGGGAATTTATTTATTTATTTAAAATTCTTAATCTCTTTATTTATTTAATATTCTTAAGGGAGTGGAGATGAGGTCTTGCACTCGAGAACAGGGGATGGATGCACAGCATAGAGCCACAATCTAGACCCCCCTCCCATCTTTTCCACGCCCTGAGCATACCACTTACCACAACCATATATGGCCTGGACCCCGTCTACCTGAAAGACCGCCTTACCCCCCGTGTCCTCGATCAACCCCTGTGGCCATCCGGGGGCACCCTTTTAGAGGTCCCCTGGGTTTCTTGGGGGGGCACATTTGAAAGGGCGTTCTCGGTGGCTGCACTGCGACTTTGGAACTCCCTCCCGGCAGAGATTCAACTCTCTCGGGACCTCTCCTTATTTCGCAGACGATGCAAGACCTGGCTGTTTCGCCAGGCATTCGGTGAGGGGGATGGAAGGAGAGGGTTTAAGTTGGATTGTTTTCACTGAGCTTTTAATGTTTATTTTATCTTGGATTTTATATTTTATTGTAATTTAGGTTTGTTGTACACTGCCTTGAGTTGCCGTATGGCGAACAGGGCAATATAAAAATGTTGAATAAAATAAAAATAAAATAAAAACTCCTATGGAGCTGGTACTAATTTTCAAAGTGACCCACGGGCGGTCAAAGGTTCCCCACCCTGACAAGACGCAGAACCCCTGCCTTTAGAGGGTTTACACAGGCTCAGGAAAGGCAAGGATACATCAAGAGAGACAAGTAGGAGCTTGGGGTGGAAGGGAACAACAAAGAGGGCGCTGCATCAAGAAAAGCAGTCAGAACTACGGCTGGGACTCAGGATCTCCAGCAAGACACTGCAGCATGTTAAATATCATGCTTCAAAGGAATAAGCGGAACAAAAGCTTTGGATGGCCGTATTCTGTGGGCTGCACTGTGGTATATTGAGCTCCTCTTGCTGGTTTTTAGGAGGCGGCGCACCCATGAACAGTACACAAGACTAGATATTCACCCCCCTCATCGTACTGAAAAGGGTCTTCTCAGTCATTCAAGAAGCTCAAGTACAGAGCACAGTGGCACTACCTGATGTTTGTTTCAGCCTGTATAACAAAATGGAGTCTGTATAACACAATGGCGATACACTGGTTGAGTGGTTAAGGCACTCAACAACATCCCTGAAGGCTGTGGGTTCAGGTCCCGCTTGCTCTCTCACTGGATAGCTGCATCCAGTCCATCCAGCTGTCTTCATTTGGGGCTGTCAAAGGCGGTTGGATGTGGAGCTGGCCACATCACTATTTTGTGTAAAGGAGATCACAGAAACCGATGTGCCTACCCACATTAGCCCAATGGGCTGCATGGCTCAGGACAGACCTGAACTTGAATGGATATTTGCCAGATGGGGTGGGGGACGAGACTTTGGGGGTAGGGGTGTTAAATATTCTTATTTATTTATGCATTTTTTTTTTCGATGATAGATTTACTGCTATTTTTCACCACAGGAGAAAGGGTGGGATATAAGTTTAAATACATTTTTTTTAATGGTCATAAAAACAGATGAGCCTTACCCACAACAACACTGAAGTTTTCAAACCACCAGAGCCTTCACCTAGTCAGGAAGTTACCAGTATCTTCTTTGATAAGACCCATTATTGGTATATAAGAGGGGAGGTGGATTTTTACATTACACAATAACATACTTGTTACGAAGTTTTGGTTAAAAACTCTGCATTATGGAACTCCCTCTCCTTGGAAGTTTGTCTAAGCCCAAGCCAGCTCATCTTCTGGAAATGATGCAAGATCTCTCTGTTTGGCCAAGCATTTGGCAGGCAGGGATAGCCTTGTGTGGGACTGGGTTATAAATATATTTTTAACATATTAAAAGGATTTTTCTTCAGACGTTTTTATTGGTTGTAAGCTACTGTAAGTCTTAAATGGGAAGGCCGGAATATACATTTAAATTAAATAAATACATTTATTCACATTTTTATCCCACCCTTCCTATTAAAGCTCAGGTCAGGTTACAATATATAAAAACGTATTTTAAAAACACACACACACATGAATAAAATTCCAAAATCCCTATTTAGGATACACAAATAAAAGCACGTAAAAACAAGTAAAATTCCTAACTGATAACTTTCCAAACCCTACCCCTGCCTGCAAAATATCTAGCCAAACAGAAAGGTTTTATATTGCCTCCAGACGATAAACCAGTTCAGGCTTAGACAAACCTCTGCGTTTGCCCATCCATAACTGAGGGGCAGCCACTGATAACACCTCTCTGCATGCCCTTATTGTACAAACTTGATGGGCAGATGGGACCTGCAAGACCCCAAGGCCGTGATGGGGCGTGAGAGGAGAGGTGGTCTTTCAGATATCCATAAAGAACGTAAGAAAAAGCATAGAGTAATAAGGGTATTCAGATCAATGGACTCAAAGCTTTGCTGCCACAGAGAAGTGCTTCAAGCAAGCAAAAAACACTACAGAAATCCTCTTAGGAAAGGACCACAGTAACCAAGCCTACAAATGTTCAAAGGCACGGCACCTATTGCTCTTATGAATTTGTCACAAGCAAAAGGTCTCATCGGACTCCCTTTGAAATCAAATGGGAGTCCCCCTTTGCTGGCTTCGAAGGGGCATTAGCTGTGACCCTACACTACACTGGAGCTTGTGCAAGTCTGCATAGCTATAAAACGATTGCATTTTCCATACCGCATTGCTTTCAATGGAGCAGTCACAGTCAGGAGATTATTAAACAGATTTACTCCTCTTGGCGATTCAGGAAACTTAGAAGGAGACACGATAATATGACATTTCACAGTTTCTACCACCAAGCGTTTATTGAAGTAAAGTTTATCCACTTGCCTCCTTCACAGCAAGAGCCATCATTAAGAGTTGTGAATCAGAAGCCAACGGGCAAAGAGCAAAGTACAAAATGAGCACAAGAGAGGGTTGCTTCATCAGGAGTGTTTTGACACACACAAACAACTGTCCCAGGTAGACGGTCTGCAGGTCTACCAGCAACATCCTTCTAGTTCTGCATGGGTAGAGATTTACTTCGATTGTGCTCGTCCTGTCTCACCACTCGCAGTATAATACAGGAGTATTTTCAGAACAGAGATCAACAGGACTGGAGAAAAATAACTTCAGATTAGCCGCACAAGATTTTCCCTGCTTGCCCTCATTACCTGCAGCAGCAAAACTCCCAGTGTGGAATCTCACGCTTTCCGCGTGGGCACGGGGGTAAAAGCATCGCCAGCCAGCTCCCGAGGATTTTTCTCTTACGAATGACAGAGCTCAGTGTAAGATTCCAAGCTGGGCGATTCGCCACTCCAGGTAATGTGGACAAACAGCCATATTTTATAAAATTCTGGGTGTCACCTCATTGTTTCCTTGCGTGCCCTTCTGCCTGCCATACGCTCTGGTTGTCTTCTCATACACACGTTGGCCATTTCTAAACGAGACACTCCCACTCATGTCCACCCAGTGATACTAGAAACTTAGAAGGGGGCATGATATGACATTTCACAGCTTCTACCACCAAGTGTTCATTGAAGTAAAGCTTATTCACTTGCCTCCTTCACATCAAGGGTGGACATGAGTGGAAGCGTCCTGTCTGAACACGGAGGGGCATGGGTGCGCGCTTGGGCTTAGGAGGATCTCCAAGGGGAGAGAGTCCCACAATTGTGAAGCAGCCGTGAAGAATGCCTCTCTGCATGCCCTCATTGTACAAACCTCGGAGGCTGTTGGTACTCGTAAAAGGGCGCCCTCACCTGAGCTCAGAGGCCATGACGGGAACATAAGGGAAGAGGCGGTCCTTCAGATACCTGGGTCCCAAGCTGTTTAGGGCTTTATAGGACAAAGCCAGCATCTTGAATTTTGTCCAGAATGCTACTGGCAACCAGCGCAGACATCGAAGCACTGGTGTAATGTGCTCCCAGTGACCCAACCCTGACAGAAGGTGGGCTCCTGCATTCTGCACCAGCTGTAGCTTCCAAGGAGTCATCAAGGTCAGCTCCACGTACAGAATTAAGGTGCAGACGAGGAGAGCGGTGGCTGAGTGGAGTGAGCAACCTACAAATACATATCCCTCGATGTGCAGAATCACAGACAACCACAAGTCATCACATGTAAACATTTCCGGCCTGCCAGATTGGTCTGTTTTGCTTTCAAGGATCTTAAGGTTACAAACCCTGCATTCTTTATAACCTTGCACATTTAAAACATTCAGTGCATGAACAGTAAGGTTGCCAGATCAATCATTTTCAGAACTAAAGGGAATGCTACAGAGCTGAGGGAGACTGAAATAAGGGTTATGTTCCATGGAACTGTCATGTTCAGAACAAGGGGCGTCTTCTATAAATAAGGGATGTCCATTATGTCCTAGAGAGCTGTAGGGCTCTGAAGTAAGGGATACCTGGCAACCCAAGTTAGCAGCCTCTTTTGCACGATAGAGACCAAGTAGTAAAACGATATCTTTTATTGGACCAACTGCAGATGGTGGGGACCTGGCAGGGCCCTTCATCAGGCAGGTCTGGGGTTACAAAATGAACAAAACCAAAGCAGAGGTCTATACAGTGCTGGGGGATGTACCTACCGAACTCAGAGGGAGGGGAGAGGAAGGCTTAATGTTACCTGTAATTGAGACAGTGGCAGGATATACAAATTACTGAATGGCAGAGAAACCTATGTACAAAATAGAGTGAACAGTACTTAGAGGGAGGGGGGAAGTCGCGGGGGGGGGAGCACAACAAAGTAAATATGAAGTTACTGGAGCTGTGGGCAGTGATATGATTTACAAAAAGTTACAGGTAACTAAGTCTTTTAATATTAATATTTGGGACCAACATGGCAAAGCCTACTTTCTCTTTTGGACAAGGCAGCCATCCATTTTATTTGATAAGATTTCATTCCATTCTTTCCACCCTAACGAGAAGACCTTTTAGAAAGAGAGGAACCCGGGGGGGGAGATACAAAAGGGAACTTCAGAAGGGGACTTGCCTTATTGTCATCCTCATCTGACCTCAAAAGGACAAAAGCTCATCATGTGTTTTTCTCTTTTAAACCTCTCTTATGACTACAAATAAAGTCCCCTCCCTGTTTGGAGAAGTGGCTTTAATGGAAGTAGCGTTAGCAAATGTATAACTAGGATAAGCCTGGTCTTTCATCACAATGCATTTTCATTGCTTTTCTCTTGACCCCAGTAACTATTTTTGTAGTTGCTCCTTTGCTTCAGGCAGTAGCCAGCTGTTCCATGGAATACCAACTGCCCAGGTTTGAGAAAAGACTGCAATGTCCCTGCCTAGCTCCCACTGCTGAAGTAGCAGGGGAGAGGGCAGCAGGATATGCTCTCAAGAACCCTTCCCTTTAATTTAAATAAAACTAGTTACCAGGCCTCTCAAAGCACTGTGCTGCTGACTACATTAGATCAAGGAACATTTCCACGCTATGATTTCAGATACTGAACAAGAACATGGAAAAAACCAAGGAGAGCAACAGGAAAAGCTTCAGCATTGTCTGCTACTTTACTACAATGCTGGTGTTGAGGGACAGATGGATTTGCTGTACCTTCAGCCTTCTCATTAGGAGAAAAAACCAAAAACACATACATACCCCAACCATACATCTCATTCTTCCTCCTCCCCATCCCCTCCCCCAATTTCAAACACTGGTAGAGTTAAACACTAACTTGGTAGTTTTGACTTGACTGAGAGATCAAAAGCGATTTCTCTTCTCAGCATTAACCCCTGCTAGAAAAGGTTACACATTTTCAGATGGGATGGTAACCAGATACTCCAAGTTAAAACTGCAAATAACTTTAGGGACGCAAAGATCAACAGAAAGTTGTTTGGGACAATAAAAGACAAAGCCACCACTGGGAAGCCAAAAAACAAACAAAAACTGGACATTTTGTTTTTTGTTGTCTTTCAAAAAAAAAAAAAAAAAATGAAATGCAAAGATTTGTGAAAGTTAGGAATTTTTTTAAAAGGTTTTAATAGATAACTTTGGATTTGTTCACAGAATTCACTTTTATTTTTAACCTTACATAAATTCTACTTCGTTTCCTTCCTCCTTTTTTAAAAAAAACCCAAAACAGTAGCTGCTGTGTCATGATTCAAGCACGAGCACACAGTAAACAGTCACCACAATACTCCCCTCATGATCAACACGGTAAATTGACGCAAGTACATTGTTTTAAGTAACAGTGCAGCTCTCTTTACATCAGATTTGTAATTGACACATGTAAACAACTGCCACGCCTTGCGAGGTCTCATGTGATCTAGGAACTGAGCCCCAAGTAAAAATCAACCCCAGAATCCAGATCCCTTTTCCTGTGCTAGGCTACCCTCCAGCCACAGCCCAACAACATGTCCATTTGCTCCAGCTAACAAGATCTGCAGACAGTACTGCCAGATACTTTTTTGTGTGTGTGTGTGTGTGTGTGTGTGTGTGTACACATACACAAGTTCACAGCATAAAAGGAAATAATAGCTTTTTGAAGGTCACCACCTACCCCTTCCCCCAAATATGAATGAGCTAGTCGTTTTGAAGGGGGGGGGAGGCTTGCCACAGCTCAGCCCTAACAATTCAATTGCATCTTTTCATAGATGATGGAAGAAGCCAAAGCAGGGGTCAAATGTTGCCACCATAAACCCCAGGAAGGGTAAGGCTACACAATGTAATATGAATTATAATTTTATTCTTTTTGTATAATTTTGGACATTGTGTATTATCTCTTGTTAGTTTCATTTTATTCAAGTAGTTGTTCATTTTTGTTACGGCCTATGGCCAAACAAATAAATGTTACTACTACTACTAGATAAAGTTTCCTGAGTCCCAGGATATGTTTCCATTAGGAGTGTGCACCAAAATGTGACGGACCAGGAAAAGGCTGATATTGGCCATTTCAGGGTTAAACACAAAAGCCAGAAAAAACACCACCTGCATGCTTTATTTGGTTTCCATTAACGTCCTTGCTGCCTTGCCACTTGTACTGGTGGTCACTGTATAGATAAAAATCAGAAGAAATCTTCTCTTATATTCAGCTGTCGAGAGGCAGCGAGTGGCTCTAGTTGGGGTGCTAGCTGGGAACTATAGGGTTCAGTTCCCTGCTAAGACAAGCTCTGCAGTGAGGGAGGGGGGAGAGAGGTTTATGGAGCAGGCTTGGCCCCCCGTAATTCATCTTTAACACAAATAAATCACTGAATATACTAAAAGAAAAATTCAAGGCCACACCATTTGGTCAATGGTCAAAAGAGCTAGAACAATTTTACCAAAAGGAAAAATACCCACTATATAGACTGTCACCCAAACATGGTGGGAGAAGGAAAACCACGTCTCTCTCTCCACTTCATTAAGCAAACCACTGGTGGATGGTCAAACTCCATGCATACAGAAATGAGTTACCAATATCGTCTGGCTCCTACCAAAACATAAGCACTACCTTAGGCCACATTCCAATGAACAGAGGTAAACCGAACTACCTACGCTGGTTTAATTCAACTGAAGTAAGTACTCCACCTCAGCAGCATTCAGAAAAACAGCATAAACTGAAGTAATACTGTGCCAATTTCTCTGCTTTAGAGAAAGTAAGGTTGCTGTGTTGGTCCCAAATATAGGCAATAGACACAAAGTAGTACAAGTCAGGAGTTCTCCGCTAGCTGAGACACAATGATCACTAATCCATGGGGGACCACCCTCACATTGGTAAGTGTTCACAAGAACAGCTGCTTTGAAATAATCATCATCTTTATATAGTGTTCCCCCCCAATGGCACTCGGAGCGCTTTACATAGTACTAACAACTTTTTAATCCTCACAACAACCCTGTGAGGCAGGTTAGGCTTGTGACTGGCCCAAGGTCACCCAGGGAGTTTCTTCTGGCTAAGGCGAGACTAGAACCAAGGTCCCCCTGCCCCCCGCCCATCTCCTGGTCCAAGTACTGCACATTTAGCAATTACACCACACTGGTGTAATACAAACCATTTCTCCTCCTATGCCTAAATAAAAAGGTCCCTTTAAGTCCCCCATTTGTGTGAACACTTCAGGAGTAAAACAGAAGTAAGGCCCAAATATCGCAAGTTAACTATTTATCAGATTGTGGCCTTCTTTATGGAGGGAGATTACCAAGTCTCCATTTATTAAATACAGAAAAAACTTTCTAGATCATTGTTACACAGGAATGTTTTCTTCCGCCAGTGCCCAGCATTTCTCGCTAACCTTAACGCACAGAAAGGTCAAATGCCTGCTGCTGTAATCAAGGATTTCCCTCCAAATGAGCTTCATGAGAATACACCGTGTTGAGATTCTCATTCGCTGCTGATTAGGCCAACTTTAGCCATTAACAAAACAGTTCATCTTCTGTGCCTGCATGAGTTTCCTCTCTCCTGCTACCTACATTTAAGGGGGAAATTAGGACTCCCATTGCTGGGTATATTGCTGTTGATTATTCCTATAACTGTACAATTTGTGCATGCATTAAAACCATGTAATTTAAAAGCACAATAGTCTAATATTTGTTCTAAATCAAGTAGTCATAACATTAAAAAGTGCACTGCAGAATAGTGACTCAATTTAGACCAACATGTAACTATGCAACAAGCCACAGCCTCTGCAAGGTTAATAAAAAATGAGAAATGCAATTTAACTATGTTTTTATAGAAATAATGTAAGACACACTCCTAATATGTACTTGGAGCATAAGAAGCTTCCACAAAAATCACACCCAGTTTGCTAGGGGTTAGTATCTAGCAAGTAAACAAAAGTAGTCTGTGACCACACAAAAATACATGTGGTGAGGTACATAATAGTTCAACTCTGCCCTGCCTCTTAAAAAGGAGAGCAAGCAACCCAAGCCAAATGACAGATTTTACAAGCCAGGAACACACGGGGAGCAGTCTGAGCAAATTATCCAGTTTCACAACTCCATATAAATCACTCCTCAGAACATGGGTGCAGATAGCTAAGGAGATCTCCATAGACAGGCCACACAGCACTGAAACCATGAGCCACCATCACAAAAAGATTTTTCACTTACACTTTTCAAAATGTTCTTATTTTCTCCAGACAGTCATGGCATTACAGCACATGGATCAGGCTGCAAACCTGAAGTTGCTTGTGCTGGCCGAGCTTCGCTGAAACCCACAGGGCTCTGCCAACAACAGTGTATTTAGGAGTTGAGCCATGAGATTTTAAACACGTAGGCTGAAATACAATAGAGTACAGTCCTGTACTGGCAAAGGAGACCAACAAGTCAGCCTCTCTAGAGAGCCTATGGGCTTTAAGAAACTTACCTAATTACTGCAAGAATAAGCAATTGGGATTACCACACCATTTTGTTCAGCCCCGTTCAAGGGGGGAACAGAGCCTCAAGCCCATGCAAGACTGAGTCAAGACTCTAATCATTTGTCAATTCATTTAAAACAACAGACAAAAAAAAGCCACCCTCTCCTGAAGTTGCTCCATTTACATATTGGGATTTCAGGCAAATTCCCATGAGGCAATACTTTATAAATCTTTGTTACCTGTAAACAGCCAGCCAGAAAACAAAGACCGAAGAAGGGTCCTCTTACCAATGCCACTCCTTAAATCAGCTGAAGAGCTGGGGTTGAGCAATGCAAGCCACTCCTTCAGCAGAACAGGGTGTGCTGCCTCTGTCTACAGAAACCTTGAAACCAGTCTTGGCGCAGAAAGAGAGCTGACACTTGTGCGTCTCATGCTGCAACCCAAGTACTTTGCTATTCGACTACAGAGCAGGACTCAAAGTTACTTTAATATTCCATGGTGGAAGCATGGGCCTTACGTAATGCTGTTCTACAGAATTTATTTTTAAGACCACCACCAGCACCACACAAAGCAACAGTTATTAGAAACGTCATCCTCTTGCAATGCTTCACCAGTGTGTACCTGCATGTGAACTAAATGCACATTTTCTGCCCTACCTGTAGAACGCCAATGGGAGGAAGATGCAACTTTAATACTTCAACATAGAGCACTTCTATTCTAAGCACATCCATCTCTGCTTCTGCTTTGATCAATGATTCATATAAGCTTATGGGATCTCCAGCCCCCTAGAAAATTAGGGGACTATAGACTGTTTTGCTGGTGAAGAACATTTCTTTCCTCTAAAATAGTTCCTGCTGCCATTCTACAGGGAACATGTTTGAGCAAGGTATTGTGAACCTGAGAAAAAAACAACTAACAACAGTGTTCCTAGATGCCCTGTGAATAAGCAAAGACTAAGTTCAAGACACAAAATAAATCCAATTCACTCTCTAAAATGGGAGGAGAGCTAGGAATGCTTTTACAACATTTACAGTCATTTATAATATTAGGAAAGTCAACATCTAATTCCCGTTCTCACCGTTTTGAAACTATGTATTTCATTTTTCTACAAGCACCCAAAAAGCACAATAGCACTTCAAACATTTACATCATTAATACAGTCAAGGGGGAAAGCCGTGCATTGCTATTATATTAAGGTTGCGATACACAAGCCAGTTACTCCACAGGGCTTTTATGGGACTATGGTGCAAGACGTTTGTGCATCATGGCCAGAATCTTAAAGACTAAAAAGACTAATTCTCGCCTTGTCTTTAGGCCCTTCAGAAGTTTCAAGCAAAGGTTTATGTCACTGAGGTTATCATATCAAGTGCAATTGACATCTTTTTTCACAATGGTCGCCTCAATCATGCGGAGGCCCAAGTTCTGGTTTGGGGTGGGTCTCCGGGAGCACATTACACCAGTGCTCTAGAATCTGCACTGGCTACCAACAGCTTTCCAGGTACAATTTAAGATGATGGTTTTAATCTTTAATGCCCTAAATGGTCTGGACCCCACATATCAGAAAGGCAGCCTCCTCCATCATAACCTGTTGCGGCCCCTGAAGTCAACTGGGCGAGTGCCCTCTTGCACACACCACTGGCCAATCAGGTTTGAACGGTGTTATGTATGTTGTTCCGTGTAGAGCCTAGAGGGCTCCACTCTGTTTCTGTGTTCTAAGTTAGTTCCAGACCAGCCAGCAAGCAAGCAACATGTCTGCCTAATAAAGTGTTACTTAATTCAGGGCTGTATCTACTTCTTGAGTCCTCAGCTGGACCCACAGACATCACAGTGGCGATGAGGATGGGATTGATTCACTGTTGCTGTGCTGAAACTGCTAAGAGCTCCAGCAGGTGAAGCGAGTAAATGAAATTGAAAGGCTGAGCTGGATGGAGTGCTGCAGGCCCAGATAGGAACTGTTAAAACTAGGCCCCAGAGAACAGTGCAGTGTTCAGATTCAGTACAGTGGGTGTGTGGGGTGACCAGATAACAACCTCACGAAGTTTGAAAGATGTCCCAGAGGGAGTTTATGGACTCATTTGATAATACTGTAGAAGACTGGTCCACATATATTGAACATCTGGAGCAATACTTTGCACTTCATGATACCCCAGATGATAAGAAGGTACCTGCATTACTGAACTATATGGGAGGTAAAACATACCGCCTTCTTCGCAGTTTGACATACCTAAATAAGCCATGCACCAACACGTTTGCAGAAATAGTGACTCTGCGGCAGGAGCACTTTTCACCCAAACCCCTGGAAATTGCAGAGCGATTTAGATTCCATAAACGTAACCAGCAGGAAGGAGAAAAAGTCATGGCTTATGGAGTTGCACTTCAAAGATTGGCAGAACACTGCAATTTTGGGAACACCTTACAAATGGCTCTGAGGGACCAACTAGTC
>QEPC01002120.1:18447-32929 GCA_003113815.1 Sphenodon punctatus | reverse complement strand
GGGGGGGGGGGGGGGAAGAGGGAGAAACCATTCGCTTTGGCAGAATCTCATTGGCCACAATAAACTTTGCTTACGCCACAGGCCCCAAAATTGAAATGTTCTGCTGGCACAAAGATTGGGCTTCTCACTTAAAGTCTCTTGTGAGAAAGTTTTCCTCACAGATTTAAAACCAAGCCTGCAGACCCTGAGGTACCACAAACTTTTAATCTTCACCTGGTGAGCAGAAACCACAATTTCTAGCAAATTCTTATTTAACGCTTCTAAATAGCAGTACCCTATTGTTGTTGTTTTCATAGCAAATTTGAAGTCAGCTGTTCACGGTTGAATTAGCAGGTTAAATCAGGGGTAGGAAGCCTTTTCCCTCCCAGGGGCCGCTATGAAAATTAGTACAAGCTTCAAGGGTTGCAAAGAAGCTAGGGGTGGAGTTTGCTTAAGAAGGATCCTTCTAAGTTTGCTCAGAAACAGAAGGATCCGGATTACGGCTCTGTGCTGTATGATCTGTCCCCCTATCCTGGTCTGCATGCCCTCAAGCCTACTCCGTGACCCTGAGCTCAACACTGCAACGTTTCGGGGTAGAAACTAGGGGCCAGATCCAGGAACTGGAAAGGGGGTCATAGAAAAACTAGCCACAGGCCAGATTTCGCTCCTGGGCCAAGCACACACTCAAGCAGTTATTTTATTGTTCACATTTTGATCCTGCTCTTTTCCATTAAGGCTCAGGGCGAGTTACAACACACAAAAACATAACAATTCAACGAATCCACAAAATTAAACAAAATACTCATATAAAAAGCAAATAAAATCCCCAGCCCATAAACCTTAGAGAAGTTCAGATCAGAATGGTCTTGTATTTTCAAGAGAAGCTGGGGGTAGGGAATAGAATGGGAGAGCCAACATGAAACACCATGCAATGCCACCCCCACCTAGCTCCTACATAATGTTTTTTCATGGATTTCAATACATGAGGAACAGACCATTATGATCACCTAGACTAGCCTCCTACAGAGCCCACAGGCCAGACAATTCCTGCAACAAGCCAAAAACTTCGAGATGATTTTACCAGGTGTTGTCAGGACACTTTACCAAGGGGGTAACTTTTAGAAAAGAGGGCAGAGAGATGGGATGCGAGTCTGAGATAACTTACCTAAGGATACAGCCACAATAAGAGCCTGACTCCTATCAAAGTGCCCAATTTACTGCTGCATTAAGGAGCCTACTACTTATTGGGGAGCATACTCACAAGATTATGCTTAATTGCACAAACTGGGTATTTTAGAAAGGAAAATGCCCCTTTTGGCCATTCATTCACCATTAGAGTCACTGATGGCACAAGCAGATTTAAATGGCATGTTAAACTAGTTCAGTTGCAGTTTCTAGAAACTGCAAAGCGCGTGCGCGCACACACACACACACACACACACACACACACAAAAGATGAAGAGACCGTCCCAGGGGTGTAGCTATAATAGGTGCAACAGGGACCACAAGTCATGTCCAAATCGTCTAGGGGAAAGGCGTGGGGTCCACTCAATCAACTCATTTGAGATGGTGTAACGTGTATGCCAACGTAAACAACGCCATTTCACTGCAAGAGTCGAGATTCTCCCATTTCACGCAACGTGTATTAACTTAACCAACAGATTGCGACATAGAACTAGCTTACGAGCCTATGCCTTGGCTACGCGGGCAGCAAAGAACGAGTTCCTTGTTGCCCTCATAGCATCCGCAAAATCCTGTCCAGTGGAGCTGTTCCGAGTGGTGCGGGAGCTGGTCAGTCCGGCCTCCCTCCACTTAGGAGTGGAGTCATCTGGGAATCCATGCCCATCCTGGCTGGTTAAGGCCTGTCGGGAAGACAGCGGGACTGTTGCTGGCTGGGGTGGTCAATGCCTCCCCTCAGGGAGGGCAGGGTGCCAGGCTGCCTTAAGGAGGCTGTGGTGCAGTCCCTGCTCAAGAAACCATCGCTTGACATTGACTCCTTGGCCAGCTATCAGCCAGTCTCTAACCGTCCCTTTTTAGAGAAGGTTATTGAACGGGTGGTGACCTGGCAGTTGCAGGAGCATCTGGATCGTGTTGGTTTTCTTCATCCCTCGCAGTCTGGATTTCACCCAGGCTATGGCACCGAGACTGCGCTTGTGGCGTTGGTCAACGACCTACGCTGGGGATTAGCTCAGGGTGGTTTGGCCCTGCTGATTCTATTGGATCTGTCGGCTGCTTTTGATACCTCTGATCATGAGATGTTGGTGGAAGCGCCTGCAGGACCAGGCAGCATGGTTCTCGGCTGGTTCGGCTCCTTCCTGGCAGGAAGAACTCAGCGAGTGGTGCTTGGGGATTATTTCTCATCATACAGAGACCTCTCGTGTGGAATCCCGCAGGGTTCTGTTCTGTCGTGTCCATGCAGCCGCTTGGCGAGGTGGTCAGGCGGTTTGGCGTGCGGGGTCATCAATATGCTGACGACACCCAGCTTTACCTCTCTTTTTCATCAGACCCAGGCCCGGCAGTCTCGGTGCTCACCGGGTGTCTGGCAGCTGTGGGGGAGTGGATGAGGGCAAATCAACTAAAGCTGAATCCCGACAAGCCGGAGGTGATGCTGGTAGGTAAGGTATCGGGGGTGACGGCCCCCATCATTGATGGGGTCTGTCCTCTGCTGGTTCCCCAGATACGGAGTCTGGCGGTGCTCCTTGATTCACAGCTCCGCCTGGATGTCCAGGTGGAGGCTGTGGCAAGGAGCGCCTTTCACCAATTACATCTGGTGCGTCGGCTTCGGCCGTATGTTTCAGACTCTGACCTGGCCACTGTCATCCATGCTTTCATCACCTCTAGCCTAGACTACTGAAAAGTGCTCTACGTGGGGCTACCCATGGTGACCGTTCGGAAGCTGCAGCTGGTGCAAAATGCAGCAGCCCGTCTCCTCGTGGGACTGGACTGCCGGGAACATATTATACCAGTGCTTTAGTTGCTGACTGGCTGCCTATAGTCTTCCGGGTCCGACTCAAGGTGTTGGCACTTGCCTATTAAGCCCTAAACGGCCTTGCCCCGATCTATCTGCGGGATCACCTCACCCCTCGAGTCCTGGATCGGCCCCATAGGTCATCAGGGGTGCTCTTCTTGAGGTCCCCTGAGTTTTTTGGGGGGACCACGATGGGGAGGGCTTTCTTGGTGGCTGCTCCACGGCTGTGGCACTCCCTGCCATTGGAGGCCCATTTGGCCCCGGATCTCCCCTCTTTTCGATGCAGTTGTAAAACCTGGCTGTTCCGCCTGGCCTTTGCTGGGGAGGGTGGGGAGGTACATTGTAATCATCTCTATTATGAGTTTTTAGAGACTTTATGCTTTATTTTGTTGTAATTGTAAGCCGCCCAGAGCTGCCTGTGGCAGGATGGGGAATGTAATAAGTTTTTTAAATAGATAAAATAAAATAAATAAACTTGAACAGCAGAATAAATATATGTGCTCAGCACCAACAGGTTCAATTCAGACCCACTTCTCTCACTCGTAGTTTTACGTAATATCTTTCTATCATGCAAAGTACCATCCTGTGAGGGGCAAAAAGGAGCTGAGTGTAGATGTGACAAATCAACGGGTGTTTTTAAATGAGACACTACCACGTGCAACCACCCACCACCCACCCACTCATTTGAGGATGGTGTAGGTGGATGCGTGCTCCCATGACCCCCGGAGTACCTACTCAGCAGTTCCCCGTAAGTGGCGATGAGAACTCCGGAATGCACCATATAGGGTGGCCATGGGTCCAGAATAGTCCCGGACTGCCCAGTTTTCAAGACAGCTTGGGCTGCCTGGGAGAGAAGGGGAACCGAACCGTCCAGCTGTCCAGAATTTTCCCCTTCTTCCCCTCCCCACGGGGCTGCACTGCTGCCTGGCCCACCTCCTCTGAAGCTTGTGAGTGCGCAGCCGTGGGGGAAAGCTGCAGAGAGGCTCGAGCGCAGCAGCAGAAAACTTTTTGGTGCACGGCCTCTGTGCATTCCTTCCCTCCCATCACGTGTCCGTGACCAGAGCTGGGCGAAGTTTGAGAGTCGGAGGGAGTTGCTTGAGGTGAGGAGCCAGTGAGGAGGCAGCGAGGCGGCAGCAGCAGCTGAATCTGATCACAGATCAGATCGTTGCCGCTTGCCCCGGAGCTCCAGCCTCCGAACGTCGCTGTCACAGCAGCAGCTAGGAGGAGAGAGCTTCTCAGAGCTTGGCTGTTGTTGGGAGCTTGGCTGCTGCCGCTGACTCTCTCTAACGCAGCACAGATCTGTGCCAAGATATCAAGCCCAGCGCTGTGTCTTCTCCTTGCAGAGAAGGAGAAGGGTTTTCAGGGCTGGGAAGCAGGAGGAGATACTGCTCCCCTTTGCCACCCTCCCAGGGTTGTTCTGCAGACTCCAGTTAGCACCTCGCTCTGGGGGAGGGAGAAGACTCATGCTCCCCATTTCCATTTCCTCTGCACGTTAGGATTGTGATCATGCGTCTGCAGAGAGGCTGGCAGTGGTAAGTCTGTCTGCTCTGTGGGGGGGTTCCTGTAAATTTGGGGACCCATAGCTTTTGAAAGGAGCAAGGATTATCATCTTTGGGGGGGGCTTGGGTTATCCACCCCTCCGCTCCCGAAAGGAGAAAGTGACTTATTTTCTTTGGGGGGGGCCAGGGGATTTCGGTTGCCACGCCATAGCTCCCCAAAGAGCAAGGACTATTTCTTTCCCTGGGGGCCTGAGCTGCCACGGCGGTTCTATTATTTGGGATAAAGACGCAGAGTTTGAGTCTCAGCTTCCTCCAACTTTCCGCAGATTTTGAGGGTGTTTCCCCCCCCCCCCCAATAATTCTAAGTAGGAGAATGACTTTTCCTTGTTAATCTACCAAGAGATGGAAGCGACAGAAAAATAAAACCAAAAACTAGGAGCGCTGCTCCAGATGGTTTGGGGATGGGGCAGGGGTGGAAAAGCAAACTAATCAGGCAGTCCCCTCAAAAGAGAGAGAGGGGAGGACTTCGTATAGCAGGCAGCCCTCCTGGAATTGCGGAGGCTGCATCCTCAAACCACTTACTCCCACTATAGTCCTATTGTGGTCAGGCTGCCTGATGAGCAAGGTGCATGGTTGGGTTCAGGGAAGAGGTGATGGTAGAAGGAGAAAAAGAATGTATTCCAGAGAATCTCAGTGCCTTGGAAGCTTATTTTTTATTTATTTATTTATTTCGCTACTCTTTTACCCCGCACCCTCCCACTCACAGAGCAGCTTACAACAGTAACATCACTAATAATGATAATAGTAACAATAAAAAAAAACAATATACAATTTAAAATTCATTAATATACAAAGGGCAGAACCCCCTCCCCCCAACCCACCCTATCCGTCCCCATCGCTGAAGGCCCGGCGGAACAGCCTGGTCTTACACTGTCGTTGGAAAGAAGGGAAGTCCGGGGCCAAGCACCCACATCCGTCAGGAGGAAATTCGACAGCCTAAGAGCGGCCACCGAGAATGCCCTCCCCATCGTCGCCACCAGGGAAACCTGGGGGACTTCGAGTTGGGCGTCCCTGGCTTTCCTCCTTTGCTTTCCCTTGATTTTTCAGGAGTGTGTTGCGCATGATGGTTTGGGGTCATTCTGGATGAGCACTTTCAGGGTATGAGCCTTACCTGTTAGTCCATGGGAGCTGAAGCCATTGACTTCGATGAGGACAGGATTGCACCCTGAAGCTGGGAATGCAATTCCCCAACAGAGAGAATTGGAAGGAACTAGATGTAGGATTTTTAACTACTCCATTTGTGTAAGTGCACTTAAACAACAGGCCTGTGTCTGTTTCTAATTTCTTAAATGATTGTGGAAATTCTGTCTCATATAAGAAGAATGCAAGGAAGAGCAAGCCCAGCACCACATGATGCAAACAGATTTATTATTATTGCCGTTTTCCTTTACTTCCCTTTCCAAAGATTTCAGTTGAACTGGACTTTTTAAGGTTCACAAAACAGTGTGTGCACATAGCTGCAAAAGGGGATTTGCTCCTTGTTTGCAATCGGATCTAAGCAACTGGGCAGTTTGTAGGCACTAAGAGTCCAGGACTTAGTTCCTGGCTGATTACGCTTGCTCTTTTCCACACTGACATTCAGAGAAGGGCAGGAATCAAAAGTAAATCTGCTGGCTGTGTAAATCAGAGGCAGAGAGGCCTGGCACCTGCAGAACCTGTGCTGATTGAGAGAGGGCCCATGTCACTATTTTGCACAACGTAATACCTCCCTCCCCTGGATCCTACACCAATTACAGCACAGAACCCACTGCCAGGGAGGGACAGGGTAGGGAAGGGATGCTTCTCTGATGGTAAAGATGCTCGCTGCTGCCAGTTTAGAAGCAGCAGGGGTATTAAATAGGATGTGTAGGCCTAAAAACAGGGCAACGAGAAAGATCTGCATTAGAGGAGTCCAGAAGATGGCTGCATTTAATTGCTTCATTTATGAATGATCCGTCCCTCTGAGAAGCATGGTAGAGAGAACCACTGGTAGTTATTACTGGCTTGATGAAACACTTAAAACATCAGTTTCTCCTCACAATAAGCCTGGGCTCTATTTTTTTTACACTGCTAGGGAGAAATGGGACCAGTGGGAGTGAGACCTTGGATGGGACCCTAGTAAGAGAGCTCTCTATCCCTCAGTGGTAGGGCTTCACGAAGCAGCAAGGCATTCGCAGGGATAACTAATTTAATCTCCTTCCAATGTTAACTCTGGGAACTCCTTGCTGCTGGGTTAAGCCACACCACTGGCCTAATCGTTGGGTTGGCCCCGCCCACTTCTGGCCCCACCCTCTACACCAAAACTTGCATAAATTAATATAAAATAGCATATGTAAATTTCATGCAAACGTTTGTCCTCTTTTCTGGCGATGTGTCAGCTGCCACATTAGCGCCATATGGGGGAAGCCAAAAAAGATGTGTGGGGACAGGCACCCGTGCATCCCCTGTCTGTATGAACCAAGGCTCCTACCCGCACCAGCAGACAGGCCCACGGAATCAATGTCTCCCCAGTCTCACCCGCAGCCCTACCGGGAGCTCTTAAAGGGACATACGCATGGAACACACCACCACGTTGGCTCAAAGCACAACCCCTCCGGCGACACACAAGAGCCAACCCCATGGCTCGGACAGTGGCATCCTGTGTGCCCTGCCCAGTATGCGCCTCTGCTCCGTTGTTGTCCGGGACTGCCAGCAGCTGCACTGGCTCCTGGGAAGGAAGGGGTTACTGGCTGATACAGCTTCATGTTCTGGGGCTCTCTCTCATGGCAGAGGGTGGGCACTTGGGCATGGCTTGAGGGGGTGGAGGGGAACAGTTGCTCATACGAGTTGTTTGCAGGGCCCGTCTGTGGTGCTGGGTGTGCATGGAGGCTGCTTGCGTGGGTGCTCCGCAGTCAGGCCACTCAGCCGCCACGGACACCTCCTCAAGCCTTGCTCATTTAAAAAACACCCAATATCCTCATACGTTTTGAATGTGTATTATGGGGAGGGAAGGGATTTCTTGAGGGGCGAGGAGGAATAGGATCCAGACCTGCTTTTCCTTAATGCATGCATGATTTACACCCACAAAGCAGAGTGTCTGTGCCTCTACCCACTTCATTGGCACTTGTGGGGAGAGCCACAGGAATGCGGATCTGTGCCTAGTCTCGAAACTGGAATACAAGGAAGGCAGCCTTAGCAAACAGCTTTCCTTGGTGTCAATTTAGCGATTGTGGTTTTTGTTGGTTCTTATCGCAGGCCGATCTACCACAATGACTCTACAGCACTTAATGAAAACCCCCAAATGGACATGCAACATTAGATTGGACTTAAATACACAAAAGGGGTGTTGGGTGGCATATGGAGTCATTACCAGGCGTGTGCATCACAGGCAGCTTTCTTCCTCGAAGGAGCCTGTCATTTACATTCTGCAGAACCACCAGCAGAAGCATCCAGTCTGAACCAAGTAACCGTTTCGCTTAAACTCTGTAATTTGGCAAAACCCAGAGTTTGGAATTTCTGCAAGTTGTGTGCCCAGCTGCAATCACTGCCTTTTGCAAGGGACTGGGTATGAAACTACGAACACCAATAGTAACTTATTGAAACGGGCAGAATTTGTAAAGGAGCAGGATTCTAAACCTGCTTCAAAAGATCAGACTTCAAAAGTTCTGCCCCCTGCCCCCCGGCAACCCGCAACAAAAACTTACCACCAACTAAAAATAAATTAGTTGCCAAATCAATGCATGAGAAGGACCTACTGACTCACTCCTGGTTTGCCTGAAGACGATGAGAACTCAAATCACTTTCTGTAAAAAATGAAAGTATTGCATCTAGCCCCACTGGCTGAAACTCAACCTCCAAAAAAGATGATGGAACTTTAAAGCAATGCAGTGAATAACGACAACATAAGAAACTGCAGACCAGCCAACTTGTCCTAGTAACTTGCCGGGTCAATAGGAGAATACAGGGGACAATGGGATGCAGATCTACAAAACTAGACAGACTAGTTACAAGAACAAACCATGAAACAGCTTGGGAGTTTTGAGAGGAAAGCAGAGTGCTAAGAGGTAGGGTAGCCAAGATCAACTTGTCAATGAAAAAGCCCATACCAAATTTACCCCACCACCTTCTTTGATGAGAGGTCTAATGAGCAACAAGAATGCAACCAATATATTTTGACGTTACGGCATTTAAAATTAGCTCTGTATTACATACCTTAGCAAATGGGTAGACTTGCACTAAACACATGATCAGTAAACAAAAGCTGGAAGCGCATATTTCAAGTCCAGATAGAAAATGTGGAAGCTTGAAAAATTAAAATAATCATAAGCACATACTATTTATTTAAATTTGTATCCTGCCCCATCGTGTCTCAGGATAATTATGCATTACATAAACAAGGTTAAAATGAGTGTGTGTAAAACACAACACCTCCACGTATCCCCACCTGCCAAACACCTGTCCAATTTATTTATTTATTTTTTAAAAGTCTTTCATCACGTACAGAAAATGCTCAGGCTTGAACCTTGATCAATTTCATGGGGAAGGGAGCTCTAAAGCTTTGGTCAGTCACCAAAAATGCCTTTCTACATGCCTTTGCCATATGGAACTAGAAAGGAGGTTGTTCTTAGCTGCCTTAAGGACTGTGACAGAGAATAATAAGGGAGGAGAAAGATTTTCAGATACCTACAACATCCCCTCACTTAAGCCAGACTTGAACCTTTTCTATGTTCAGACTTTCTTTTCAAAGCTCTAGCACTACAGCAGCCATTACATATTTTAAAATTTACACACAGCCCAGTAATTTAAATAGTTGTTAGGAAGCTACAGCAGCATTAGCAGTGTGATTGGGTAACTAAGCTTTGGGTCTACTGTACCCGGTTCTAATGCTAACGGTGATCTGTTTCACCGCTGTTAGTTTACTTATAAAGTGATGAAGCAGCAGCTCACTGTTTCTCTTCTTGTCAAGTACAGCTTCAGTTAAAATGAAAGCGGGCAAGATATGCACAACAAGCAGTCAGTGGGAGTGAGATTCAAACTCATCACCTCCTGTGCCGAGGAAACACTTCCCAAAGCTATTGCATGTGTGTCTCAGAGCTAGCAACCCACACAGACATAAGTAAACAGCAACAGTCTAGACAGGTTGATGAGAAACTTTGGACAAGATGTCCTTTTAAGGTCCCTGTTAGCTGTACAATTCTATACTCTCCTGCATCTGTTTCTGGCTAGCAGATTTAATTTCCCCAGTGCAGAGGCATCTGCGATGGTATAAGCCTTGACCAACAGCTTGATATTTTTCATTTTCTCTAGTGGTGTTCTTGCAGCACCTTGAAATGTAAACGTCTCCAAAGAGCAATCCTTATCGAGTGCGATAACGGTGAATAATTCATACCATTTTAAAATTCAGCACTTGGCAACATACTGCACACAAACACAGACAACACCTTTGTTGATCAGTGGGCATACTTCATGTTTCTGGTTCTTTTAATAGGCCAGCCAGGTCCATTTCTTAAATAAAACTTGGGCATTAACTAGTCGTGCACACAATAGACCTTTATCATCACATTCTAATGGCATTGGAGGTAAGGAGTTATGAAAATTCTTTCAAGCGAGAATCTATTGTAGATTGGCTGCAAAAGAGAAATTGATCACAATATCCAAGCACAGATTGCAACTCCAAAAAGAAAAACGATTTCTCAATTTCCCCAAGTACTAAAGAAAAAGAGAGGCTGAATCTGTCACTGACAGATTGATCTCCACTTAGCTTCTGCTTTCCAGCCGTTCTCTCCACTACCTGTTTTAATTTAAGTCTTTTGAGGGCTAACATTTGCCAGGAACAGATAGCATTCAAGACAACAACTAGCAACTGATGTAGGGGAGAGATGGAATGATGGCATGTGCAAGTCTGGTCTGTTATCTACTAATGGCACAAATGGAAAAGCCGCAGCCAAGAAGCCTCTGGAATGAAGGGGAAATAACAGATTAACGTAGAACTCATACACAAATAGGTTTAGGAAATGTGGCAGGAAGGAAAAGCTACGCTCCTATTTTATTCGGTGCAAACTTTGACCGTGGAGGGTTTGCAGACAATAGATGCTGCAATATTAGACTAAGAAAGGGTGGATAATATTTGCGCAGACAGAAGTATAAAGCAAGAGGGTTTGGAATTTTACTTCTGGGGTATGCGTCAGTTAACAGATCTCTCTGCTACCCAGTGTTAATTTGAGGAGGAAAAAGTCTGCAAGTGTTCCTGTAAACTTGCATTAATTGTATAATAATCCCTACATGCAACCTAGAATGACCACAATGCCACCACATGCAAGCACTGCATTAAATGGAGCAGCAGAAGGAGAGAAATAAAAAGAAGACCCAACATGCTCCTACCGGTTTTCTATGCCCATGAAATTTCTCTATGGGATTTCATACATGCATCAGAAAGTGCTGCTGCACCAGCCAGGGCTGCTCCAATCAGAGCACTCTCGTCCTGCTGGACAGAAGAGACATGGGCATGCTGCAGCAGAGTAAGTAGGGTTGCTGTGTTGGTCCCAAATACAAGCAACAGAGAAAGTAGTATAGCGATATCTTTTATTGGACTAACTACAGTTGGTGGCAGTATGCAACGCTTTCGGACCTCACAGGGTTCTTCTTCAGGCAGGTCTGCGGTTTCTTCTGGCCCTGGGTTGCTCCAGGTTGACTGGCAATGGTGGCTGCTGCCTGCCAGTAATTAGTTCAGATGATCCACCACTGGTAGCAGCCCCCTTTCACACAATACACTAGCTAGACAGCAGCCAAAACTCAGGTCAACTGCTATGGGAAAGATGTATGCTGGGGACACAAAGCTTGCTGGCTAGCAAGATGCATGCCTTGCTATGGGAAAGATGGATGCTGGAGACACAAAGAGCTTACTGGCCACCAACATGCATCTTTCCTGACCTACAGCTGCCATGAGAAGTTAAGCGAATTCCAGATTTGTTCTCTCTCTTCACTCTCTATTTATTATGCTGGCCCGTTCCTCCTAAAAGAAGAGGAACGTATTTAAGGGCTCTTTTTCATGTTACACTCTATGGGGGCAATCCAACGGCCCACATACACTGCCCGAAGGCACCGTGCTGCAGCCAGAAGGCACGCGCTCAAATGCGCACAGCATGCATGCACATGAGCATGCACGTTCTGGCCATTTGCAGGGAGCTGGCGTACGTGGGTCGTTGGATTGCCCCCATAGGTTCCAAACGTTTAACTGAGGAGCAAGGCTTGCCTGCAGAATCTGACCTCCCAATTCCACCATGAATTTGCAGCAGTGATGGGTTAAAGGAACAGAGCTTAGAAATTAAGCAGTATGAAAAGATTATTTTAAAAGTAGTTGTTTCAGGTACTATACATTTGCCCACGAGTCTTCATGGCACAAGTCTGCAGCATATTTTCTCCAAATGCAGTGTTTCCTGTTCTCCCTTTCCTATTGCTCAGGAGCAGAGGAAAAATTAGTAGCAAGAAAACTTGACATTCACAAAGTTGAGACATCGCAGGCATACGTGTTTAGCTTAGCTACAGTAGAGAAGGGAATGCTGAAATAAGGGACAGTAGAGGATTGAGCAGTTTGTGGGGATGAAGGGCTAGGGAGAACCCGACAAACAGGTAGGTTTTCAGGAGGGATTTGAATGTTGGGAAGGAGGCCCCCATGCTCCCAAACACACACCAGAGAGATGTCTGAACCAAGGAAGCCCGGGTTGCAAGTCAAGGCAAACAAACCCGAAAGCTCGTAATGCCATTTTGTGAGTGTCTTTTCAGAGCAATATTATACTGTGGGGAAAACTACAGTCAATATTTACTAAAGCACGATCAGAAGTGACTGCAAAATAGTGGTGAGAAATGTACTTGCTGTATCCAGGTTTATTCAGATGAGACAAGTACCCAGAGCTTTTCCTAACTGCTAGGGCACAAACATGACACTTCGCTTGCTCAGCCCAGGGTAATTTGCCAGTAACAGCAGGAAAAGTCATTACATTTTGAATGAGAGGAGGGAATCTCCCATGAGAGAGCAGGAATACAGGAGTTTGGATGTGGGAGTTTTTTCTGTGTAGACAGTTGGGTTGTGGCAGGTCCTGCAGTGGAGCAGGGGGCTGGATTGGATGAACCTTGGGGTCCCTTCCAGCTCTATAATTCTTTATGCTCTGAATGAACAAGCTGTTATTCTTCATACTCTGAGTGATCCAAGACAGATGGGGGGCCCGGCAGGGAAGTTACAGAGGTTTAAGTAACGCAGACCCCATGAACCCCAAGTACATTCAGGCTCGTCTCAATACAAGCTACCACCTTACTAGCACTTAGGAAAAGTAGTCAAAGACACCAATATGCAAAAGATATTTTTTTTAAAAAAATAAATCAACATCTGAATGCCTAAGAACGCAGGAAGTTTTCAGTGCTGCTGCACGTTTACACAGGTTTTTGCTCTTAAGTAGTATTTATACATTTCAAACGTTTTGGAAACAGTGAAGTTTCAGAAATCAGAGAATTTCTTAGAATGCCAACAGCCTCCTGCATGCCCTGCATTCAAACACTGAGGGGTGGGCTCCCCCGTCACACGGCTACAGCTTTCCCTCTGTATTTTTTTTTTAAAAGATCACTTTAGAAATGATCGTACTCTTGTAAACATGTTGCACTTGGCTTTTAAATTAAATCCAGGCCAGCTAGAGAGCACATCCACAGCTGCTACTTGAGACAAATATTTTTTTCCTCCTTCAATTGCGAGGAGAGTGAGAGTAGGTCTGCATAAGCAATACTTCCGAAATCTCAGGACACTTGCATTCTTGTCCAAGGGTGTTTTTAAATGAGCACGGCTTGGTCCGTGGCCACTGAGTGACAAAGCTGCGGAGCACCCACTCAGGCGGAGCGTGTGGGGAGGGAGCACCCACTCAGGCGGAGCGTGTGGGGAGGGAGCACCCACTCAGGCGGAGCGTGTGGGGAGGGAGCACCCACTCAGGCGGAGCACCCACTCAGGCGGAGCGTGTGGGGAGGGAGCACCCACTCAGGCGGAACGTGTGGGGAGGGAGCACCCACTCAGGTGGAGCACGTCGGGAGGGAATTCTAACTGGCGGCTCCTAGTGTGGCTAGTGTGGCAGTCGTCTCGCACTTCCCTGCCATGGGGAAGGGAAAGTGTGCCCGGCCGGCCTTTGAAAGTGACATGTCCTGGCAGGAGCGCTGGGGAACCCAGGCTCCACAACGCTCGCAGTTAGTTCTTGTAACTTTGAAAGCCCATGTCCACTCCCACCCTAGCCCTGCCTATAAACAGCAGACCAATCTGCTGGCATGGCTGGCAGCCCCATTTCATACAGACAGCGAATGTGTGAGTGCCCGTTGCCACAGACATTTTTGGCTTGACCCGCACAGTGCACTCCGGATTTCTCAGCTCCCAGGAGAGCCCATCCCCCCGCACCACCTTCAGACAGGCGTTTGGAGGAATGGCTCCTGGGTGGCCATGCGTGGTACCATGTCCTTTAAAACCACCCTAAGTAGTGTCAAATGTTTGCATTCATTGTTCAAAATTAGAGAACTGTGCACTCTGCTTGATGAGTGTGGATTCTTTCCCTACACCAAAAAAAGCTGAACTATTACAAACTGTACCTGATTTATTACTGCCCTACCTTACCCAAGGACCTGCTAACAATTAACCATGAGTGACAAACTCCCACATCTCTCCCCCTTCAATGGAAATATACTCAGATATTTAAAGAAGTGGAACTAATAAATCCGCTACAGTCCAGGAGTTAATCCTGGACCATGACACCGACCTTGTGTGCATTACGGAGACTTGGCTGGACGATGAGTTGGGGTCTATTTTGGCAGACCTTGTGCCGGCTGGGTACTCTGTGCACTGTCAGCCTCAGTTGGAAGGACGGTGTAGTCATTTTTAAGGATTTGTGGTCTGTCAGGAGGTATCCTGTGCAGGCCATATCAGGGGTAGAGGGCCTCCATCTTGTGTTTGATTTGGCGGAGGATAGATTGGGGATGTTGCTAGTATACCGTG
>QEPC01002113.1:0-24295 GCA_003113815.1 Sphenodon punctatus | reverse complement strand
AGGGGAGTCACTGGGTCCACCCCCCTTTACCCCCCCTCCTACAACCCCCACCCTACCACCCTAGCCCTGTACTAAAAAAGTCCACAAAACAATAATAGCCCCCTGCCACCCCCTGCGGCCCCGAAGTGCCCCAAAGTTCCGCGCCCTTTAGCCACGTGGCTGGCCTCTGCATTCCCCCCGTCCTCCAAAAGCTCACAGTTTGTTGTTTCCTCTCTTCCCTCCTGCAGGTGATGGTGAACAGCAGTGGAGGTAGCAGCAACAGCAGCGGAGCACCCGGACCCCTCTCCCCGCCGGCGGCAGAGCTCCAAGAGCCCCCCGCAGCAGCGAGGCAGGCAGGTAGGTGAAAGATCCCAGCAGGCTCCCAGGCTCAGCCGCTGGACATGGGGCTTTAAGCCCCCAGCTACTTCCTGGTGGGGGGGAGGGGACAGGTCAGCCCACGTGGCTGGCCTCTGCATTCCCCCTGTCCCCCAAAAGCTCACAGCTATTATGAGGATTTGTAGCAAACATGGGGTAATTTCAGACGTTACAAAATCGCTGCTCACCACAGTGGATTCCGTGTGGTGGCAGTAATCGCGGTAACATCGGTTTGATCCCTGCCAGATGTTCAGCATAGTGAATTTCTGGCGGGGATCAAAGCTAACCACGGTTCTGGACCTCAGGCCGGCCTGAGGTCCAGAACCATGGTCAGATTTGCCACAATCCGGGATGGGCCACAAGTAACGTCTGTTACCTTGGCCCATCACGGATCATGGCCCCGACCACGGTATGGGATCGGGCACAGCGGCTGCATTGGCTGCTGTGCCCGCCCGTCTCCCCGAGGGCGGCCAGCTGTGGGAGCATGGGGGTGTGTGTGTCTGTGAGGCCACACGTTGTGCCGCACAGCCCTGCCCCTGCCGAGATTCCCCAGCGTGATGGAGCCGGCACGTCTAAAGGCCGGCCAGTTTCATCACGCACCGGAATCTGAGAGAGATCCCGGTCCAGGATTCAGCGTGGCGGGCCAAACAACCCATCACGTCTGAAATTACCCAAGGTGTGTGATTTGATTAACTTGGAGCTAGTTTCAACCCCCAGTACATAGATTGTCACCTTCGGGTATTTTTTACCTGACACTTCCATTTTGGCCTATGGGAGCGTCAGGTAAAACACCACCGCAAGTGGCAACCCTACTAGTACATCTTTCTCTGTTTGCCCTAGAGTTGTGGCCAGAGAGTCCCGGAGCAGTGCTAGACCACAGCCTTGAACCTACACCCACCTACGGTTCCTGGCTAGGGTGGCCAGATATGCAAATTTTAGAAGGCACTTATGAGAAATACAGGTTACAGGGCTACAATGGCTCCAGTGCAGCCCTGCAGCCTGCATTTCTCATAAGTGTCATCTAAAATTTGCATATCTGGCCACCCTATTCCCGGCACAGTGGCCAGCCTGCCTATGCCACTACCTCAGCTTGCAGAGGCCTCCTTCCTCTGCCCTAACCACATCCCACCTCCTGCGTGTCCCATCCCTTGCCGTGCCTCCCAGCTGCTCGGATGGCTGCCAGACAACATATAAGGCCAGGCTTGCTAATAGCACCAGGAAGCTGGGTGGAACAATATTCTCTCACTTCCTGTTCCTGACCCTCTTGTCTGCTATCAGGCTCCTGCTGGCTTTCTCTACCGTGCCTCCTTGCTTTTCTATTCCCCCTCCATAGCCGTGCTCCCCTTCTGGTTCATGTGTCATTGTACCCCAGCCCTAGGGCCTTGCTCCCCTCCTTGCTTCCCAACTCTGATTCTGGCCTTGCTTTTGTCTCCCTGTCCCCCACCCCCCATGCCTCTCCAACCTGGATACCTCCTTGTATCCGGACTCCACCACATCCTAGATGCCTCGCACTTCCCCAACTCTGACAAGCAGGGGCTTCTGTCTCTATTCCATGCTATTTCCAGAGCGAATGTCACAAGGGCATTCCTGCATGTCTTTTGCATTGTGGGAAATACCACGGAGAAGAATAGAGAGCTAGAGGCCATTGAAACATAGGGGTAAAGTAGTTGTATGACTGCATTGTTACTGGAAGAAACATAAGGAATAACTGGTGAGTTAGCAAAGGGGAAAGGGCATTGCGTGAGCGAGTGCACCAGACCTGCCTCTTGGTGACCTCACCTGGAGCTCTGCTTCTCTTCTTTCCAGGCTGCTGGGAATTCAGGAGCCTCTTCTGACCCAATTATCTATTGAAACAAAGCAGATTATTTTTACTGTTGCCCCCTAGAGAAGGGCAAACACAGCAACTGTCGTGTCCCTAGGTGAATGGTGCACTGACAGAATAATCCTCTTGCACTCTGCCCAGAAGTTCAGCTCATGAGCGGTTCAAATGTTTTTAATAGCACCATGTGGGACAGAATTAAAGTTCACCATTAGCAGGTGAAGAAAGTTTCATATTTGGGAGATGTCTCAGGAGCAAGATCAGGGAGAACACTGGGGTTGCCACCTGGGGTTGATTTTTTTACCTGATGCTCCAATAGGCCAAAATGGAAGGGTCAGGTAAAAAACGACCGAAGGTGGTGACCCTACAGGACACAGAGATTCCAGATGGGTGGAAGACTAGGGTCATGGGTGCAAAAACAGAGGATATGGGAGGGGCACATCTCTGCAGAGGTGTAATGTTCCCCCAAACCTTGTGGGGGATGCTTACCAAGCAGCAGGAGAGGGGAGGGCACATGGCAGTTGAGGGTGATCTGAGGTTGAACTCAGGCTCCTAGTGGCAATGGCAACCCTGAAGCAGGCTGAACCCAGGCCAGACTCTCTGGATGTTTATGCCCTGAGTTGTTAAAGGGATGACCCCAGTGTGGGTAGATGCAGAGCCAGAAGCAGAGCCAGGACATGCACAGGGGCTGATCCTCCTCAGGCTCTCTCACCAGGCATTGGGCTCCAAACCCCACCCTGGTCCCAGCACTGCTGGTCGTGACGTTCCTCTTTTTGCTCTTCACTACCTTCTCTGCTTGCTCTCCACCACCTTTGTCTGTGTGGTGCCTGGCATTGGTAAGGGGGTGGGGCAGGTTGAGAGGTCTCCAGGCTGAGACACCCCCTCCCTCCCATCAGCTTGTTCCAATCAGAATTGGGGAAGTGACTACTATGAAACACTGCAGCTAATCATGGCAGGACAGCAATGTGCCCTGGTGGCCAATGGCAGCCAGTCACAATGGGTCAGGCATAGCCTCAGGGCCGGTGCAAGGGACTGGGCACCCTAGATAAAAACTTCAGCTGCGCCCTCCCCCCGAGGTATGGGAGATGGGGGGGGACACAGTGGGGCCAGTGATAGACTCCCCCCCAGGCCCCCAAGCCGGCCCCAGGCCCAGCCAGCCCCAGCCCCCAGGCCCAGCCAGCATGAAGCCCAGCCAGCATCAGGCCCAGGCCCAGGCCCAGGCCCCAGGCCACTAGGCTAGGCCTTGCTGCACCGGGCCCCACGCCACCAGACCCCGCCACACCACCAGTCTAGTAGGCCTCGCCGGGCCCCACAGCCCACCGTCACCACCACCCAGACTTACCCACCCAGCCCAAGCCACCAGTCCACTAGGCTAGGCCTCGTCAGGCCCCACGCCACCAGGCCCCAGCCACGTCACTGGCTAGTAGGCCTCGCCGGGCCCCACAGCCCGCCGCTGCCATCACCCGGCCTTACGTACCCAGCCCAGGCCTAAAGTCTCCCTCACCCCCGCAGGCCCTGAGATGAACTTACATGGGGCCCAGCCCCAGCCCCCTCCTCTGTTCTGCAGCCTCTGCCCTCCGCCTCTCTGAGTGACTGCTTCTGCCGCACCACCACCCGCTGCTCCTTGCCGCCGCTGCTCCCCTCCGCCGCCGCTCAGCCTCCTCTGCTAGTGCTGCCTCTCTGCTCCTTGCTACCGCTCCCGCTCCTCCACTGGCTCACTGCCGCCGCTCTGCTCCTCGTCCATCCTCTGCCGCCGCTCGGCCCACTCTCCTCTGCCCGCCACCGAGTCGCCGACAGCTGCCCAAAGCTGAGTCCGCTCCTCCTCCTCATCCGCCGCCACGCCACCGCTTGCTTGCCGTTGCCTGCTGCTGTGCTCAGGCTGACGCTGTCAGTCCGTCGCTCCTCCACAGGCTCCACTCTGCGCCCCCTCAGCTGCACACAGGTAAGTCCACCAGCACCTCTCCTGTCTCGCCTGTGCCGCATGCTGTGCGCGCTCCCTCCCGGAAATTGCTTTTATGCAACTTCCAGGAGAGGGAGATAGAAGGGGCCGGCACTGGTCACATGGACCCTGAGGCCCTGTTGGAGAAGAGCTGAGGAGGTCCAGGAGTAGATGATAGGAGGAGGTAGGTAGGTAGGTGAGGCCCCCAGGGAGGCGGGGTCGTGGGTCCCAGGAACTTTTTACTTCAACTTGGGAGTTGGGACGAGGGGCAGGTGAAGGTGTGTGTGTGCAGCCCCAAAGTTCTGGGTCTGCTCAGCGTTCCAGAGCAGCTACTCCATCTCTGATCACTCAGAGCACAATTCTGCCATTAAAGTCAATGGCAAACCTCCAATTGACTTTAATAATGGAGAATTGTCCTGCCAGTCCTTGTCCTGAAAGGGAGTCTGTACAACACCCTTAAAAGATGAGCTTAGGAACTAAGATTAATAACTTTATTGGATACTAAAAATAATGGATCCAACTTATCCATTACAAGTAAGTAACTGACAGCCTCCATGTTACTGCTTTGTATTCAGTTCCTTTGATGTGCAAGTTCCCTTCACTGGGAAAGTTGTCTCCTACTAGCCCCAGCCTGTATGTTTGCTTTACTGTTTTCTAAAGTTTCTTGGTCTTTTACACCACCAATGATCTTTGCTTTTAAATGTCTGACAACTGTTTTTAAAAACACCCCTAATGCTCCTTCCCAAGTTATTTTTCTCCTATACACTCCCTTCCAAGACCCTGCCATATACCTACGTGTCCAGTGTTTGCTCAGTCTATATAGTTCTGATTTGTTACACACCCAAGCATAGGTGACCTAACTGTTGATAGTGTGTGTGTGTGGGGGGGGGGGGGGAAGGGAAGGAGTGGGGGCTGGGCATGCGTTCTATGGGGCTTCTGAAAATGGGGGGGGGGGGGGACGACGACGGGGGGCATGCCCCCTGATGAGTCACCTATGCAGCCAAGGAAGCACCCTGTGTGGCTTGAAAGTTTGTATATTCTCACCAGCAGAAGTTGGTTCAGTAAAAAAGAACCTCTGCATTACTTTGTCTCCATCCCTTATATTTGGGACCAACGGTGGAATCACCCTCTCTCTCTCTCTAGACAACACTGCAAGGGAAGATGGGACTCTCAACTTCCCATCACTGCAGCATTGTACCCATTATAACTGATGATTAAATTAGCTCCATGCATCCTGTTTCAGTTTTCTTTGTGCCCTTCCCATGGCGCTGAGTTCTGAACTGGTGCTGAGCACTCGGGCAACTCTGCCAGCAGGAACAGACATGGTGGGTGGGCTTCAGAAAGCCAAGCATAGGGAACTCTGGGTCTGATTCTGATTTTGGCTGCATCTCATGAACTTCAAGGAACTTACAATAGAATAACTGGGAGTCAAACTTTGCCTTCACCCTAGTTTCCTATTCCCATAGCAATCTCAGAATGCAAGGCACAGGGGAGGGACTCAGCCTGTTGGGGACATATGCAATTAGGAACTCTGCTGTGCAAAAGAGAACTTTCCCCCCGGTGTCTTGGAAGAAAATACCCAAATAATTCTTGACCCTTGAGCACACCAGTTCTGCTGTGCCCATGTAGCCAGAGGTGAACAAGACACTTCCTTCACAAGGTATGTTTTGCAGAGAGTAGAGAGAGTAATTTGTCTTTATTCCTTGAGAAAAATTAGGCAATGTGTTTTTTCCACTGAATCTTCTAGATGGTTACATAGCCTGATAAGAAAACATGATGGTACCCTTCAATCAAGCTGGAAACACCGTTAGCCTTAGGGAAAGGGGAAGGTATACATTTAAATAAGTAAAATAAAAAACACTTAGCCCCAAACAGGAACAATCTGCCTTCAGCAGTTTAAGGGTGAAAACAGACATAACGCTAACCACCCTTTAACCACCATTGGTGGTCATTTATGCATGTTTCAGGGCTGCATAGGGCACCAATACAGCCCTGAAACATGCATAAATAACCACCAAGGATGGTTAAAGGGTGGTTAGCGTCATGTCTGTTTTCACCCTAACACGTTCCTGCCTTTTAGATGCTAAACACTACTGTTTCCCCTTAAAGCTATTTCTTGTCATACTCTTGAATGGCTTTGCCAATCATTTTGAAACGTTAAAGTAACATAAACAAGTGGGCAACTGAGGTACAGAAAGATTTCTCAAACATACTGGTGGGACAGCTTTGTAAATATGGATGGGACTTTTGAAAAGTCCTGTCAGCCCTGTTTTGCGTTGCTTTTTTGCATTTAGTTTGTTGCTTGGTTGTATTTGCATATAATTTTGCTGTAGGAGACCAATACAGCACCTCTCAATTTCTATTTCTCCTGTAAGCACAAATTCTAATACTACAACTACCCAGCCAGGGACTACATCGGGGCAGATAAGCTACCCCTATCAGCTTCAACTCCTGAGTAGCTCCTGCCTCTTGGAATCAAAAAAGTTGCTAGAGATGGGGTATCAGTGGTAACTTTTGTGTCCTACAACATTCAAGGGTACAATTGGACAGGCTTCCTAGGGAAACTATCCTACCTATTAGATGCCATGTTGTATTGGAAGCCCACATGGTGATGGACACGTGGCTTTTGAAAAAAATAAAATAAAAACAAATGGGGGAATGTTAGAGGTGAACTTGTTGGGGACATAGGACACAGTATATGGCATTTATATGTTACACTGCTCCACCACATAATCACAATTCACAACAGAGTATGGTCAAACTGCATTAGATTTATGTAGTAAAAAGGTATACGCATATAGTACACAATATAGGGTTCAGCTAGAAGTCAAATATAGAGTTCAGTTAGAAGTTAGCTTGAATAGTCCAGTAAGAAAAGCTTGAATGGCTTAGCAAGAAGACAGTTTGGAGGGCTCAGAAAAACTTAGATGGAATTTGTCTGGTCAAGCAGAAAATTAGCCTGGAATTCGTATCCATATTTAATTGGCAAAGTGAAGCGAAAATCAAGCAGTACTGGGGTACAGAATTTGGAATTAAGCTATTAAGATTAGGGTGCATTCCAGAAAAGAACAGGCAAGACAGTTGATGCATGGTACCAGGGAAGATGAAATCAGCCCCTGACAAAAGGATTAATGGGATCAGTGGGTTAATGGAGTCTAAAAGGAGGTACCAGGATGGATGGGTGCATCCCTCCGACAAGAGGTGATTTGATGGGAGTCAAATAGAGGGGTATGTGTTGGACAGAATATGTGGGTGTTGTTGCCAAGATAGGTCATGTTATTAGGTGAAAAACTATGGTATCTGAAAAATATGTATTAAGTTGCATTTATGTAATAAGGTGTAATGAACCAAACAGTTGTTGAATGATTGTTATAAGATAACACAAGCCAATCAATTGTTGGACAAGATAACACAAACCAATTGATTAACATAAGAACATAAGTAGTGCCATACTGGATCAGACCAATGGTCCATCGAGCCCAGCACCTGTCTCTGACTTTGGTCAATCTCGGTTGCTGGGGTACCCAACAGATCACAATGGAATGATCTCTTCCCTGTTGTTCACTCCCAGGTCTGGAAAGTTAGAGGTTAAAATACCCCAAACCTACCTGGCTAATAGCTGCTAATGGATGATCCTCCAGCTGCTAATGGACCGATCCTCCAGAAACTGCTAATGGACCTATCCTCCAGAAACTTTAACAATCCTTTTAAAAACCCAGTTATACTACTAGCCTTGACCACATCATCTGGCAACAAATTCCACAACTTAATTGTGCATTGAGTAAAAAAATACTTCTGTTTTAAATCTGCTACTTGTTAGTTTAATGAGGTGTCCCCTAGTTCTAGTACTATTTGAGAGGGTAAAAAACTGTTCCCTATTGACTCGTTCCACACCACTCGTGATCAACACTGGTCCCAGTACAGATCCCTGGGACACTCCACTATTTACCTGTCTCCACTGTGAGAGATGACCATTTAGTCCTACTCTTTGTTTCCTATCCTTTAACCAGTTACTAATCCACAATAGGACGCTGCCTCCTATCCCATGCCTTTTAGAAAGTCATTGTTAAACATAATGATGTTAACGATAAAGTCAGTGTTAAAGATAATGATGAACCAATCAAGTTAGATTCGATATGTTTTAGGTAGATGACTGATATATGTAAATGTAAATGGGGGGGAAAGATATAATCTGTATGGTCTCTTCATTACTTTTCACATAAATAAACAAATAAATAAATAAAAATTACTGGCCAAACTCCAGAGTCTGATCAATGCACCTCCTTCAGAAGTAAATAAAGCTTGTATTGCTTCCTTAGCAGTCTGGTCTTTTCTCAGAGCCACTCTCTAGGGTGTGCCCCATAGGAACCCTCGACAGGTTCTGCCAACCATTTTGAAATGTTAAAGTAAGGGTTTTGATCTGGGTTTAAATCAAAGTAATGATGAGCAGAATCTGTTCCTTACTGCTTATTAATCAATCCAATCATTGACCTTTAATATTAGACACAAAATGTTCTCCTAGCTGTATTTTGTTATTTTGAAATAAAAACCAAAATACAGTGAAATCAGTATTAACAGATAGATATTCCAAGATGGGGAATACTGACCGGGCTACCCTGCAAAGCAGAGACATTTGACAAATTCACATTAAAAAAAGGATAGAGAAAGGGTATGGAGGTCATGGCCAAGTTAGTCGGGAGATGCAACTTCTGAAGTTGGGAGTGAGTGCCATACTCCTGTCAAAAAACTGCATAAGGAAAGATACCTGACTGCTTTTTAAAATCAGGTAACTTTATCAGGAGCCAGCTCTGTCACAAAGACTTTATGCTCTAGTCAGTTTCATGTCAATTACCCACTTGCCGCAGAAAGCCAGAAAGAAGCGCTAGTCAGTTTCATGTCAATTACCATCTGACCTCACTCCATACTTTTGACTCTGTGAAAAGTCTACAATTTTTCACTCAGTATTTTTCACTCAGTATGAAAGGTTGCAGACTTTTCATCAAATCAAATCAGTTTATTCAGCACTGGCTTTCGCCATGGCCAGACAAAAACACAAATACACAAACAGTACATAAACATAACACAAAATACAGAATACAGCATAACTTCCTATCAGGGTCAGAGATCAGAAATAAATAAATATCCAAGCCATGGCTGAGTGACATACCACTCATATACCAAAGGCAACTAACCAAAACCTATGATTGGCTTTGGCATTCCTGGAAAATCATTCTAAGGAGGCAAAACCAATCATCTCTCTGATTACCCATCTCTCCTGCGTGCTTCCACAGCATCTGCTCAAAACAATACAATTTATTTATTTCGACTGGCTTTCGCCCTTAGGCACGCTCGTTAGGATTCAATACCATTTCCCGTACATAAGAGGCATTGCGCCCTATTAAAATAATTTGCTTTCACATTTTCTATACCACAAATACAGCACTTTTCACCCAGCCTCTGTAACTGAGGCCATACAAGGGAGAAAGTGCTAAAAAGGGGGGGGAGGGAGGGGGAAAACATCTATCTGAACTCCTTCCGTTTTTTGGAGGCTAACCAAACAAAAGTTGCCAGAGCCATTTGATCGTCTGGCTTTGTCTTTCGCAAAAGCCATTCATAGCCCTGCCCCGACTCCATAGATTTTATCCCCCTAACCAATGGTAGAATCCAAGCTAGCCTAAGTATTTCATAGTATGGATATGCTAACAAGAAATGTTCCATTGTCTCAACACCCCCTAAAGGGCATGAGCATATACGTTTAGAATAAGGGACCCCCCTATACCTACCCTCCAGCACTTCCGTTTGCACCTGTTGGAACCGAGGAAGCGTATAGCATCTTTGAAGTTTCCGATTCATCAAGTTCAGACTTTTCATAGGGAGTGAATAGTACAGAGTGAGGCAAGAGGGTAATTGACACAAAACTGACTAGAGCTGCCTCTGCTGGCTTTCTGAGGCAAGTGAGTGATTGACATGAAACTGACTAGAGCATAAAGTCTTTGTGACAGAATTGGCTCCTGATAAAGTTATGTGATTTTAAAAAGCAGAGTCACTTGTGCCAGCCAGGAGAACTGATTTTTAAAAATGTTTAATAACTTGTTTTTGACTGCACCAATCATTATCGCACTACACCAGTACTTGATCTAGATCTCAAGCTCCAAGGCTGTGAAATTTGAGGGCTCAACTTGTTGGGGGCAGGGGGAGGAGATATATTGATGATTCAAAATAGTCAGGATGCTGTGCATTTTGACCACAACCAATTTAGATTTAAGCAGTTATAACTTTTGATTTCCTGGGTGGATCTTCTTCAAACTTTGCACATATGATGGTCCCCACAAATATAAGTCAGGGATAAATCTTCAGAACTGTAGCTCAAGAGGTTTCCTCAATATCAGGGCTTTAGTAGTCCCCTGTTTATAATGGAGAGTGGTTTTGTCTTTAACTTTCTTGCGGCTACCGCTGCAAGAAAATAAAATTGGCACAATTTATCCTATTTGTCTGACATTTGGAAGGGAAGGTTGCTTGGGTGTGGGGTACAACCTGTCCAAATTGCATGCAAATAGGATAAAAAACAAAAATGTTATAGTAGTTGAAAAACTGAAGGAAAAAATGCTTTTGCTTCCAGTTTCACATGCACTTTTGGGGGGCTGTCAGTACTTAATGTTGAAATATTGCATTGATGTTTACTGTTGTTATGTAATCAAAGGGCGTTTCCTTGAAGGTTCTGGTTTTTGAATTTTTAAAATCCATCCCATGGTTTTAAAGTTTGTAAAATCATTGAAGTCAGTCAATAGGAGTCCCCATAATGCCCCGCATGTGCAGTAAAGAACCGCCAGAGGGCAGTGCATGCAGGCAACAGAGAGACTGAGAGAAGGGACACAGAAGGTGGTGCCCTGCAGGTCTATGGCCAAGAAGAGAACTGCTCTCAGAGACAGTCTGCGTGGGGCCCTGCCAGTGAGTTCTTGCTGCAGAGAGAAGACTCACCCTTGTGTCAGGACCAGCTGCTGCCAGATCCTGTAAGTGCCTTGAGCCAGGAATTGGGAGCCAGGGAGCCAGTGTTGGGGAGCAGGGTGAGAAGCAGTCACAGCTGCAGACCCCCAGACACGTTGGCTCCCTGATCCCCAGCCCAGGAGCCAGGAGGCAGCTGCATTCATGGAGGGTGGAGAGGGGTGCGGGTGCATCTGAGGCTGCAGCTACTGCCTGGCTCTGAGGTTGTGGGAGCAGGGAGCTGACACACTCGGGGGGCTGCAGCTGTGACTTCTTCTTAACCTGCTCCCCAAAGTTTGTTCCCTGGCTGTCACCGCCTGGTTCAAGGGGTGGCTGGTCATGGCACAGAAGGTGGGTGCTGTCTCTGCAGAAGCAGCTTGCTGTGATCATGCATCCCAGCTGCAAGAGGGCGTGAGCATTTTTTCTTTGCTCTCTGGTGGGCCTGATCATCTCTTTTCCCAATGCCCTACAGCTCCCAGTAAAAAAGCTCGTACCCAGTAAGCTAGTACCATGAAGCTATCCCTTCTGTTCCCGGGTGAAAGATCGCAGCCACGTCCCATCCTTAAAGGTAGCAGTGGAGAGAAACTATTTGTGATGGGATGCAAAAGTACACACCGCCTGCTTATACACTTCCCGATCGTTAATCTATACAATGGACGTTCCTATTGAAACGGTTATTGAGGAGAAAGAGGGGTTTTTGTTAGCTTTTAAAAGAAGACCTCCTAATTCCTCCTTGACAGCGATTTCTGATTTGTACGAGAAAAGTTAGAGCCCAAACCTTCGGGGAATAAAGCTTCTCAGTCACTGGACCTGATATGAGATTGCAAGGAGGATTTAAATAACTGGGGAGGCTTTTAGTTTCTTTTAAGGGACTCTCTGGGAGAAACTGACTCAAGAGCTTTACTCCTGCAGGCTGAACTGGGGGATGATAGGCTATGGGGCTGATTTAAAATGAAACACAATAGCTGCCAGCCCCTGTGCTCTGGTTCCTGTGCTCTGTCTGGAATGCAGCCCTCACTGCTGGGAGAGAAATAATATTATCCAAACATATGAAATTGCAAATAGAGGGGTAAATCAGGAAGTTGTGGCTGGCACTTTGAAACCGATTAATAAATCAAATCTCCAGGACATCTGCTTTCTTGTACTTCTGAAATACTTTCTATAATTCATATTAGGGGTGTTCTGAACAGAAAAAAAAAAAGTTCACAAGTATTCTCCAAGGGTCCAAGGAGCAGTCCCGCGTGTTCTGGCCACCTCTCGGACTCTTGGAAAATACTCGGTTGAGTTTTGGAGGCAGAGAGAAGGCTAGTGCTGGTCAGGGGTGGGATCCTTAAGGGGTGGTGGTGGGTCTAGCAGGGGGTCATGGTGGGTTACTTACTTTCCCTAGGGGTCCCGCTCAATGAGTGGCCTCTTCCTGGTTTGTAAGTTTGAAAGTAAAAAACAAGTGAGCATGCTCAGAAAGGGCCAGGATGGCATACTTGGCCCTTTTCAAAGATGGCGCTGGCAGGGTCAGCGTCACCCTACTAAATCACGGGTGACAAATCTTACGCTCTGGTGAAAATGAAATGAATCCAAGAGTTTATCGATCATTCAAGGTGTTGCGTGAAAGACAAACTGCTTCGTTAGTGGTGGTAGGTTATTTCAGAGCTCTCCCAAATGCAATCAGCCTAGTTGGCAGGTGGTGTCAATAGCACCTGGGGTGCACCCACAAAACCCTTACTCCAGAGTAGTCCCATTGAAGCCGCAGGGGATTACTCCAGAGTAAAGGGCCTGCAAAGCGCAGCCTGAACGTTTTTTCTTTCTTTCTTTGCTTGTATTGATAACATTGTTGTGGTTAACCAGTGCCACTGGATTGATAAAAGAAGCCAGTTTGGAATCACTCTCTCCATATGTACCCAGGAATCAAACTCTGAGAATTCCTTTGCTGGGAGAGAAATAATATGGTCTAAACATAGTAAATTGAAAATAAAGGAATAAATCAGGAAGTTATGGCTGGCACGCTGAAGTAGATTAATAAATCAAATATCCAGGACATCCACTGTAATCTGCTTGCCAGGGCCAGGAATTCCAGTGCAGCCCGAATTACTCCGGCCGCCCACTACCTCCTTCTCTGGCTACAGCTACAGCAGCTCCAAGGCTGTCCTCCCCCTGATCCCGGCTGCACAAGAGACTTGTGAGTTTCTTTCCCACCTGCAGCTGCAGTTGCCCTGTCCTGGGAGAGGGGGCTCCCTTATCCCACCACTGCCTGGATGCTCCTCCTTTCCTCCCTGCTCCATAATGTTAGAGGTAAGTTGATTTTTCATCCGAAGAGTGTGTGTGTGTGTGTGTGTGTGTAAGGGTGGGGGGAGGTAGCTCTTTGTAGGAATGTGTTTTGAGCTTGCAGGAGGTGCAGCTGCAAACAGAAGGCTGAGGTTGCAAAGTTTGGACCAAAGTTGCAATCATAATCTCCCCCTCCCTCCAAATTGGTGTCTGTGTGTGTGTGTGTGTGTGAGAGAGAAAGAAACTGACTGTCTAGGTTGGGCAAATTTCTCTGCAGCCATAGGATTCAAGCAGGAGAAATGCAGCCAAAGAAGATAGATGAAGTGCCCAGGGCTTGCCAGGCAGGGAACATAGCTAGGTTGGATTGCCCTCAGCTACAGAAGTTGGAATGCCCCTCCCCCCCTTCTATAGTCCCACTTTCAGAAGCCGGGGATGCAGCTGCACCAGTAGGGTGGTCAGATATGCATATTTTAGGGGACACTTATGAGAAATACAGGTTGCAGGACTGTATTGGTGCCAACGCAGCCCTGCAACCTGTATTTCTCAAAAGTGTCCTCTAAAATTTGCATATCTGGCCACCCTATGCACCAGAGAACATTGGACCCCAAGCTTGTGAACTCCAGTGCAGCATATGCACACGGCATCCGACGGGCTGGGCCGGGTGTGTGCCCTTACTCATGCGCTGCCCACTCATGCCCCCGCACTGAGCAGCCTAGGTTTTCCTCCGTGTGTGAGCATGAGTGGGCGGTGTGTGGGTCACAGGATTGCATGCCCACCCACGCCATCTTCAGATGGGCACTTGGATGAGTGGGTGCGTCCCATTTAAAATACGGCTACTGCGACACACCTACAATAATGATGTATGCACAATGCAGAAGCAGCTGACCTCGCTGAGTCAGTACACGTAACATAATGGTCATTAAACCCCTTAGCTACAGAGTGAATAATGTGCAGAAACACCATTACCATTGGAGATTTCATCTACTGCAATAAAAGCATCAATTCATTTGGCACAGAGATCAAAAAAGGCCAACTAGTCAAATCTGGAGACAAGTTACTTTTAATTTCCCCCTTCCCCATAATGTTAGGCTTATTTTGAGGTTTTGAGTTGTCCCTTTTTTCATACTGTAGAAATTCTAATAAATTAATTACTCTAGATGACATAATTAATTACTCTAGATGACATAATTATTACAGCTGGGGAAAGAAAGAAATATAGTATTAAAAACAGTATCAAACACATAGTATTAAAAACAGGCAAAGTCAGTTCTAGTTTAGTAAGTTAGTTAGCATCCCCCTCTCTTGCCCTGCTTTGAAAAGATTTTTAGATTCTTGTTTTGATCAAACAAGTTTGATGTTTATAACACTTGAAAATAATTGTCTCAGTTCTCAAACCACATATTCCAGAGCAGTCCCATCCCATTGACTTCAATGTGACTACTGTAGCAGTTTGAGGATTATGAACAATGTATCTTCCTGTAACAGAAAATCAGCTTGGTAAATAGCAACTTACATACTCTGCATTTTTAAGAAGTCACACTTTCCCTACTCGTATGTGTATCCACTTTGGGCAGTAAGATACCAGGGTGGCCAAAGTTCCCATTCTGAAGAGGCTGTGTACTTAGCGCCATAAGATACTCATGCACGTGCAAACACACCTCTCCTGCCTTGTGATTGCCAGGTTGAGCCAGTGCTCTGCAATTCTGGCTCATGAGATTCCGAGGAGCAGCTGTGATTCAGCTGCTGAGAACTAAGGGATGAAGTAAGACACATCCCTTAGTTCTGCAGTTAGAGATTTCAGGGCCTAGGACCATCCTTGGCCAAGAACCACACTTGAACTGCCCAAGAGCCACATACTGCTTCTGAGCCAGAATCTGGCCATCCCAGGTATATTGGGACTTGGTTAGGGAAGATCTGGCCCACTGTAGAGTCCGGAAGAAGTGGTCTCCGGAGGTGGAAATGGCCTGTGTAGAGCTGATTGAATCAGAATTAATGTTGGATCTCTGTTTATCCTTTTCTAGCTCCTCGTTAGATAAAATAGCTATTTTTGAGGAAATAGTAAGGATAATGACCCCGTTTTTGCTGGAGGCAAGAAGTAGAAAGAAAAGTTTCACTTATCAGGGTGAAAAACCTTCCCTCCAGAGAAAATAGAGAACGTCTCCTAGCTGGCAGACGTGAATATAAGCTGGTCCTCTCAACCAAACAACTGGCCGCACAAAAACAAGGGTGGAATGAGCTTGTTGCTGCAGCTAAACTAAACAACTCTAGGCATTTCTGGAATTTAATAAAGAAGGCAAAAATAGGGGGGAAATCCCTGAATCTTCCCAGCCTCTTGGCTAAGGTTTGGGAGGATCATTTCAGGTCATTGTTCACAAGACCATTCAATCTGGATACAAGGAGGTGGGTTTTGCCCTTGGAGTTGTTCCAGGAATGGTTGCCCGTCACTCCTCAGGAGATCATTGAGTTGATTAGTGGCCTTAAGAGCGGTAAGGCTCCAGGGGGGGATTTTATCCCTCCTGAACTACTGAAAATTAAACCTGAATGGTGGGCAGCCTTACTAGCCCCCCTATTTACCCAGATTAACAACACCGGAGTAATCCCGAAAGCCTGGCATAATAGCATTACTATCCTGTTTTTCAAGAAAGGTGATCCTGAGAATCCACAAAACTATAGGCCTATAAGCCTACTTAGTGTGATTTTAAAAATTTACTCTAAATATCTTTTGGGTAAGTTAACTCAGTGGATTACAGAGTACAATATTCTGGCCCCAGAACAAGCAGGCTTTAGAAAGGGGCAGTCTACTATAGATCAGGTCGTCATTGTTTCTCAATTAATTCATAAATATACAAATACACGTAGGAAGTCCTCTCTTTATCTGCGCTTTATCGATCTTCAGACTGCATTTGATCGCATTAAGAGGGATAGATTGTGGGAGAAACTGAGTGCTACTACAATTGACCGCCGTCTTCTATATTTAATAATTCAGTTGTACTCTGGAAATGTTTTGCAAGTTCGATACTCTCAGGATCAGGAACTAACAAGGTCCATAAGGGTTGATATAGGATTTCGTCAGGGGTGCATCTTGGCCCCAGCATTGTTTAATGTATTTCTGAATAACATGGTACAATGTATGCGAAAAGAAAGTTTTCATCTGCCTAGGCTGGGTTTAAGGCAGATTCTAATCTTACTGTATGCAGATGATACAGTTTTATTATCAACTACGCAAATAGGTTTACAAAGGTCAATGGAGGGGTTTGCTACCTACTGCTCCCAGGAGGGTCTTATGATAAACTACGCAAAGACCAAAATATTGGTTACAGGGTTAGCAAAGAGAAAGTTGAGGAATTTGAGGGAGGTCAAACAGGTTCCCTCCTTTAATTACTTGGGGGTAAATATTGCAGCCTCTGGCAGTTGGAAAACACATTTTGAGCTAGTTTTTCAACAGGCATGGCATGAAGCTTTAGCAATCATTGGTTTCTATTTTTCAAAGGGTGGAAAACTTGTCGAACCGGCCCTTCATCTTTTTAGGGCTAAAATAGTCCCTAAGATCCTGTATGCCATCCCTATTTGGGGAATTAAATTCCTGGGGCATCTTGAGGGACTCCAGAATAGGTTCTTACGAGCCATTCTGGGTGTCCCCAAATGTACTCCTCAGGCACTGCTAAGGGCAGAAACGTTCTCACGGCCGTTAAGATCACAGGCTGTTTTGGCGATACTGCACTATTGGCTAAAACTTTCTGCCCCTTGTATAGGGTGCAGCTCATTAGTCCGGGAGTTATGGAAGGTTGAACCTTTTGGTAATTGGGACCTGGGTATACAAGACCTGTTCTACAACCTGGGCTTTTCAAAGGAGTATTTAGCCCAGATGGACTCCAAAAAGGCACGGAATTTAATTAAAAATCGCGTCATGGAGCAGGAGCTCCAACAGGAAGAGTCCCGGTTGAGGGACCAGAAGGTAGCCGTTTCTTTTGTTAATATTATGCCTCTGAAAAAAGACTTATTTTATTTGATGAACTGGATGGAGTAGCAATGGCGACAGGCTTTAACGCTCTTTCGTTTTCAGGTATTTCCCTTGGCTGTTCTCGAGGGGAGGTATCGGCAGATTCCCTGTACCGAGCGGTTCTGCCAAAGTTGTAATACTGGGGTAATAGAATCACCCCCCCATGTGATTTTCGAATGTGTACGGTATGCCAGATGGAGATTGACATACTTGAATTTCAGTGTGTTACAGTGTTCAGCCTGTCAGCAAGATAGAATGTCAAAATTATCCTTACATGTAGCTACTTTCTGCCTCCAGGTTCTCCGGTTTAAGAAACACCTGTCCGACTACCCATATTTAAATAGTCAGGTTTAGTGTTATCTTGTTAAGATTCTGTCCTATTGACTCTAGTTTTCTAGTTATTTCTTCTCTTTTTAAGGATAACATTGATTACGGTTTGTTTGTTTTCCTTAAGTAGGATTTTAATCGTCATACATTTTATATTCTTTTTATATATCTTTGTTATGCTAAAGTTATAATGTGTTGTTATTATATGGTGTTACTGGGTGTTTTTACTTTTAAATCCCATGTTGGGAATTGCAATGGAATTGTAAAGGCCTTTTGCCACAATAAAAAATTATTGGATTGGATTGGATCTTGCTGCAACTCCTCACAGTCTGCTCGTGTTCTGACTACTTTGAATAACTTGGTGTCATCTGCAAATTTGATCACCTCACTCTTAACACCCTTTTCCAGATCATTAATGAATACATTGTAAAGAACTGGTCCCAGTACAGATCCTTGGGGCACACCACTTTTTACATCCCTCCATTGTGAAAACTGGCCATTTAGTCCCACTCTTTGCTTCCTATCCTTTAACCAGTTACCAATCCATAGCAAAACACTACCTCCTATCCCATGACTTTTTAATTGTCTCAAGAGTCGTTTATGTGGGACCTTATCAAAAGCTTTCTGGAAATCCAGGTACACTATATCTGCTGGGTCTCCCCTGTCCACATGCTTGTTTACGCCCTCAAAGAATTCCAAGAGATTAGTGAGGCATGACTTCCCTTTGCTAAATCCATGCTGACTCTTTGCCATTAAGCCATGTTTATCAATATGCCCAGTGATTCTGTTCTTAATGATAGTTTCCACCATTTTGCCCGGCACAGACGTCAAGCTTACCGGTCTGTAGTTTCCAGGATCACCTCTGGAACCCTTTTTAAATATTGGGGTTACATTTGCCACCCTCCAGTCCTCAGGTACAGTGCCAGATGCCAACGTTAGGTTACAAATTACTACTAGTAGGTTTGCAATTTCACATTTGAGTTCCTTCAGAACTCTGGGGTGAATACCATCTGGCCCTGGTGATTTGTTCGTATTAAGCTTGTCAATTTGCTCTAGAACCTCCTCCAGGGTCACGCTGATTTGTGACAGTTCATCCAATTCATCACCTACAAAGTAGGGTTCCGGCGTGGGTATCTCCCCAACATCCTCCGCAGTGAAGACCGAAGCAAAGAACTCGTTTAGCTTCTCTGCAATGTCCTTGTCCTCCCTGAGTGCCCCTTTTACTCCCTGGTCATCTAATGGCCCAACCGACTCCCTAGCAGGCTTCTTGCCTCTGATATACTTGAAAAAGGTTTTATTATTTGTTTTTGCCTCTTTAGCAAGTCTCCTTTCAAATTCTTTCTTGGCCTGCCTTATTAGCACCTTACAGTTACGTTGCCAGTGTTTATGCTCCTTTGTATTTTCCTCATTGGGGCTAGCTTTCCATTTCTTAAAGGATGCCTTTTTGGCTCTAATAGCCTCCTTTGCGTCTCCATTTAGCCACAGTGGTAGACGTTTAGTCCTCCTGCTACCTTTTTTAACTTGTGGGATGCATGTAATCTGGGCTTCCAAGATGGTGCTTTTCAACAGCCTCCATGCCTCTTGCAAACATGTAGTCCTTTCAACTGTGCCTTTTAGTTTCTTTCTAACTAGCTTCCTCATTTTGGCATAGTCTCCCTTTTTAAAGTTAAAAGCCAGTGCTGTACTTTTAATTAACTTTCTCCCTCCAGCAACTATGTCAAATTTGATTATATTATGATCATTATTGCCTAGTGGCTCAGCCACAGTTACGCCTTGCACTAGTTCCTGTGTGCCACTTAGGACTAGAACAAAAAACAAACGTAACAGTTTAAAAAAAACTTAAATGCACATGAGTTTTCTTAAAATACAAAAAAAACCCCGAATTCAGTACAATTACAATTCAAAAAAACCTTCCACTCCATACATTGCAACAAAACATAAACACCAAAAAAATAGAAATTATTTCAGAATTTGAGCAATATTTAATATTTTATCCTCATCAACATACATGTAATATATGTACTTAATTCTTTACCATACATACTTTCATTCATTTTTGTCAATAACTAAACTTTTACATTTTTCCATTATTAAACTTTAATTTATTATCATAATTTGACAAGGAACAATTTTTTCAGCGTGCATTAAGTCTGTTTCTACAGAACTTCATTCTGTACAATGAATGGTATAATGTTGTCTACACTCACATTCTTAAGTTCATTGTATGAGCTGTATACAATTTGTATACAAGTAAATAACAGACTTAATGCACTCTTAAAAAATTGTTCCTTGTTGAATTATGATAATAAATTAAAGTTTGCCCCGGCCCCCACAAGTGGTGCTGAGTGCGCCTACTTCTTCTCACAGGGAAGCGGCGGCACCAGCGCTGCATGCAGCACTGCTTGTCTTGTGGGGGCCGGGGCAAACAGAGAAGCATGCAGGCCAGAGAGGAGAAGGAGACGTGGTGGGGCCGGACTGGTACTCGGTACAGCATGCCACTGTTCAACAGTGGCAGCGACTGTTCCCGCAGCCTGGGGAACAGCAGCATGCTTTAAAGTTTTCTGAGTCAGCTTCTCAGCTCAGCTCAGAGCTGACTCAGTCACAGTCTCCCCGGTGGTGTGAGGCCCAGGCCGCCGTGGGCCATCTGCCCGGGCGCCGGTGGCACATGCCTTGGGCCGGCCCTGCCAGGTACCCAGATCTTCCCTCATATCCTTGGTGATGCACACATGATGGTGTGACTGAGGACTACCTGCCAGCCTCGAATACAAGCGGGACAGGAAGGCCCTGCCTGGGGCAACTACCCTGCAGGCAAAATTGAGGTTCCCGATGAGGGACTGGAGTTGCCAGACAGTGACTTTGCGGTCCATCCAACACTCCACAATCTCACTCCTCAGGACTGCCAGCTTGTCCCTCGGGAGGTGGGAGACCCCCGCCATCGTGTCCATTTCTATACTTAAATACTGCAGCACGGTGGCTGGTCCCTCCATTTTTTCTGGGCCGACGGGAATACCCAGGTGGGCTGCCACCCCCTGAAAGGTCTTAATCATTCGTCTACATTTGGTTATGGCCAATGAACAGAAAGTCATCCAAGTATTTAGTGAACTGAAGCACTTGAAAGCCGAACAGGAGATCGAGCATCCCATGGGCATGGCCATGCTGTAATAATACTGGCCTTGAAAATGGAAGTCCAGGAAATGAAAGCTTCCTGGGTGGACCGGGAGGAGGCAGGAGGCTGACTTGATGTCGCATTTGGCCAGCAAAGTGCCAGAACCCTGGCACTTTACTAATGACACCACCGAATCAAAATATGTGTAATGGACCGATGTAAGTTCCCTGGGAATGGCGTCACTGGCTGACCCTCCCCGGGGGGGTAGGAAAGATGGTGTATCAAATGGAATTCCTCCAAGGCATTTTGGGGGACCACTCTCAGCGGGGGAGACCACCAGGTTCGGGAAAGGAGGACTTGGGAACGGGCCAGCCACCCAGCCCTTGGCTCTCTCCTTAGCCACCTTAGCTTGGACAATGTGCTCCAACCCAGCTACCAACGTCAGGTTGGGTGCCACCTGATGCTGTTGCACTGTGCCTGCGGGTATCTGAAACCCATGTCAGAAACCATTTACCTTATATTGAACCTCAGCCTTGTCTGGGTGATGCCAGAGGGCCGTCTCCAGCTGCCCAACCTTAATTGGGGTTGGGGCTCTTTGCAGAAATCCCGTGGTTGCCTCCCCCCAGTTCCCTTTTCTCGGGGGGTGGGGGTGGCGTTGGTCCTTCCCTTGGGCCAGGACTTGGCTTTGGGACAGGTCGAGGTGGCATGGTAGCCCCCACAGGTCGAGTAGGAGTGTCAAAAGCGGCATGCTGCTCTGGAACATTTTCCCNAGTAGTTGTGATTCAGCTGCTGAGAACTAAGGGATGAAGTAAGACACATCCCTTAGTTCTGCAGTTAGAGATTTCAGGGCCTAGGACCATCCTTGGCCAAGAACCACACTTGAACTGCCCAAGAGCCACATACTGCTTCTGAGCCAGAATCTGGCCATCCCAGGTATATTGGGACTTGGTTAGGGAAGATCTGGCCCACTGTAGAGTCCGGAAAAAGTGGTCTCCGGAGGTGGAAATGGCCTGTGTAGAGCTGATTGAATCAGAATTAATGTTGGATCTCTGTTTATCCTTTTCTAGCTCCTCGTTAGATAAAATAGCTATTTTTGAGGAAATAGTAAGGATAATGACCCCGTTTTTGCTGGAGGCAAGAAGTAGAAAGAAAAGTTTCACTTATCAGGGTGAAAAACCTTCCCTCCAGAGAAAATAGAGAACGTCTCCTAGCTGGCAGACGTGAATATAAGCTGGTCCTCTCAACCAAACAACTGGCCGCACAAAAACAAGGGTGGAATGAGCTTGTTGCTGCAGCTAAACTAAACAACTCTAGGCATTTCTGGAATTTAATAAAGAAGGCAAAAATAGGGGGGAAATCCCTGAATCTTCCCAGCCTCTTGGCTAAGGTTTGGGAGGATCATTTCAGGTCATTGTTCACAAGACCATTCAATCTGGATACAAGGAGGTGGGTTTTGCCCTTGGAGTTGTTCCAGGAATGGTTGCCCGTCACTCCTCAGGAGATAATTGAGTTGATTAGTGGCCTTAAGAGCGGTAAGGCTCCAGGGGGGGATTTTATCCCTCCTGAACTACTGAAAATTAAACCTGAATGGTGGGCAGCCTTACTAGCCCCCCTATTTACCCAGATTAACAACACCAAAGTAATCCCGAAAGCCTGGCATAATAGCATTACTATCCTGTTTTTCAAGAAAGGTGATCCTGAGAATCCACAAAACTATAGGCCTATAAGCCTACTTAGTGTGATTTTTAAAATTTACTCTAAATATCTTTTGGGTAAGTTAACTCAGTGGATTACAGAGTACAATATTCTGGCCCCAGAACAAGCAGGCTTTAGAAAGGGGCAGTCTACTATAGATCAGGTCGTCATTGTTTCTCAATTAATTCATAAATATACAAATACACGTAGGAAGTCCTCTCTTTATCTGCGCTTTATCGATCTTCAGACTGCATTTGATCCCATTAAGAGGGATAGATTGTGGGAGAAACTGAGTGCTACTACAATTGACCGCCGTCTTCTATATTTAATAATTCAGTTGTACTCTGGAAACTTTTTGCAAGTTCGATACTCTCAGGATCAGGAACTAACAAGGTCCATAACGGTTGATATAGGATTTCGTCAGGGGTGCATCTTGGCCCCAGCATTGTTTAATGTATTTCTGAATAACATGGTACAATGTATGCGAAAAGAAAGTTTTCATCTGCCTAGGCTGGGTTTAAGGCAGATTCTAATCTTACTGTATGCAGATGATACAGTTTTATTATCAACTACGCAAATAGGTTTACAAAGGTCAATGGAGGGGTTTGCTACCTACTGCTCCCAGGAGGGTCTTATGATAAACTACGCAAAGACCAAAATATTGGTTACAGGGTTAGCAAAGAGAAAGTTGAGGAATTTGAGGGAGGTCAAACAGGTTCCCTCCTTTAATTACTTGGGGGTAAATATTGCAGCCTCTGGCAGTTGGAAAACACATTTTGAGCTAGTTTTTCAACAGGCATGGCATGAAGCTTTAGCAATCATTGGTTTCTATTTTTCAAAGGGTGGAAAACTTGTCGAACCGGCCCTTCATCTTTTTAGGGCTAAAATAGTCCCTAAGATCCTGTATGCCATCCCTATTTGGGGAATTAAATTCCTGGGGCATCTTGAGGGACTCCAGAATAGGTTCTTACGAGCCATTCTGGGTGTCCCCAAATGTACTCCTCAGGCACTGCTAAGGGCAGAAACGTTCTCACGGCCGTTAAGATCACAGGCTGTTTTGGCGATACTGCACTATTGGCTAAAACTTTCTGCCCCTTGTATAGGGTGCAGCTCATTAGTCCGGGAGTTATGGAAGGTTGAACCTTTTGGTAATTGGGACCTGGGTATACAAGACCTGTTCTACAACCTGGGCTTTTCAAAGGAGTATTTAGCCCAGATGGACTCCAAAAAGGCGCGGAATTTAATTAAAAATCGCGTCATGGAGCAGGAGCTCCAACAGGAAGAGTCCCGGTTGAGGGACCAGAAGGTAGCCGTTTCTTTTGTTAATATTATGCCTCTGAAAAAAGACTTATTTTATTTGATGAACTGGATGGAGTAGCAATGGCGACAGGCTTTAACGCTCTTTCGTTTTCAGGTATTTCCCTTGGCTGTTCTCGAGGGGAGGTATCGGCAGATTCCCTGTACCGAGCGGTTCTGCCAAAGTTGTAATACTGGGGTAATAGAATCACCCCCCCATGTGATTTTCGAATGTGTACGGTATGCCAGATGGAGATTGACATACTTGAATTTCAGTGTGTTACAGTGTTCAGCCTGTCAGCAAGATAGAATGTCAAAATTATCCTTACATGTAGCTACTTTCTGCCTCCAGGTTCTCCGGTTTAAGAAACACCTGTCAGACTACCCATATTTAAATAGTCAGGTTTAGTATTATCTTGTTAAGATTCTGTCCTATTGACTCTAGTTTTCTAGTTATTTCTTCTCTTTTTAAGGATAACATTGATTACGGTTTGTTTGTTTTCCTTAAGTAGGATTTTA
>QEPC01002103.1:32246-48812 GCA_003113815.1 Sphenodon punctatus | reverse complement strand
GTGCTCTGGCTGCCGATAGCGTGCCGAGCCAGGTTCAAGGTTTTGGTGTTGATTTATAAGGCCCTTTATGGTCTCAGACCCTCGTACCTCAGGGACCACCTCACCCTCCGCGCCCCAGAGCGGCTCCTTCGGTCTGCCGGGGGTGCCTTCTTGGAGGTCCCCCGGGTTAAGTGGGGGGCCACAATGGAGAGGGCGTTCTTGGTGGCCGGGCTGCACCTTTGGAATTCCCTCCCAGAAGAAGCACGTCTGGCCCCGAGCCTTTTAACATTCCAGCGAGTTTCTAAAACCTGGCTGTTCACCCAGGCCTTTGGGGAGGGGGGGGGGTTAGTGGGTTTTTATCCTCTTACCCTTCTTTATTATTCTTTATATTTTTTGTTGTCCTTTCCCTGTTTTATTTGTGAGATTTTTATAACTGTTTTAAATGTTTTTTAAAGTTGTTTTATTTTGAAATTTGTTAGCCGCTCAGAGCTGCTTGCAGGAGGGGCGGGGTATAAATGTATTAAATAATAAATAATAATAATAATAAATAATTTATACCTGGAATTTCTATCCATAGAGATTCTAGGGAACAGTTTGCATCCTTTAAGATTTGAATTGTACTTGAGTCAATGTTGTTTTTTACATATAGAGCCACCCCCACCCACAACTCTATCTAGGTGCTAGAATTGTGAGAAGATGGAGAGGCTGCCCATCTAGGAGCCCTTGAAGGCAGGCAGAATTTAGGTGCTGGCACTTTAACTAAGCGGGGCACCTGAGAAGAAACTGCCCTTGTATAAAAAGGCAGAGACAAGAGTATAAGATGGTCCGGAAACAAGTCTCTGAGGCTCAAGATGAGCCCAGGCTGATACGAGGGGTGATGATAAGAAGAGACCAAAGCAACCAGACAAGCTTGCTTGCCCAGGGGATGGAGATAACCTCAAGGAACGTTGGGAAGCTAGTAAGGTCTAAAATGAGACTAGAGAGAGAACTAGCCTGGTATAAGAGTGGTGGAAGCCCAGAAAAAAGAAGCACCAAACTAGAGGGTCAGTTGGAGACTCGGGAGGAGAGAGAAACTCCTGAAGATGGTGTAATATGGATGAAATCTAATTGCACTGATTCCGTTAGTTTCCCCATGACTCGGGGGGGAACAATTTGATTGGGTCATCTTGAAGCAACAAAATTCCCAAGTAAACTGGGATGTCATGGGGACCCAGAATATGTGGGAGGATGTGGCTAGACAGAGAAGCGTGCCATCCCCACTGGATCCACCAATAGAGGAACAGAATAGTGGCTATATATAGTGGCAGAGGTGGCCTCACCAGAGTGGGAGAGAGTGGATGAAGAGATAACTTCCCTAGATGGAGGATTCCTTTGACCTATCTGAACATCTTAACAGAGCTGAGCCTGTAGATGAGGAAATCAAATGCCTCCTCTAGAATCTGAGGAAGAAGGATCAGGCACATCTGGGCCTGGGGCAGTTGAAGCTGGGGTCAGGCCAGAAGATGTCGAACTGCCTCCCCCAGACTCCAAGGAGGAGGACGCCCTCGTAGCCCAAGCAGAAATTGTGCCGGCAAAGGAAATGAACAACCCTTGGGCTACCTGCTTAATAGCCATAAGCCAGCGTCTGAGAAACCCGCAAGTGCAGGTAGAGCCTCCACTCGCCTATGGAGTGACAGTAAGGCAGTCACAAAAAAGCTTACAGGAGATGGAAGCAAGGGGTATTAGCCAGGGATTTGTTAGCTCTGAGAGAAAGGGTCAGGAAAAATCATGAGGAATATGAGGAAAGAGCAAGAAGCTTAATGGTAACGAAAGAGAAGCTTGTTCAGCCTGTGAATAAAGGAAACAAGAAGCCTAATTAGACCCCTGGGAGATGGTGTGAAAAGTAAAGCTAGGACATACCTGGTCTAACGTTGGGAAGGCATGAGAGGGCCCACACCCCACTCCAAACAGGAGAAGCTGCTGCAGTAACTAAGGGTATTTTCAGACGTTATGGGATCACGCTCAACCACAGTGGATCCCCACATGGTGATCGTGATCCCGTAACGTCTCATGGGGGGAACAGAAGTCCCCCCCCAGATGTTCACCCCCGTGAATCATGGGGAGGAATCACATTCACCACGTAAATGGAGGTCCTGCCCGGACCATCCCCGATTGCGTGGTGAATGCAATTCCCCCCCCCCCGTGAGCAAGGGGATCGTCACGTCTGTCCCCCTGCCATGGCCTGGACTCAGCGGCGGGATTCTGAGCTGTGGTCACTGCAGGCAGGCGCGGCGGCCAGATTGGCCGTGGCACCCGCCCGTCTCCCAGGAGGGTGGGTGGCGAGGGAGCGTGGGGGGCGGGGCTGTGCGGCCGCACACTGTGCCACGTGACCCCGCCCCCTCCCCGATTCCCCGCTGGGATCAGCCGGCACATCTGATGGACGTGCCAGTTTGATCCCGGTCAGGGATCAAAGGGTGATTCCATGACGGGGCCAATACAGGCCCCGTCACGTCTGAAAATACCCTAAATCACAGTGTGACACGGAGGCTAAAGTGAGCCAGCAAGTGAATGGAAGTGAATGGTTTCCCCGGAAGGCCTTCTAGCATCTGAAGCCGGCAGCCACAGCCGGCGCTGAGGCCTCCGGACTGCCGCTGCCACCCGGAGCTCAAGGAAGGTAGGCGATCCCGGTGGGAACTTGGAAGTAGGGTGATCCCTGGGGTGGGGGTGGGGGTTAACCCCCCCACCCCAGGGATCATACAGTACAGGTACTTATACTTACCAGCTGCTGCTGGGACGGCCGCTGGTGCTGGTGGGCTGGCTCTGGGTTGCCAGCGGCAGCCCGGAGTTGCAGTAGGGGACACTTAGGGGAATTTTTTTGTTTAAATCCAGGCTGGGCAGGGTGGGTGGGGGGTGTCCCCCCTTCCAACCACACAGCCTGGGAGGGGGAGGGGGGAGGAATTTTTTTATTCCATTGATTTCAATGGGGACAGTGCCCCATTGAAATCAATGGAATAAATCCGGTACCGGTATACCGGATTTAATCCGGGAATCTGGTTTTTTGAAAACCGGTATCCAGTAAATCCGGTACCCGGTAATTGTCCTGGTGTCCCACCACTAGAAAATGAGGTCCAGCTGCAGCAAGCTGAGGCCTAAGGAGCAGTAGCTCCAGTACTGCTGAGCAGCAAAGGCTGAGGTAAGTTAGTGGATTGAAAGGCTGGCAATGTTGTGAAGAAATATTTCCTTGAGGAGGGCTAGGGAAAGCCTCCGTGAACCAGGGAGAACGCTGTATAAATTGCAATATGTTCTGGCAATGTGTTTCTGTTTGTAACCCTTGGGAAAGGGATGATGTTATGCTGATGTTGTAGAAAACACTGACCTGCAAAGGTCAGGAAGGGGGGGATATCCGGAAAGCTTGGGTGGACTGGTATCCCAAGCCCAAGAGGGGCAACTATGTAAGTGCTTAAAGTTGTATAGAATGTGAGCCAGGTGGAGGAAGACCTCCCTGGCAGGAGAATGGATGATGTGGGTTTCAGCCACTAAGCTGGGCCCAGCTCTATGACTTTGCATTGCTATGGGGCTTTGCTGCTGAGCAATCCCTTCTGCTGAGACAAAAGAGAGGAAAGACTTGACTGGATAAACCTAGAAAGCTGACAGGAAAAGAATTAGCCTGGGGGTCCCAGACTGTAAGGGATCAGAACCCCAGGGGCATTAGAAGAAAGTCGGACGCTGCCATCACGCAGTACAGACCAGTGGCTATGAGATGTATTACTGAATGCAAAGACTGGGTGGAGGATTGCTCCCCAGATTCATTGGGACAAAAAGATAAGATTGTACAGGACTTAAAACTGGTGGAACAGGCCTGACTATAAAGGGGTGAAGAGGAGGCCGCGGTTGCGTTAAAGCCTTACTTTGGGGTATTAGACCCCGATGAAATAGGGGTTAATTTGGAAAGCAAGAAAAGTGAATTGCTGGATTGTATTGTGAACAGTAGGTTCGGAGTATGGACAATGTGACTCTGCCCTGTTTTGAAGTGAGGTGGTTGTAGCCCTGTCTCCCTTTGGGGGAGGTATGTAACCAAGTAGAGTCCCTGTGGGCCGCTGGCCCTTTTAGAAAAGCCCCACAGTGGCTGACAGGAAGCAGAAGTGGCTGGGAACTGGGCGTGGCCACCCAGCTATATAAGAAGTGCTGAGGCAACCAAGCCTCCGTCTGCTCTTGAACTCGCAAGAGAACTGCTACCTGAGAAGGCTTGGGGCTAGCTAAGCCAAGGGGACTGAAGGGGTTGCATACCCTGCACAGAGTGACTTTAGGTGGAGAACTGTATTGTAAATAAACTGTCAAAGACTAATTCCTGAGTGATTGTGTATTGTGAGGGTACTGGTCCTGAAAACACTTATCCACAGTCACCGCCAAACTGCTACACCAACTAAGAATCCATAAGTTGTTTATAACCAAGGGATCAGACACAAGGCGTGTTTATCCTGTGTTATATCCAGTACAGCACAGGCAATCCTGAACAGCTACCTGGTTGACCAGCTCCGAGAGAACCACTTGAACATGTAGTGGACACTCACAAGCTCTGCTGGAACGTGGCACTCAAAGAGACTGATTTGAAAAACCTGTGTTAAACTAAGGCTTCCCTGTTCAGGCGTTGCTCGTATTGCAAGATCATTAAAAGGAACAGGTTGGTAGGTTTTATAGGTGGAATTTTTACCACAGCAACTGAGTCATCCATCTTGTCTGCCATGTTGATCCATCTTGTCTGCCATGTTGATCCTTCATGTCGTCATCCTCCTCCTCCCTCCACTGGCTCCCTCTCCCCTTTCACATCAAGCACAAATTCCTCGTCTTCACCTTTTAAGGCCGTTCATGGCCTTGCTCCTCTCTATCTTTCTGCCCTCGTTTCCCTCTGTCCACCCACCCCCTGCCCTGGAACTTCGCTCCTCCTCTGCCACCACCTCACCCACCGTGGCGTTTTCTGCTCCTTCAACTCTTTGCTCCTTCCCCCATGTTGACCCCCTCTAGCTGGAACCCCTTCCATGAGTAGAAAGGCTTCCCCATCTGGCAGGATGCTTTTAAACAGACCAGCCAGCCTGAGGGTGAGGCAGGCTCACACGAACAGAACCAGAGCTGTGGTCCGTTTAAAAACCCCCAGTGAAATCACCCAGACGTATTCATTCAAACAATGTTCTCCTTATTCATTTCTGATGCTTGGCTAAACAGAGCATCCCGTTCAAGGGGCAGGGCTCCCTGGGTTCCAGGCCCATACAGAGCCGTAGGACTGTAGGGGAGGGAGGGAGGAGTGCAAGACCCATCTAGCCCAAACCACTGCTCAAAGGCAAGAAGATCCTCGGCAGTGCTTCCCACGTTGCAGGCAGATGCTCGTCCGGCCAGGCTTTGAAAACATCCAGAGAGGGGTGTTTTCAGCTTATCTGGGATTGCCCAACGGTTCTTACAGTTCGGAAGTTTTCCCTGACATCTAACCGAAATCTACTTTGCATGCGCAGAACCCTGGCTGACATCTAGTGCATGAGTAAAATGGTTCAGTTAGAATTCTGACCAAAATTTCAAGAGTCATTCTGATGTTGCGTAGCTTTCCCATAAAATAGGGACGGCTGTTTTGAACCAGGTCAAGGCCAAAGTCCAATTAAAACATGGGTATTCAAGCCTCAGGCCCCTCTTTCCTGGGGGCCTGCCAGGAAAAGTAAAGCCCTTGAGAGGCCGATGGGGAGATGATGGGATGACAAGAAACAAAATGGAATGAGAAGCAGGAGAGCGTCTGTCGCTCTGTGCGCACCTGGACACCAGAAGAGGAATGTTGGCCAGAGTGCTGCCATCACACCACAATCTGGACTGAGAAGCTGGTTGCATCCCAGTCAGGATCGAGTCCGGCCATGCAACAAACGTTCACGTGGTCCGGCCCGGGGTGGGGCGTTGGGGTCGGGAGCTGCACAAGTGTGCGGCTGACCTCGACTCCGCACTGCGTCCCATGGCCCATGCCCACACCCCCCCCATTAGGGGACACCATGGCGGCCAATGACAGCTGCCATGGTGGCCCATCCTTGGGGATACTCTGGTCCAGGAAGAGTGAGCTATCACACATGATAGCCCGCTTTGGCCAAGTCGGGCAGGCTGTTCCCAGGGTGTGCTGGCTTTTAGACCAGGCTCTGAGCCTGGAGACCGCCAACAGGCCAACATCTGGATGGCCCCAAATAAAATATGATGGCGGCCTGCAGGTGAGAGTGGGCCTAAGCGGGCCATCATCACCTTTATGAACAGTCCCTCTGTCTCCATAGGGACTGTTGGGAGGTCAAGCTCTGTTGCTATGGGCAAGCCCATTCTCATTGTATGCCTCAGTTTCCCCCACTGCTGCCAGGAAGGCTATGAACATGAACAATCATTCATGTTTGCAGAGCATTTGGGTCCCTCGATGAGGAAGGATTAGAAATCACAAGGGGATACTATTTTTAGAGATGACTCGATTCCACATGCATTTTGGAGAAACCCACTGTGTTGAAAAACCTCACTGAGTAATGTCACTCCAACTTCCCTTATCTACTCAGTCTTCGAGGCATAGCTAAGCTGGCAGAAAATAGGATGGGGTCCCCCTCCCTTGAAAAGCAGGCATGCACCTGCATCAAATAGTGCAGATGGTTACCTGACGCCTGTCCCTATTTTACACCGTCACGCTTGCATGCCCCTTGAGTGGGAGCCCTGTGTCCTCTGGGATTCTGCCCAGATAGGGCTGTAGCCATAAAAAGCTCAGACAGTGCCGCTATGTCGAGGCAGAAGTGCCTAGAGAGCTCACTGTGTCCCCTGTTGCATCCCCTCCCGATTGCTGCTGTTGCTACCTCTGGCCACCACCCCCACTGCCGCAACCTGAGGACCAGTGGAAGGGGAAGGCGTGGCTTTTCCATGACTTTCTATCCTTCAGGGAGCCCCCCAGGGGCCCAGCCGGAAGCTGCTGGTGCCTAGCCCTAGCATGGAAGCCTGGCTGGAGCTGCAAGGAGGGACAGAGCTCCTAGAAGGAACTAAATGTTGCCCTGGGGATTGAGACTCATGGGTGGGGTGAAAGTCCCACCTTCTCCTCAGCGGAGAGAGGAAGTCCCACCTTCCCCTCAGGCTCAGTGGCAGAGGGACTGGTAGGCAGAGGATAACTGGTGGAAATGAACTATTTAAATTTTTGTTAATTAAGCACATTTATGGCCACGTAAACATGAAATATGCTGACAGGGATAACCAAAGTAGAGTCACATGCCCTAGTCATGAAGAAACAGCTCCTTCCTGTTCTTTGTCAGAGTCTTACTAAGCCACCCCTGCCTGCAAAGAGAGGGAAGGACTGGGCTGGGGACATCCATGCGTGGACCAGGGCCAAGAAAACATCTCCTGTCCCCCTCAGGCCTCGTCCGCACTGGCGGCTTGTACAATATCCACAAGCCAAGAAGCAGGGCTCCCAGCTGTGGACGGCTGTATGAGGCTGTCTTTCTACAGGCTGATGGAGAGAAAGTAGTTCAGATGATCCCTTATATTGGTCCAGCTTCTGTCAGGGAGGGTGGACAAGCACCTCATCTGCATCAAGCTTTCCACACCTTCATCTTTCTCGTCAGTGTAATCTAGTGGCTCAGCTGTTGGACTTAGACCTGGGAGACCAGGATTCAAATCCTGTCTTAGCTAGGAACTCAACAGGTGGCTTGGGCAAATTGCTCTCTCAGCTTCAGTCTCCCATATGTAAAATGGGAATAATGATAACCTACCTTGCAGAATGGTTGTGAGGGAGAACTAGATAAGGATTGTCAAGCACTTTGAACACTGACAGTGCTACTGGATTATTAAAAGTAATGAGAAGCCTTAGTTCTCCTTTTTTCGTGTCTTCCCACAAGTTGGATAGGAGTTGGGGCAGGGGTGTGGTTGGGAGAAGGAAGGGGAGAGTCCAGATCATGGATCTGTGCCATTGATCCACCCTCTAGCCTTCTGCACACGCCCTCCTCCCTTCCCCTCAGCTCACTCTTCCAGAGCTGGATTCACTGGCCAGATCCAGGAACTGGAATGGGGACAAATAAAAAATAATAATTGTGGGCCAGATTTGGCTTAGCTGGACAGTCCCTACCCCTAATATAAAGGAATCCAGGAGTCTTGATTCCCAGATCATTGCTCTGATTGCTAAAGGACCTTGCTTCGGTAGTAGGGCGGAAACCTAATTGTGAGTGTTTTTTTTTCTTGATTCTTGTTGAGAATCAAAGTTCTCGACTTTTTTGTAAAACAATTTTTTTTAAAAAAAAAAGTTCTCAACTGTTTCTCATGATTTTTTTTTCTTGATTAACAAAAATAAAAAAACAGCAGTGCATGTGCTTTTGAATTTTTTTTGAGGCTGCACCATTAGCGGGATCTTCGAGATCTCGCTAAGGGTTCTTGTTCAATCTTGCGAAAATCATTTTGATTCTCTTCACCCATGCTCTACTGTTAGTCATATTTAGAGTCCGTGTGAATATGAGGTGGTGAAATCGTTATGCCATGTGGTCTGGAAATATATGCAGAAGCTTGATGGTAGTGATATACCTTTTCTTCCCAAAACTGCCCTACTTGGATGGTTTCCGACACGCTCAGTCATTAAAGAAAGAAAAGAAGTTTGCCAATTGATTAGATTGGCGGCACTACATGTCATAGTTAATAACTGGAAAACACAAAGGACGCTAACGCCTGGAACTCCCTCCCTGCCCTCGTCCGCCTGGCCCCCCCCCTCCACACCTTCAAGTCCCTCCTCAAAACCCACCTCTTCCGCTCGGCCCTTCCTAACTCCTGCTAATCGTCCCCACCCAGGATTATCCCCCACCTGTTATCTGCAAACTCCTGAATTTACTGTAACCAAGCCAAGAACGTGCACCTGAGTTCTCGCATCCTCATGAATGTTGCATCCCTTGTCTCTCCCTCTGTTCCCCCTTCCCTGTCTCCCCTCCCCCTGTCTTTAGCTTGTAAGCTCTCGGGCAGGGACCATGTCTACCTTATTCTTTGTAAAGCACCAGGTACATCGCTGGTGCTATATAAGTGCTTATAATAATAATAATAATAATAATTAATAATAACTAAGGAAGACTTCAACACCTGTGCTTCATGGCATCCATGGAGCGTACTGTTTGGATGCTCATTTGGAACCTGATTTGAAGAAGGACTGCCTCAAACTGCACAGGAAGATAGAATACTACTACATCAAATACAATAGGAATTAACTTGCTGGAGTGTGGCCTCTGGTTACCACCCGCTGGCGAGTGGCTGCATCTCTTTCAAGATTTATAAAGACCCGCAACACACGTCGGTGGTGGGGGGTGAGGGGATTGTTGAATTAAAGATTCATGGGATATGTGACAATGTATTATTATATACTGTAACATGTAGTATGAAAATAATTTTAAAAAGCCAGTGTGAATGGTCTACTTGCAAAATTCAGATCTGGAATTAGATGCCGAAACAAGTATTTGCTGGAAATATTAAATTTGACCTATTCAGGTTCAGAGGAGAGCAACAAAGAGAATTAAGCATTTGGAAAACAAGAGTTATGAGGAAAGGTTGAAGGAACTGGGTATGTTTAGCCCAGGGAAAAGAAGATTAAGGGGAGACACGTTAGCAGTCTTTAAATATCTAAAGGGTGGCCACCAAGAAGATAGCAAGACATTGTTCTTCATTGCTTCACAGGGCGGGACTAGAAACAACAATGGGGTCAAGTTAGAGGAAGGCAGATTTTGGTTAGAGAGCAGGAAAAGCTATCTAACTGCAAGAGCTGTTTGGCAATAGAAGAAGCTGCCTAGAGAGGTTGTAGGCTTGTCACCATGGCTGTAGGTTTATAAAAAGAGGCCGGGCAGCCACCTGTTGGGGATGTTGTAGCTGTCGTCATCTTGCATCCAAGTCGGGGGTTGGACTAGATGACTCTCATCTCCCTTCTAACTTTAAGATTCTACTGATGTTCATCATGTGAAGCAAATTTGGAGACAGGATTTCAATCCATTTGTTTGTAAAATTAATTCTGGTTTTGCTTAGACTTATAAATAGTCCTGTCCCAGGGCAAACCTTGGCAAGCCTCTTCTAATTCATCCTCCAACATACTTGTGAGGCAAGTCAGTAATCATTCCCATTTTACAGATGGGGGAACTGAGGCAGTGAGCGCTCATGGCTAAGAAAAGGACTTGAACCCTGGTCTTCCAAGTTCCCTTCAAGCAGCCACACTGGGTGAAAACAGACATAACGCTAACTCCACTTTTACACCACTTGTTCTTATGCATGTTGCAGGGCTGTATTGGTGCCCCTATGCAGCCCTGCAACATGCATAAGACAGGTTCAAGTGGACATAGCGTTATGTCTGTTTTTATCCAGACTGACTTTGGTTGTTTGTCACTGTGTTTGCTTGGTTATTTGGTGGTGGTGGGTTGCCACCTTTTGCAGTTTGACCCTGAGACTCCCATAGACCAAAATGGGAGTCTCAGGGTCAAACTGCAAAAGGTGGCAGTCCTAGGTAGGGGGTTGAGTCATTGGGCCATTTGTGTGAGGCGATACAGGAGAAAGTAATCAATATTGGATAACAAAACAAAGATTGTTTTGACAACAGCCATGTAGCAGGGTCAGTGCCCCAGTTGTACCTGCCCCAAAAAACCTCTGGCTCTGGCAATTGAGTTAAGGCACAGGCACAGTTAAGAAAGGCTTGAGCAGCCCGCCTGGGGATGCTGTGGCAATTTGGGGTGTGTGATGGGCTGGGAGCTTTGAGTACTTAAGGCTGGCCTGGGGGCTTAGTTGGAAGAAAGCTGGAGGGAGCTGCCCACAGGGGAGGGATTGGATTTCTGGAGCAAGGGACAGGATGTATGCTAGAGGCATGTTAAGAGTTCTATGCATGTGTTTGATTGAGTTGCGAACTGAAGTCTACAACCAGGTGGTGGGAGTCCTGGGCGGAGCCAGGCAGTAAGGGGAGGAAGGACCATACAATAAATCTGCTAACTGGAAAGACTGAGAGTTGGTGCTGTCTCTGGGGAAACTGAGGCACAGATCCCCATGCAACGAGTGAGCAGGGGCAACCTGTCACAAGCAGCAAATGGAGATACGGATATTTATCTCTGGAAATGATTATCCAAGCTGTATGCATGAGTCTAAATATGCATATTTGTCCCAGCTCTACCTGAAATTGTCTTAGAATCTGAGGATCCAGAAGGGGGTGGGTGGGGATTTGGGGTTGTTGTTGGGACAGGGAACACTAAGGTACCACTGGGATGGGTGGCAGAGTCAGGGAGGAATCACTGGAGCCATGGGATGGGTTTTAACCTGACTGGGGTGGTGGGGTGTGCTGTGGTGGGGCCTTGCAGGCCTACCTGAGTGGGTCCTCCCCTGGCCATCCACCGAGTGCTCCTTTGGGCCTGCTGACACCCCACTCCCTTATGTTATATCAAGCCCAGCCCCCTATTTGGTAGGCCTGACTTGCCAGTTCTCCCACATTGAGTGGGAGAGTAATGCATTGGCACTTCTCCCTCTGTGAAAACAATGATCTTATGCCCATCTGTGCATACTTGCATGGTATGGAAAACAAAGCATCCTTCTCCATGCCTCTCAGAGGTGCTAATGGGCAGTTGCCTGACTGAGAGCACTTAGGAAGCAGCAAGCAGTAAAAGTATCTGCTTATTTAAGGTTGGTGTCTTTCGTAGACTCCCTCCCAGCTGCCCAGGAGGAGCCCCCTTCGCCCACCGGATAGGGGTGACGGGCATTTGTCGTGCCCCCCCACCCTCCGGCGGAGCGAGGAGACAGGGGAAGAGAACCGCGGTGGGGAGGCATTTTAGAATGCTCCCCGCCAGAGAACGTTGGTTGCTGGGCAACCGGGGGGGTGCAGGGTAGGAACCTGTTTCCAATGAATAATTGTTTTTCATTTACATTGTTGCCACTATATAAATAATGAATAATAATGAATAATAAATAATAGACCCACTACCCATTTCAGGTCTAGCCTGTAGTTTATAAGCAGAGAGTAAATAGCCAGTGTAGACAAATTACAAACATGCATAATACATTGGAAAGATGTAACACACAGGTCAGATATCTTATGCCTGGTTTTAATTCATGCTTGTAAGCGTCTGATGGGTCCTATAATCATATCTAATTATTGATTAACCCTTTACTCAAACTGTGATGAGGAGATACTGGGCTACATGTAGACTACGGTCTAACAAATATGTAAAGGTTAAACATGTATGTAATGTGAAAACAGAACGGGAAACGCCATGCACTGGAGAACTGCTAACCAAGTCATGACCTGGAGCGATTGTGTAATCAGAAAAGATCTAACGATTCTGCAGACACTAGCAATAGGACGTTGCGTTGCAAATGCATTTCTTCCTGTGGACATGGCTGAAAGCCACTTGGTGAGAAAATCAAACAAAGAACCCTGGAAAAGTACTAAAGGTGGAAGACAAGACAAAGAGGGGGCTTAAATCTTTAAAATCATCAAGTACTCATCATATTTTTCCAGCCAGAGAAGGGCTGCACCAAACAAGCTATGAATTAAGGAAACTCTAAAACTTGTACCCAGCCAAGCCTTCCACCGTTGCCTGTGACATGAACTGAAATAACTTTGGACTTTGATTAGGGTAAGCCCCAAGTACAGATAGGAATGCGTTTTTGGTTATGTTATTTTTATTTCTGCGCTCTTGAGTACAATTTCGTACTGCATGCTTCAGGATTTATTCATTTAACTCTGAACTTAGTGTGGTCCAGTGGAATTGCTAATCGTAACATTGGCGAGGCACAGTTTGGGGTTAATTATGTATTTACAAACACAGATGAACCTAGAGAGAAAGAGTCTGTGCTGGGAAACTCTGTGACTGAAAAGGCGACAAGAAGGTTCACCCATTGCAGGCTGGATCAGTTCGAGAGAGAGAGCTGATCCAGTGAGAACTGCAAGCCAGGGAAACTGAGTCATGACAGCCTAGAGTGGGGTAGTGAGACCCCAATCCCATGACACAAACATTTTGGTAGCATTTGAAATTCCAATCCAAATTCTGCCCTGAAAGAAAATGATTACCCCAAATTCCCTAAAATGCAACAAAAATAACAACTAAGAATGGACTACAGCAATTAATAATAACAGCCCATGAGCACCAGTTAGAGCAGCTAATCATCATGCAAAAGAATAAATTGAACCAATTAATCTTGCAGGGGGAACTCAGATTTGTGGGCTGTAGGGTATTTCCTACCCTTCAGAAGGGTATTTCCTGTGTTCAAATGGAGTGACCTCATGAAAGACTCTTAGTGCATTGTGGGATGCTCAGGTGGGCTTTAAGCAGACACAAGCTACCATATTGTCATCTGTCATTTTTAGTGCTTTACAGTCTTTATCAAATTCACCCTCTCAGCAACCCTGTGGGATAGGTCATTATTATTCCCATTTTACAGATGGGGGAACTGAGGCTAGGAGCAAGCGTGACTTGCCCAAGGCCACCCAGTGAGTTCCTGGCTGAGATCGGATTTGAACCCTGGTCTCCTCCTAAGTCCAAGTTCAGCATTAGGCTAGAATAGCACTCATTGGCATAACTTTGGGCTAATGTTGGAGGTTGGGGAGGATGGATGTCTTTTAGCCTTGGGGAGGGGTGTAGTCCTCTATTTATTAAGTCAGTGGGAACAGGGCCATTAATGGGTGAAGGGCTGCAACCCCAATGTTCTGTTGTTGAAAAAGGTAAATTTCCCTTTTGTCTCTCAGCCTCCCCCCATCTCCTTCTGAAAGTAAGAGAGAAACAGCTTCTTCTCACCCCCCAAAAATGTTAATACTTCAAACTAAATCATTCAGTTAGCTCATTAAAGAACCAGAGCGGTGTGTGTGGTCTGATGCTTTTTCCCTGTGGAATGCCCTGCTACAAATTCTGGGACCTCAAAGATGTGGGTATTCCTGTCCTGCTCCATGGGTGCCGACTAAGGGGGATGGGGCTTCATGGGCAGGAGACACCTCTCCCCCCTCAGAGAATTCAGGATGGAAAAGTGAACTAGGGTTGCCACCTATGCACAATTTTAAAGGAACACTTATGAAAAATACATGTTGCAGGGCCTGCAGTGGCAACTTAGGCACCAATGCAGGCCCTGTAACATGTATTTTTCATAAGTGTTCCTTAAAAAATCACATAGGAGGCAACCCTAGCCCCCGCTTACCCCCCCCCCCCAAAGTGCTGAGCATGCTCCCTGTCTTTCAGCGTGGCCACTGGCATTGGGAGGAGCATGCAGTGAGCCCTCTCTGCCTGCAAAGGCCCTCCTCTGTTTCCTCCTGCAGCCTTCAGTTATCCCCTCCTCCCCAGCCAAAACCCCCCTCCCGGGGTCCCATCCCTACCTCCTAAACCCTGGCCAGCACGCCCTCCCCAGCCCATTCTTACTCACTGGCCAGCACCCCTCCCCGTCTCCATTCCATCTACCCCCTGGCTCCAGACACCTTCCCAGAACCATTTTCTACCCTCGCCATTGCCCCAGGCCCATTCTTACCCCAGAGCCCTTCCCAGCCCCATTCCTACCTCCACCCCTCATCATCAGTGACTCCCACATCCATTCCCAGTTCCATTCCTACCCCCACCCCTTGCCAGTGCCCCCGCAGACCCCATCCCTTTGTGATCTGACACTCCTCACCTTTGTGATCAACACACACACCCCCCACGCTCTTCCCCCTGTGACTGGGGTCACCCCTCTACCTCCAGGAAACTGAAAACTCTACACCCATGTCCTGTCCTCCCTCAAAGTTGGAGGGGATGAAACTCCTGTCCAACCCCACCCCCTATAATTAGCAATTTCATTTATCTGTCCATAGCCTCCCTGAATCTCAAGATCTGGGGTTTAGATGCCTTGCAGTGGCTAGATTTTAAAATTATTCTGTTTGCAGATCTCATACCATATAGTGCTATAGTCCTCAATGCGACTATTCTGAATGAAGTAGTTTCAGGATTTCAGCCAAAAGGAGCAGAGTGTCAAGTTTTTGGTACTCAAAATCACAACCCAGTTTTTAAAAATCTGTTCCCATTTAATTTAGCCATCAAAATGAGGGTCTCACATTTCCAAAAGTGCTGCACACCCCTATTGCATCCCCCCAAATGAGAGGACTTTCAAAGCACTCTGAATACAGAAGGGGAGCTGCATTGAAAATTACAGTCCCTCGGCTACAAGCACTGAGCGGCTTTGAAAATTATTATTATTAATTATTATTATTATTATAAGAATTTATATAGCACCAGCGATGTACCTGGTGCTTTGCAGAAAAACAAGATAGACACGGTCCCTGCCTGAGAGCTAAAAATCGCCAGCGTTTTAAAATTGGGCTCCATTTGTGCATTTCCCCCCATCCCTGGAAACTTACAAAGGAGCTGAGATATTAAGAAAAGAGGGCCAATCTCTTCATACTTACTTGCAACTTGGAAAGTCAAGATGGGAATGATGAAGAAATAGTGAGAATTCATCCTGGCTCAGCTGGGAGGGTAGGTAAGTGGAAGCCCTTGGGATGGTCTGCCCAGCACTCTGGCTGAGAGAAGAATAGGAGGACGATCTCTTTTTGCTTTGGGATGAGTTGCTCCCCGTTCGGCAATACAAGAGTTTGGAGACTTCCTTATTCATGCATCTATATATGTTCACGCTGCAGGGATGTAGGAGGATGGACACAGACTCTTGTGACCCCTCCCCACCCCACCCCAGTGGAGCCATCTCATGGTTCCGCCTAGCTCAAGAAAACTGGAAATCATGTTTTTGGCACTGCATCATTTTCTTAGGAAGTGTTCAGAAAATAGTAATACAGTGACTACTGCCTCTTATTATCTTAAAGGAAGGAAGGACAATTTCTCTTCTGGACGAGGTTGCATAACGTTAGCAAACATTATGCAAAACTAAAAGAGACAGCACAGCTGGCTTGGGAAGCTCAGCTTTCCCTCTACCGGGATCTTAGGATGGCTTCAGAACCCCCTTCTCCTCTTAGGGCCTGTTCTTCCTACATTATGGTGAGGGGGTACAATACAATACAGCTGAAATGAGTACCCCTAAAAATGGGTAAACCCACTGAAAATACACTACCTGAGCCAACAACAGTGGCTCAAACAATATCTATTATTTAGTAGTTACACTCCATTCAGTATCCATTTGGGTTGGGGATTTTTGTGGGGGGGATTCCACAAAATTTTGGCAATATTTGCATTGTTGGGCATCTGCAGTTACTGAAAATGACCCAAACAAAATACAAAAATGATCAAAATAGCCAAACTGAGAAAAAACAACCACCCTAAAATGGAATACCCCAAAGGGTGGGTATGCATGTACGGATTTTGGTCACATATGTTGTTAATTGTGCAGGGGTCAAGTGCTACCGCCATAAGCCCCGGGAAGGGCAAGGCGATTTTGTGATTCTCTCTTGGATATTATTATAATCAGGATCTAGCTTTGTCTATAGCTAATGTAGTATGCTGCCATTTGATTTATTCTTATGTATAAGCCGGGCCCCAGGGAATTTCAGTGGTTATCATAAGTCCCATAAAGGGCAGGGTTTGTTGTGCCTGCTCTCCCTCGTAGGCGTTTAGAGACCAACAATACCTGTAGTTACCTTACACTGTGCATCTGTGCCGGTCACTGCAAAGT
>QEPC01002103.1:1419-14322 GCA_003113815.1 Sphenodon punctatus | reverse complement strand
ATAATTGTAAAATGTGCAAGTTTAGTTACTGATAAAAATGAATAAAAGTATGTATGGTAAGGAATTTAGTACATATATTACATGTATGTTGATGAGGATAAAATATTAAATTTGGCTCTAATTGTGTATTAATTTTTTGGCATTTATGTTTTGTTGCAATGTATGGAGTGGAAGGTTTTTTGAATTGTAATTACTGAATTGTTTCTTTTGTTTGTATTTTAAGAAAACTCTTGTGCATTTAAGTTTGTTTTTAAACTGTTAAGTTTTTTGTTTTGGTTAATTCCCTTGAGAAGCCTAGCTGGGAATGTATGTGCGCTATATCTTTCCCCCATGCGACAGAAAAGCGTAATGAGCCAGACAAACCTGGTTAGAAAAAAATAGCCTCAGCCAGTACTTCAGTATAGACACCTTGGCTACTAAGGCCAGCAAGGAAAGCCCAGGTTCCACCCTTAAAAGGGCAATTGTGGTGCTCTTTGGGACATGCACTATTGTTCTTAGGGACCTATTTTGAACACATTCCAGGTTCAAAATAGAGATTCAGGCCCCAAATTGGCACTCCATACATCAATTGGGGGGGCACCTTTGCCCTGAATACCTAATGACTGGGAGGGCCACTCCCGCCCCCCCCTTGGAAAAATAAAAACGGAGAATGCCCTTACACAGGGTATCAACCTGGGCATAGGCAGTTCTCAAGTGCCTCTACCGTGACACTGACAGTGAGAAAAGTACTCCCAGATATTGATAGGATGGAACCTGTTCAGTGACTTGGGAATTCATGAGCCATCTGTACTGTAATCGTGATCTCCCCAGTACCAAAACTTTAGTTTTAGAATAATTAACTTTCAGGGCTTCAGTATTACAGAATTGCAAGAAACTATCCATCAAGCACCTTAGACCTATGAAGGTATACAAAATTAAAATTGTATCGTCTGCATAAAGCAGAATCGATACCGAAGTGGAACCTATGGAAACTGGATGAAACTGTGGGTTCAATGGTCCCGTTGATATAGAAATTGAAGAGCAGCGGGGCTAATAGACAGCCCTGCCTTACTCCTTTAGTTCATACCATGCAGTAACGGTAAAGTGACATTAAGCAGTGTTTCAGTTAGGCAGCAGAGCCGGTCTTTAATTCTCTCTACTTCTGAGGGTCCTCATTTGTCGGAGAAATTCTGCTGAGTGGAGGCAGTAAATGAGAGGAGGCTGCACAGAGACGTCTATCAGATCAGGCTTTATTGCAGGAGACACAGCAGCTGTGGGGTCGAGGATCTGGAGATCATCGAGCCCCGAACAAAGAGAAGGCACCTATATTTATACATTTTCATACAGCTTCATGCGTCTAGCTATAGAATCAATGCACAGTTCTTTGCTTTCCCAGCCCCAATCAGGACACAGAATTCAGCCTGGTCCCCGATATGATAGTCAGCATCCGGTCTTTATGTAACTGGTGGATTTACTGAGCATGTCAACCCTGAGTTGCTGACTCATGTCGGTAGGCTAAACTGCGCTTGCGCTGGAAAGTCTCTGCTTAGTCTCTACTCCATCTGCGTCAATAAATCTCTACTGCGCCTGCGTCTGTGTTAGTCTCGCTACTGCGTCTGCGTCTGTGTTACGTCACAAGTGACAAGCACAGGGCAAAGTTTATCTACATACAGCATTTCTTCCACACATTCCCATTCCCTCTCAGTGGGGCCCCAAACATGACCAACTCTAGGGCCCTGTGGAGGTTATCCCTGAGGGAATGGAGCCACAGGGGAAGGGGTGGGGCCAATAGGGGTCGTGCATTTTATCTTTTCACTGGGCCCCACAAATTCTAAGGCCGGCCCTGTTAGTCAGTTATCTGCTACAGGTTGTGACTGCTAATTGGTTAACTGGTTAGATGTCTGGATTTTTGGTTATTAACCATGGTTATGGAATTAACTATCTGTTTCACCTATAAACGAAACCAAAATGGCAGAAAACCCCAGAAAAACCCCAGAGTATCTTAGTTGAAAACCAAGTGTACAGATGCATAAGTATGATTTTGAGTACTGATATTTTTTCTTGGATGGCTATTTAAAAATGCACATTATTTGTGACTAAAAAGCTCTGCATATTCGTTTCTGAACCCTGAGACTCCCATAGGCTGAGACTCTTCTACGGCATGGAGTGGGTGGCTGCAGAAAAGAAGAGAGAGAGAGAGAGAGAGAGAGAGAGAGACAGATAGACAGACGATAGACAGACAGACATGGGACACAAGACTCGACATGGGACATGGCACACACGTCCCATGCCGGTAAGTATGTCAAGAACAAAATCTCAATCTGGTTGAGAACCAGTTTTTTTCCTCAATTCAATGAGAATTGAGGAAAAAAATCAAGATCAAGTTTCAGCCCTATTCCTGTACCAATGTTTCAACTTTCAGTCCTGATTCCTGTTCCGATTTACTATTTTACCAATTGGTACTGATTGGTAATATGGTAAATCGATAACTCGGTAACGGTAATAGCTGGTACATTTGAAAATCGTGTGCCCAATAGCTACTTGAGTATCCCATCGAGCTCCCGATATGGTATCCAGAATTGCGGGTATTGCCCATGGATAGCTGATGAGCTTCCTGTTTTAGCTCCAGGAGGGGGATCCGGAAGGATACAATCATATAAGGAGAAGCATAAAGGAGCAATCTAGTATTCCACTTTCCTGATGCAGGGCATGTTGAACAGTGGAGACAGGAATTTAAAAAGGATTTTTCACAGGAGGAGGTAAATGCGATTTGGATAAATATGGAGCGTTGTTCATCATCTCTTGCCGTGCGAGAACCACAAATCAAACCTATAACACAGAGGTATTTGACCCCCCCAAAGCATCAAATATATAAATTCCACATATTCTAACCAATGTTGGCGAAAATGTGGAGATGGAGAAGTGGGAACTCAGTTACATTGATGGTGATCATGTCCCCTGGTAGCTAAATTATGGCAAGAGGTTTGAAAAAAATTCCAAAAGGTCACAGATGTTATAAAACCATATAGACCAGAAACTGCATTATTGGGCCTTTTTCCAACGAAGGGAATTATTAAGGTCAGAATTGATACCTCCCAACAAATCCGCTTAGCATCAGTACATACAATTGCCTGTAACTGGAAGAATGCACAGGGATCTTTAATTAAAAAGTGGCTGTCACGGAGAAACATGGGGTCACACACGTGTAACACGGGACTACATGTTTGGTAAATGTGTTGTGCCAAGGGTTTCACATGGATGTAATGTTACTATACATGTACATTATGTAATGTCAAAGGTTCCACATGTTTGTAATGTTAACTCTGAGAACTGTACAACTCGAATTAGGGCTCTTACACGTCACCGGCCTACAGAAAATACAAAGAGATACCAACATGTATTGGAGCCAGACGAATGGCCAGAGTCATTAACAAATGCTAATGCAGGCAGCCATTGACTACATGCAGAAAGACAAAGACAACTGATAAGGGAACAAACGGAATTCTAGAAGCCTGGAGAACTACGATGAGTTTCCTCCAGGAGATATAAGGGAGAGATCCCAGAGGGGAGAGAGAGACTTCTTGCAAAAGCCAGCTTGAGCATCTACATACAAATGACAGCCTGAAACCAACAGGCTGGGAACAGCATGAAGTAAGAGAGATGAATTGCTCTTTGCCAACTAAGAAGTCAGTGCCCAGTCGCTTATATCAAGGACTGAGAAGAACTTATGAACCTTGCTAGGGGTAAGATGAATAACTTAGGAACTCAACCAGTATAAGTTAGAAGTGCGTTATATTTACCTTTGATTTCTAATTACCACTCTGTTTAACTATCTTGTTTATGTAATCAATAAACTGACTTCTTATTTCATAAAGAAGTGTCTGTGTCTAATATTGGAACACAAGTGAACTACAAGAGCCCTCAAGCTCTTGCGAACCCAGAGAGTAAAGAGTCTGTAAACGGGAAGGATCGGGCCCTTGGGTGACAAAGGAGTTTCATTGTGGCACACTTGAATTAGCCAGAGAGAGAACTGATTCAAGAGACCTGTGCGCAAGGGAAACTGAGTCACTCAAACCCGGTAAAGTGGGGGTGCAGACTCCCAAACCCATGACAGTGGCTTTGATTAAAAAGTCATTGATAACAATGGAACAAATTGCAGCAGATATTAGTAGGAAGCTGGAACAGTTCTACTTGATATGGAACCCAATATGGTCAATTCTAAAGGAGGTAAAAATTGTAAGAAAATACAAAAATAATCTAATCTTGATAAAAATATAATCACTCAGGCTACTGATTAAGAAAGAATGACACATGAGTTTGGTGAATAAACATACAAGTTTGATTGAATCTGGACTGGTGGCCAGCGTCACGGACAGGGAGACAAGTTATGACGTTTTATGATTTCATTGTTAAATGCTGCATTTGGTTAGTTTTGTTTTGTACTTATTTTTATTTAAGTTATAATAATTAGCTATTTGTTATTTCGAGTTTATTTTATACATGATGTTTGTTAAGCTGACTGGTTATAGGTTAAACAAAAAACAAAAAAGAGATTGTTTGTAAGTATAGAAGGTACATGCTGATGATATGTATTGTTTGCCACTATCCAGATGAAGGTCAGATAGTAACATTTATATCCATTTGGAGAAACCTCAGATGTATGTACTGAATGTAACATTAACTCTTATACAAATAAAGTTTTAATAATAATAATTTAAAAAAGGAGCAATCTAGAGGCATGAGGAGCTGGGGAACGCCTGAAGGCAGAGGTAGGTTTGTCAGAGGGATCTGAAGGTCAGGTGGGAGCGAAGCGAATGTATTCAGGGAGGGAGTTACAGGCAACCTAAAGGGGGCGTTAAGGCCTCGCAGACAGTGATTTCATGGTTTCAGGCATGAAGAAGTTCTAGCAGGATGGTGCGTCTATCAACACCCGGCCCCTCAGAGAAATAAGACGGAGACCAATGTAGCTGCATAAACTGATTTCTCTATTGACTGAAGATCAATAGTACACAAAGAAAAGACGGAACTGTGAAAACAGCTCCGTGAAAAAGCTCAATCTCAGCAGGCAATCCTGCACAAGGGGCGGGTTAATAATGTGAACAGCTCAATATCTTCTTTTCTTTCACCATCTTCAATCTTCTTTCCCTTGTGATGCCTTCGTCACTTACTAACTTCTCAATGCCTCAACGAAAACCCACCACCATAATCAAACCAGCCTAAACCACGCCCCCTCATATACACAGTCCTCTCATTCTTTACACACAACACCCTGATACCTCTGCACACGGCACTGACCTAGCCTAACCTTCCCTGAGCTTCAACTCAGGGACTGGATCGTAACACTTAACTCTGATTGGGTGGCACTCCTATAGCTTGGCACCCATGCTGAGGGATCCAAAACCTCTCTTCCTATTGGGTATTTAACCATAGTATTATCCCATGAAAAATGCAACATTGCATGCATATGGGGTAGATTTTTAGCCCAGTCTATTGGCATTTAAAGTGTGGAATATGTCGATGCAAATCAGACCTCTTGAGGTACATTCCTACCCCAGCCTGGGGTAGTAATCTGCCCCATGGAAAAATGCATTGGGGTAAATTTCTACACCAGGACTTTTTTGTTCACAAAATAAATAATAATTTAAAAAGCTTAATGGTAACCAACTTTCCTTTGGGGATATTGTGTACCTGTGTGCAGGGGACAAGCTCCTAAAAGGGCAAAGTTGGAGAGTCACTAACTTGTGCATTACTGCAAGAGATGTACCCCCGGGGTAGGAATATATACTCCAGCTAAGCAGCTCTTCTCAGTTGGTTGGTTTTTCAATTCCTTTTCTCACCAAGTTAGCAGCATGGATCAGTATCCGATTCCTGCTCTCTGCCAGCCTCCTCTTCATGGATTGCTATGAAGAAGCCTTTGGTTTGAACTATTGTTAAGGAGAACTTCTTCTTGAGCTCGTTTACAGATGGATCACTTTGATTGGTTTGGGCTTTTTTATAATTGCTATGGTTTTTGTGGATATTTGGATGTGGCTCTTATTTATGTGATCATTTATTTATGTGATTCTGATTTCATTCATATCTACATATTACTGTTTTCAACTTTGCTGAATTGGTACCCTCTTTTTTGTTGATTTGTTTGTATTTGCAGCCCTCCTACATGCTCTAACAGAGTTGGGATCGGGGGTGGTGTTGCAGTCCCCAAAGACATTAGTCTTGGGGGACTTCAATATCCATGCCAACGATGGAGGAGTGGAGCATGAGTTCATGGCCGCCATGGCAATGATGGACCTGGGACATCGGCCTGACCAATGATGGGCATCGGCCTGACGCCTCAGAGGGGGACATACCTTAGACCTTGTGCTTGAGGCGGGGGGTTCTGTTAATGGGGAAGCTATCAGCGGTGCCCTTGTCATGGTCGGATCATTACCTCCTGCAGGCATCTCTCCTGGCACATGTCTGCCCCTGAAAGGGTGCAGAACCAATTAGAATGGTTTGCCCCCCGAGACTGATGAAACCGGAGTGGTTCTGGAATGCTCTGGGTGAGCACAAACCCGGATTCAGCAATGGGCCAGTCTCTCAGGCTAAGCTCTGATCACCAGCAATGAGGGATTGTTTGAGCCCCTCTTTTATGGCTCTGCTGCATGCCGGCTCAGGAGCTCTGAGTACCTGGGCGGGGCCGCACCCGGAGCGGCATTCTCTGGCGCTGCCAAGATTGGGCGCATACGCCCCGAGGTTCTCGGCATGGCGACGTCCGGAATGCTGGTTGCATGTGCATGGGGCAGGGTCCCCTGTGGTGCTCAGAGCACCTGCGCCAGCGGGAGCTACAGTGCGGCGGGGCCTGGAGCACAAAAGGAGGAAGCCCGACCTCACTTCCTGCCGGTGAGACTGGCCCTGCCAGTGCTTACAAGCAGGTGAGAGTGCTCTGCCGGTGAGACTGGCCCTGCTGTGCTTACAAGCAGGTGAGAGTGCTCTGCCTGTGAGACTGGCCCTGCTGTGCTTACAAGCAGGATACATGAGCCTAGTAGATCGAGGTTGTGTGGATGTACGGATGTGGGTGTGGATCCTGACAACAGGGCTAGTGTGACTGGGAGTGTGTATGCTTGAGAGCGTGTTTTCTGTTGTTCCTAGTTGTTCCCCCTTTTGTGGTGTATTACTTGTCTCCCCCTGTGCTTCTCTGGACCCTGTGTCTTTATTTCCCCCTGTGCTTCTGTGGGTTCTGGGGTTCCCCTTATCCTTAATTCCCCTGCACCCCTTGCACTGTGGTGACCTCCTACTTGGAGCTTGGATCCTACTTGGTCTTGTGGCACCACACCTGGTTACCAGGACCCTATGATGATCGCAGCAGGATCGTATATTGACACAAGAAAACCACCCTACGATGCTGAGGGTTATCTTCCAGGTGGGGTTCTTGCACAGGACGCCGAAGGGTGAGTCTTCCTTCCTGCCCCTCCCCCCGTCCCTCACACAGGTACACTGCTGGTGCTATATAAATGCTTAATAAATAATAATAATAACTATAAATAAATTAATAATAAACTCACTTCTGCAGTAGCTTGGCACCACCGAAACCTGCCTGTTGTCAGGGAATACAGTCCACAATAGGCCATTCTCCTTGTGGAGGGTGACATTGCCTATCTTTTCCTCCCCTCCAGTTCCCGTATTTGTGGGTTTTGTTGCTGCAAAGTCTGCACGTCTACATTTTCCTCCTTTCTCCCTTTAAGGTTAACTTCTTCTGTTGGTACCGGGATTCTCTATATTTCAGCGTTTCTCACCATCTCCTTGGCAAGGCCAGGTGTCTGCCTTCTTGTTCCACCTTTCCTGTCTCTTTATGTGCTTGTAACTTCTTAATTTTTGGAAGAGCTCCACTCTTGTCAGTTAGATTAATTATACATTTTAACAGTTCAGCCAGTGACACAGCCTCATTATTAGAGCTTTCCCATCCATTTTGCTGCCACTGTGAGGCCCAGATACCCAAGTGTTTACAGCCCAGTCTGAATGAACATAAGAACATAAGATATGCCATACTGGTACGGCAGAATCCAGCCCTGTCACGCACAAGTATTGTCACAGTAGAAACCTGTTCGCACTGGAAGTTGTGATGGTACCGGCCTCCTTCCCCCGCTGCGTCTTCTCCTCGCACGAGTGCTACCGCGCCGCCGTAAGGTGTGAGTGCGACCTGGGTCAGTCCCATGGTCCATTGAGCCCAACTCCGACAGTGGCCGGAGCTACAGTAGCTCAAGGGAAGTACAAGTACAGGTCACGGAGGTGTGACCCATCTCCTACTAAACACTCCCAATTACCAGTAGCCTAGCCAGGGGTTTTAGCCCCAACTAGTGAGCATTTATGGCTCTATCCTCTAAGAATATATCTAGTAGTTTCCATATGAAACTAGTTATAGTGCTGGTGGTTTTCAAAACCCTTCTCAGGCAACGAGTTCCACAACGGCCTTGTCTGCTGTGTGAAAAAGTACCAAGTTCCTTTGGTTTGTTTTAAATCTTCTGCAATTTAACTTCAAAGAGTGTCTGCTTGTTCTCATATTGTGAGAAAGGGCAAACAACAGTTCCTTATTTACATTTTCCACACTCTTCAGGATTTTATAAACTTCTGTCATATCCCCCCTTTAATTGCCTCTTCTCCAGACTAAAGAGCCCTACCCTGTTTAGCCTCTCTCCTCATATGGAAGTCGATCCATCCCTTCTATCATGCTTGTTGCCCTTCTCTGAACTTTTTCCAATTCTATTATATCTTTCCTGAGATGGGGCGACCACAACTGCACACAGTATTCAAGGTGGGGTTGTACCAAAGATTTAACAGTGGCATTATGATATTTTCTCTTTTATTTTTCATTCATTTTGCAAAAATGCCTAGCTTTCCGCACCCCATACTGTGCTGCCATCTTGTGCATGTGCCGTATAAGTGTCACAGCTGATCTGGAACTCTGGCAAAACCAGACCAGATTGCATTTTGACTCTAATTTGAAGTCCTGACCCACAGTTTAGAAACCTCGGGTAGGGGTGAGGGTGGAGTAGGTTGGACTAGATGACCCCTGAAGTCCCTTTCAGCCCTATGATTCCATAACTTAGACCAGGGGTGGGGAACTTTTTCTCTTGTGGGGGCCACTTTGAATATTAGTACAAGCCCTGCAGACCAGGTAGAAAATAAATTGGGCATGGGAGTGCTTAAGGGGTGCACTCAGGAAGAGGAGGGGCCAGACTATGGATCTGTGCCAGGGATCCATTCCCCTATCCTTGTGTGCATACCCTCATCCCTGCTTCCTTCCCCTGAGCTCACTTTTTCAGTGTTTGGGGACAGGAACTGGACTTATGGGTCAGAACCAGGAAGTAGAAAGGGGCCAAATAAAAACCAGCTGAGGCCACATTTGGCCCACAGGCTGGAGGTTGTCCACCCCTGACCTCAGCCAGACTCTCTGAATCCATAGGACCATCCAGGTCTCTAAAGAGAAGATCCAAGAACAGAGGGGGCCAAGACATTGATCATGGAGCACCCACGGACTGCAAGCTACTTTCTAGTAAAACTGCGTGGACTGATGCTGCGGGGAGTGTATCCAATGGGGAGGGAGAGAGGGGCTAGGACCGCTCCTCCAGAACAGTGGAGAAGGTTCTTTCTGAGGGAAATTTCCCCAGGAGTCTTGAGGGAAGCAGGGAACTGACAGGCTGCGTTCCACTGAGGGGCTTGGTCTTAGGCTGACACCAGGAAAAGGTCGATCTGGTGCACCATATGTCTGGCTACCCCTGAAGAACATTTCTCACAACAGCAGGGAGCAAATTTTTGCAGTGTCTGCAAGAGACCTGGTTCTTAGGAATTCAGGCCTGTGCTGAGTCACCATCATGCTGTGCTTAAGAACTAGAATATGGAAGTGAAAGGGAAAGTTCCAGAAACCTAGAGAGAACTGTTGGTCACGTCCTTGCTCAGTCACTCTGGAAAATAGAATGTAGCCTTCTAAACTGCATCAGCATTTTTGTAAATGTTACCCTCCAGGTTCCACGTATAGAGTCCTGGTTTTTACCCAGAATCGCTAGGGAAAAATTCAATTTCCTCCAGGTCACCCAATGATTCCTGTGGCTAACCCAGAGGAGCTGAGCTTCTCCTTCATATTCTCACACATGGGTTTCGCAGTCCTTCTTGTGATACTAGCCGTCATATACTATTAAAAGCGTGCCCCGTGAACGTTTCGCGCCCCTTGGGATATAAGGGACACCTCGCCCATTATGTTAACTCCTTAGTTCAATTGAGCGGATCGCTTCAGTAATACAGGAAGCATCTCATTTCTTCACTAGCTGTCATGGTAACTAAAATCAGGTTTCAAGCAATGTTCTAGATGACAAAGGAAAATGACTATGAGAGATCCTCATGATGTTTGCTTAATTTGTTTGGGATTGGATCATTAACAAAAGGGTTGTGAGCCCTGTTCTCTCTCAATGCTGCATGCTCATAAGGAGCGCTGATTTCGTTTACCTGGACTATTGGCAGAGATCACTCAAACAAGAAATCAAAGGAAACCCAGCCATGATCTCTCTTTGAACAGTCTCCACTCCCATCAATGTCGGAGGCTGAGACGATTCTGCCTCCACCTATGTCGCCACCTCCAGCATCGATTACTGATACAAGTGTTCAGGAAGCTTTTGCTCTAGAAGAGTCACTTTAGACTCCTATCCTGTCTCAAACAAAGAAAATATCCCTGATTGTCCTAAAGGTGCCTGGGACAATGATTACATAAACAGAAATCAAACAACAGGCATAAGCAGGGTAAATGATGTGCCTGGAAGACAGATAAGAGAAAAAGACCTTGAGAGCAATCCTTCTCATGTACAGTTTCCCTTGAGTGAAGTCTCCTACAAGGCCCAATGCCAACAGCAATGAGTGCAGAGGGTTGGTGGGGCTAGATGCAATTCTATTCCTGATGTCTGTGATTTGGAGAGACCCAGAAAAACCCTTGTGTTGACATGTTTCTCAAAAACAGAGTTAATACTCTACAGCAAACACCCACAACCTCTCATTTGCACCTGCAAAAAACCCACTTCAGGTTTCCACTCAGAGAGACGATGGTGTGATAACCCGAAGCAGCAAAACTGCCTCCCTGGGCGGGAGACGCGTACGCTGCTATTTTTGTCGAGCCGTAACTGGAGGCACAGGGAGTGCTCTGTGGTGCTGGGGAAACCGCTGCTGCTGAGTTAGAGAAACGGTTTCCCCAGCAAATGTCAAACCGCATCCTGTTATGCACAAAAGACATAGATCTTAGCTCTGCTCTCTTACAGCTACGGCACCAAAGCTGGTTAGGCCGACTCTCTCTATCCGTTTACAAACTGTCTTGAAGTGTTTTATGCCTCCCTCAACTTTTCTGATATTTCAGCCATGACCTGTACCATCCCCGCTGTTTTTTGTCTATTAAAAACAAGTAGTGCTGTGCACTCAAACGAATGAAGTCTAGATTAAGTCAATGAGATTTTTTAACTATAGAAGGGGCCTGTTAGGTCCCGAGCCCCACAGAGGGCTTACCGCCCCTTTAAGACTGGCTTAAGGAACCCTTGTGAGACTCTCCTCCCTCATAACAGGGCCATATCTCTCCTCCTGGTGCACCTATTGTTATGAAATATAGGGTCCTATTTAGCTTTGGTCCTTTTGCCTTACTTCAAAATTTGGCTGAAATCAGCATATGAGTTGGGGACACACTTACAGGGAGGGATTGCATAAGATCCCATAGAAACCAGGACTAACACAACATATAAGAAACATGTGGGAACAAAATAAGCCCCAAGGCATTGTTGAGTCCTGTGCAGCATTTCTTGGGTGAATAACAGACAGTATTTATTCAAAAGTTTTCAATGAACTGAAATATGAAATAGCAGAACTAATATGTAACCTGTTGTTAAAATCAGCCTCTCTCTACCTGANTGAGTCCTGTGCAGCATTTCTTGGGTGAATAACAGACAGTATTTATTCAAAAGTTTTCAATGAACTGAAATATGAAATAGCAGAACTAATATGTAACCTGTTGTTAAAATCAGCCTCTCTCTACCTGAGGAGTGGAAGTGGGTGAATGCAACACCTGTTATTCTTGATGTTTTTTGTTAAAAAGACTCCAGAGGTAACCCTGGAAAGGAAACTGCAAACCAGTGAGCCTGAAGTCAGTACTAGGGAAATTAGTAGAAGTCATTGTGAAGAATAGAATTATTAGGGATATTGACAAGCATGTTATGATAAGGAAGAGCCAGCATGGCTATTGTAAAGAGAAGTCATGCCTCACTAATCTATTAGAATTCTTTGAGCATGTCAACAAGCTTGTAGATAAGCGTGATCCAGTCAATATAGTATATGGCCCTTTTTACACGACACGTTCCCATGCATGGATACCAATTGTTCACATGGGGGAGCATCTCATGTAAATGTGGGAGTGCATGAGTGTGCGCTCATGTGACCCATTGGTTCCACCCCACACACACTGAGCAACTGGCAAAAACGCTAGTTGCTCCATACATGGGGATGTGTGGGAATGCATGGGGGATGGGTGTGTGTCCCTGTATGCCACCTGCATGGACAGTGCTCCACCCCCCCACCTGCTTAAAAAGGGCCTATATGTTAATTGTCTTTCCTTCACTCTTTTCTCTCATGTTCATTAGGGTTGCCACTTCTCACCCTTATGGGAGTCTCAGGTTCAAACTGCAAGAGGTGGCAGCCCTAGTGTTCACTATATCACTACTTGTAACATCCTTTGATAATGCTGCCCTGCACCAGTGTTAAGTATCCAGGGTTGGTCTTAGAATTTATGGGACCTAGGGCAAAGATACAACGCGGGACCCCTGGTGACCCCACATCCTTCCCCGTGGGCCTGCCCCCTCAGAGGCACCCTCCATGGGGCCCTAGAAATGGACATGCTTGGGGCCCTGCTGGGAGAGAGTGGGGGGC
>QEPC01002101.1:180299-196855 GCA_003113815.1 Sphenodon punctatus | reverse complement strand
GGGGGGGCTGGGAGCCAGGACTCCTGGGTTCTCTGGGAGGGGAGTGGGGGCTAGTGGGTTAGAGCAGGGGGGGCTGGGAGCCAGGACTCCTGGGTTCTCTGGGAGGGGAGTGGGGGCTAGTGGGTTAGAGCAGGGGGGGCTGGGAGCCAGGACTCCTGGGTTCTCTGGGAGGGGAGCAGGGGCTCAGCACGTCAGCGCTGACACCTCGTCCCCCGTGTTGTACCTGCTAACATGCCCCGCGTTGTCATTAGACACAACGTTGGCCATGTGTTCAGCCAAACACACACAAATTATCCTTATGATGCCGTGGTGTTCCCATTGCAGGTTGGGATTGTTGTGCTTACACACAACGGCCAACTACACCCCGATCTCTGTTATGTCTACAGGTGCCCCTTGACTCGGGTGCGATTCAAACCCTGGTCTCTCCGGTTCGAGTCCAGCACCTCGTCCGATGCCCCACACCGGTTCTGCTTCCTAACCCTCCACACCCCGCCCCACCCTGCCCCATTGCTGTGTATCCCACTCACCTGTCCCCATACACTACAGCCGTCCATCTAAGGGGAGACAGGATCTCCCCGTCTTCCACTCTCTGACGGGCTCTCACAGAGAAGATGGAGCAGACTTGTTCTCCGTCGCGCCTGAGGGCAAGGCTAAGGCACCGACGCGGGCCCTGAAACATGTATTTTTCACACAGGAAGGGGAACAGCGGGAGAGACGAGGAGTGTAACATTCACGAGGATGCGAGGTCCCAGGTGCACGCGCTTGGCTTGGTTACATCGAGAATGACGGCTGGCTGGTCCGTGAGTACGCAGACCTTTGTCTATTCAATTACTTTGTTAAAGCACCAGGTACATTGCTGGCGCTATATAAATGCTTCATAATAATTAATAAGCGTTCCTTAAAAACTTGCATCGGTGGCTTAATAATAACCTTTCAATTGTGCCCTCTGACCCCCCAGTTGTACCCTTGGAAAAAAGCGCTGGGTAGTGGATAAACAGACCCTTCCTTGCCCCCACCCCGTTCTGAAGGGGAGCAGGCTCCAGTGGTTTAGACACACTCCCGGGGGCTACAGTTTGGGGAGGGATGCTGGATTCCTTCGCCGACCCACAAAAGAACGCACCTCTATGGACCCTACATTGCGGTGGGAGGACATTTGTCACGGACGTGTCCTCCGCTCTAATTAGACCCATCACATCCCCCCCCGGCCCCTCTCCGGGGCCTACCCAACTGATAGTAAAACTCAGTCTGGGATTTGTCAGCTGCCTGGGAGAGCCTCCGTTACTGTAGGAGCTCAACACATGGGGAACCTTTGGCATTGCCTATTTACCAGACTTGTAGTCCCGTGTTACACGTGTGTGACCGTATGTTCTTCCGCGACAGAGTCCCGCTCTGATTTGGCGCGGTAAATTTTAGAGGGAGGGCTAACGGCAAATTTCATTGGCTTGGCAAATCAAAACAGAAAGGGACTCAAACAGTGAGCCCAGCCAGTGAAGAAAGCCAGCCCACAAGCCGGTCTGTGCTGGATCCCTCCATGAGCTAGGGCGCTGGGGGGGGGGCTTCGCTGCCGCAGTAAGATGTGCAAAAACAAGGCAGACTCTCTCCAAAAGTGTTGCCCCACTGAAGACGAGGTAAGAACCCGAGGACACAAAGCACACCTCCACGGTCAGAGAGGAACTGGGGCGACGTTGGGACAGAGGGCCGCTTCCTCCTTTTGTGTCCCAACTTAGTAGGAGGAAGTACCAAGGCGATACTCCTCGGGAAGGAGGAAGACGGCACGGGGGCTGATCTGGGGAGAGAGAAGGCATTATGCTGGGGGGCGGTGGGGGGAGCTGCAGGGTCCCCCGAGCCCCGGCAAAAATCAGAGGGGGGTGTGTGCTTTCTGGCAACATTGGGCTAACGGAGGAGACTGTAGCACAACTGTGTCCCACTTATGGGGCAGCCCCCTCAAAAGCAAGGGGGCTCCAGCCAGCCTTGGCCTCCACTCGCAAAGGCTGTGGGGCTGCCCTGGCTTCCAGCGTGCCCCCCCACTCCCTGGAATGGCAGCAGCAACACCTCCCCACCTCCCCCCAGGAAGGATGTTTTAAGAGTCATGTTGGCCCTGCTGTCTGTGAAAATCTCCCAGCGGGGCCCGGACTCAACTGAGAATGTATTGAATCCAATATCCTGTGGCAAGGAGTTCCATAAGTTAACTGCATGTTGAGTGAAAAAAACACTTCCTTTGATGATTCCTTTATCATGCCCTCAAGGGAAGCTCTAGGTGTCTGAGATTGGTCTCTCTCCTATATCTGGGAGGCCACCTGTCCTTCCGTGCCCCATGGCGGCCCCTGCAAACAGCCAGGAGAGCCCGTTAGCCTTGTTCGCATGACGAGGGCTGACAGGGAGGCTTCCTCGGCGCTGCGGAACTCCTTTCCCCCCCAGAGACTTGGCATCGTCCGCACTTTCGGTGGACAGGGCAAGGGGATGGGAGGAGATGTTGGGAACGAGGAGGCGTTACCGGGTGGATTTTGCGGGTGGGTTGGGGGAATCTTGTAGGGTTTTGTTTTGTATTTTAATGTTTTATTATCGGCGTCGTTATTATTTGTAAGCTGCCCTGAGCCTCTTTGAGGCTAGAAATCCAAAAAAATTAATCAAAAATAAAAACAGTTATCACTGATCCCACAGAAGGGGAAAGGGTGAGCTAGATGATCTTGTCAGATACACCCCCCCCAGACCCCCAAATCCCATGCTTGTCTGTGCCACTAAATACCTGTAGTGAGTTGGCCCAAGTTTCCTGGCAGGGCAGAGGGGACTTGTTGACCCTCGTTCTCGTTCCTCGCAGCCTGCCTGCGCAGGATTTCCTGGGGTTTCTGAAAGCTGGTGAGTAAGAGACAGAGAACAGCGTTTCTGAGAACCACGTCCTTTGAACGCCGGGGGGGGGGGGAGCCAGACAGCTAAGCACAAAGCAAACTCAGCTTTGCTTCGAAAGCTGCGGCAGGCCACACACACATCCGCCCCCCCCCCCCCCCCCCCCCCCCCCCCCCCCCCCCCCCCCCCCCCCCCCCCCCCCCCCCCCCCGCCGGTCTGGCTGAACTGTTCCCACCCTCCACCCCTCTCCCGAAAAGACTGGAATGAACCCAGAGCAGCCTTCAAGCCAAAGGGAATTCACTTTGTTACACAAGGCACCATGCACTTGGGGAACTCGCTGCAGTGGGAGGGTGGGAAGGCCTATAGCATAACTGGGTTCCGTTCAGAAAGGGGTCACTTTCTGACCTGCCGGGGGTGAAAACTGCTGCGGAGATGGGAAACTGGGCTAAACAGACCATTGGGCTGACTCAGGATGGGCCCATTCACACAAGACACTTAACGCTGGTCCCTTAATCTGGATTTTTCTCGCCCCCCCCCCCATAGCAATGTCACACGATATCACACAGCTGCTGATTCCCGTGCATCAGGTAGGAGAGAGGACTGGATCGTCAAGGAGCAAGGGAAAGGGGGTCATCCCTGTCTTTTTTTCCTCTCTCTCTCCGGACGTCCATCGTATTCAGAAGGGCGGTTAAAGGGTAGCAGTTGTGTGTACAATGCACAGGTGGAGCGGGGGAAGCTTGGGGTCATCCATGCCTTTTGCTTTTCAGAGTAGGAGAAATTCTAACCTGTTACCAAAACAAAGGGCATTATAAAAGGACGGGCAGGGGGGCAACTCCGCCCACACCAATTGTGACTGGGACCTACCTCCTACCCAGTGAGGAAGGGTGTTTTCCCACCTGCTAACTGGGGGGATAAGGAGTCTGGAATGGGCTCTAGTAAGCAAAGGAAGAGGAGTGAAGGTAAAATGTTTTTACGTGCACATTAATCTGAATTAAGCGGCTCTTAATGCAGATGAAGTTGATCGTGTAAACACTTCAGTTCGAATGATTGACTCCGGATTCAGAATTTAACCCGGGTTCCGGAAACCTAATTTTCAAGGATTTATTTTCATGCAGTTTAAACTCAGTCCGATTTAGTAATCCGGACTGAGTCCCAGGTGCCACAGAGTGTTGCAGATAGACATGTCTCCCCTCTAGCCGTCCGTAACTCTATGGTAGCCCAGAGTTTTTTCCAGCAGTCTCTGCTCAGCGCGCTGAATTTAAAACCCACCCTCCAACTACTGGCTCTGATGCTGTCACTGCACTGCCAGGAATCAGAGTAGAAGAGGACGCTGAAATCTGGTGGCCGCTGCACCATGAGATTTCGCAGTCTTGTGACTCCTGATCTGGATTAACCTGTTCACACTGCAAATCAGGATTCATTCAATCTTATTCCTGATTTAAAAATGATTGTGTAAGCAGTTACTCCTGAAGAATAACCCCGAATGAATGGATCAGGATTAAAAGCTAATTCGGATTTAACTGTGATTGTGTAAAAACGGAGTCTCCCTTTCCTGGCGTTGAGATTGCTTCCGAAACCCTTAGCAATGTTTATTTTCCCCATTAAATAAATTGGGTACGTGGCCTCCTGAGTTCACACCATAAGTACTTTAGGATTCAGGGGTGCAATGGGGAGACTGCCCCCCCCATCTCCTTACCCACAGACACCTCCCAGCGCCAGGACCTCAGGGGACTGCATGGTGGAGAGTCCTGCAGGACCAGCCTCCCTGCCCGCTGTTACTTCTATCGCCTCTCGTAGAGACAATGTCCCTGCGCCCACCCCACTGCTGGGGGGCAGAGGCCTCTTCCCTCCTAGCCCCCTAACCTGGCAAGCCCTTCCCTCCCCTGTTTCCAACTGAGCTGTTCCCTGCTCTGCTCCACCTGGGCTGGGTTCTGGGATAGCTCAGGAACGGATCCTGTGAGGACTCACCCCACAGTCTTTAGGGCCCCTGGGTAGGGCCACTCTAGGCACGTTTTAAAGGAACACTTATGAAAAATACATGTTACAGGGCCCTGCATTGGCACCTTGGTTTGGAGGGGGGGGGTGGAAATGTATTTTTCATACGTGTGCCTTTAAAATGTGCGTAGGAGGCTGCCGTTTGCTGAGGGACCCTGGTAAGCCCTGGCACCCCCTGCTGACGATGCCCTCCATCCCCCCCCCTCGAATTCGAGAGCCGGCCTTGCATCCAGGCGACCAGACTGTGCTATTTGGTCCCTCCAATCCCAGCAGAGAGGAGGACGGGCTCCGGGCCTCCCTGCCCCCACGAAACAAGCTGGCTCTGCCAAGCGAGGTACCTGGGCGACGCCTGCCACACCCTGCCCTTCACCCTCCCGGGCGCGCGGGGGCCGGGCCGAGAAAGGCAGTGATTAGAGGGCAATGCCTTGGCACTTCCTGCTTGCACGCCAGGCAGCAGGCTTTGTGGAGCCGGGCAGGGCAGGTTGGCCTGGGGGAAGGGCGCGCCCTGTGCCCTCTTACCCCCTAACCCAGTGCCACTGCCACCCTCCCTGCGCCGCCCTGTCTGCCGCCGGCCGTGTCCTCGGGGTCACCCTCTAACCCTCAGTGCCACCCCAGCTGCCGTAGTGCCACCCTGCCCTGTCTCCCCTAGCTCCCACCCAGGCCTCTCTCCCTCCCCCCGCCCCAGCTTGATCTCCCAGTTCCACTCCATCCTGCCAACCCTCCCTAGGAATAGCCTTGCCCGCCTCCCCCCCCTACAGGTTAGCAACCTCTGCACAGGTTCGTGTGTGTGTGTGTGGTTGGAGGCGGAGGTGGCGGCTCTTGGCACTGGGGAGGAGTCGGGTTCCCACCCACTCACATTTTGAAGGAACACTTATGGAAAATACATGTTGCAGGGCCCTGCATTGGGTTCCTACAAAATGTCCCTCGGTAGGAGGACCTCACGGGGCAGATTTATCCGTTTGTGTGTGAACACATGTGGGTTTGGGGGCACATGGTTAAAGCTCTTGCTTCCCCGGGTCCCAAATGCCTCAAATCTTGCCGTGGATGGATCATTCCCTCCTTCGGACTCAAGGAGGCATGTCTGCCCCCGGAAAGGCACAGAACCAGTTTGGTTGGTTCACACACACACAAACCCCGGAGACTTACGGAACCGGAGCGGTTCCAGATTACCCTGGGGGAGGTACCCGCTGATCTCGACGCCCACTCGCACGGGGACCTGGTTGCCATCTGCCTACTTGAGGTCGCCGACTGAGCGGCTCCCCGCGGTTTACGGAGGACCGGCGACAGCTGAAGGTAGACGGTTGGCCGTCTACCGCGACGGTAGAGCGCCAATTTGAAAGCCTATGCCGTGGCTGCGCGGGCAGGAAAGTTTTTTTTTGCCGCCATCATCGCATCCGCGAAATCTTGCCCGGCGGAGCTCTTCCGAGTGGTGAAGGGGACGGTCAGTCCGGCCGGTCTCCACCCGGAAGTGGAGATTTCCCAGGCTCCGCCCTGATGGCTTTATTGATTTCTCCGTGGATAAAATCGATTGCCGTCACCGCGGCGTTGACGCCGCATTTGATGCAGTGGGGGAACCAGGGGCGCCTTGCTCTGTCAGTTTCAGTTGGTGGCACCCGCTGACGCGGTGGATGTCTTGGGGGCTGTCAGGGCCACAACCAGTGACTTAGATCCACACCCATCCTAGTTGGTTAAGGCCACCAGGGAGACCATAGATCCGGTGTTGGCGCAGGGGTGTGTGTGAATGCCTCCCTTTGGGAGGGCAGGGTCCCGGGGCCTCTTAAGGAGGCGGCAGTGTGCCCGTTGGTCACAAAACCATCGCGTGACGTTGACTCCCTCGCCAGCTCTCGCCCTGTCTCTAACTCTCCCTTCGGAGGGAAGGTTATGGAACGGGGGGTGGTCCCGCAGCTTCAGGATCATCTTGACTGGGTCGGTTTTCTTGATCCCTCGCAGTCCGGGGTATGACACCGAGACGGCACTTTGTGGCCTTGGTCAATGACCTGCACCGTGCGGTAGATCACCCATTTTGGTTAGGCTGGACCTATCAGCTGCTTTTGATGCGGCTGATCATGAGATGTGGGTGACTCACCTGCAGGAATTGTGTTGGTGCCGGGCGGGATCATCTCGGAATGGTTCTTCCACTCATTCCTCAGCGTGTGGCCCTGGGGGAACTGTTCTTCGTCCCCTGGGATCTCGTGTGTGGGGTCCCGCAGCTTGTTCGACATGTATACGCAGCCTTTAGGAGAGGTCATAAGGGGGTTTGGGGGGGCAGTGTCATTGATACGCGGTTGACACCCGGCTCTGCCTCTCATTCTCAGCAGACTCAGGACCGCCAGTCTCAGTTTGACGGCTGCGGGGGACTGGATGGGGGCGAGCCGTCTGACGTTGAATCCCGACAAGACGGCGGTGATGCTGGTGGGGGAGGGCTGAGGGCGTGGAGGCCCCCATCACTGAGGGCGCCCTTTTGGAGGTTCCCCGCGTTCAGCGGGAGGCCACGTTGGACCCATGGTGGATAACATTTGATTTAACTTGGGCCGTGGAGGTTCAAACTGGAGGTTCTCGACTGTGGCTCCCCGTGTGTGGAACTCCCTCCCGACGGAGGCCCGGTTGGCACCGGATCTCCTAAGACTTGGCTATTCCGGGGGGGGAGGGGGAGTGGGTGGCTGTGAGTTGGGATGGGGGGAGGAGGATGCTGACCCCGCCTATGTAAGATCACATATTGATATAGTTTTATATTGTAAATGTTTTGTGATTGTTGATTTTTATTGTATGCTGCTCTGGGCTGCTGTAGGCAGAAGAGGGCGGGTTATTAAAATGTGAAAATAAAGTAAATAAATAAATTAAATAAATGTCCCCGCCATCACCGCCAAAAACCCACCTTCCCCAACCTGCCTGCAAAACCAGTATCCCAGCCCGGTCTGGCCCCTGCCTCGGATCTAACCTTAAGTGTCACCCGTCCATACTGGTGACTCCTCTGAGCATCTTACCCTCTAGAGCACTAAGGGGTGGGAAGGGGCAGTGGGGACCCAGCTAGGGGTGCTGAGCTTTTAGGACACAGATTTCCAAACTGGGGGACAAAGCGCCTAGGAATGCTGCCAGCATCCCGTGAGGAAACGCCCCAGGCTGCTCCCTTCTTGCCATTTGAATTTTCTGGCTCTGGGGGAATTTCCCCCAGTGACCAGGAAACTTGCATGTGGCTGTCTCTGAGGTGGGTCCAGTGCCAGCAGCAATTTCTAGGGGGCAGAGGTGTGTGCGTGTGTGTGTGGGGGGGACGGACAGGTGAGCAATTGGGTATGTATGGGAGCGGGAGATTGTGAGCAGGCAAGGATGGCGGATAACATTTGATTTAACTTGGGCAGTGGAGGTTCAAACTGGGCATTGAATAATGCTTGATTTAGCTTCAGGGCTTGATTTAACTTGGGCACCAGATGGCACTTGATTTAGACACTTGATTTGTAAACCCATAGAGCATGTGATAACTGGGATCATAAGCACGTGTAAATGGTAAGCAAATAATAATAATAATAATAAGTAGTTTTTGTTGTTGGGTTGATAACATTTTAGTGTTTATGTATTTTAAAAAAACAACAATGAAAATGAATCACAAAACCCAGAGCATTGGATGATCTTTGATTGAACTTGGGCACTTGACCTAACTTGGGCACTGGACGATGTTTGATCTAGTCTGAGCACTGGATAATGTAACCTGGTCACCTGATTTAATTTGAGCACTGGAGGCTGTTTAACATAAACATTTAAAATTGGGCATCGAATAATGCTTGATTTCACTTTGGTGCTTGATTTCACTTGGGCATTGCATGACACTTGATTTAGCTTGGACAGCCAATTTAACTTGGGCATTGGATGACATTTGATTTAGCATGGGCATTCAACAATCCTCCACTTACAAGTCCTTGAAGACAGATTCTCTGTGTTGGCAGAGACTTCAATAACAGCACTGGGGAGCAGGACCAGGGCACTGCCTGCTACCACTGGACTTGCACAATATAGAATTTAGTTGGATATTAGGGAAATCTTCCAAACTGTGAGAACTGTCAGACAATGGAATAAGTCGCCCAGGGAGGTTGGGGATCTTCCTTGGAGGTTTTCAGAACCTGGCTGGGACAAGCATCTGTCTGGGATGCTGTTGACGGAGGCTATCCTGCCTTGGAGCAGGGGCTTGGACGAGATGACCCTTCCAATCCTAAAACTCCGTGACTCTGTGTACAAAAGAACTTTTAAATTGCAGGTGCCACCTCGAGCAGATTGGCCAGCTCAGTAGCAAATCAAAACTTTAAAACTGAAATTAAAACACAACCCGTGTCTACAGGCCGTCAGCCAGAGACACCCCCGACTCCAATCCGCAGAGCTAAGAAGTATCCGCAAGCTGTAAAACCAAGCCTTCATCTGTGTCAGGGCTAGCCTCTTGCAGCCTGTCATCCCTGCTACTCTGCAAGGCTGAAGCACCAGCCTCAGCCCCCATCTCATCACTGACAGGGTTGGAGCTGATCGGCAGGGTCAAACGGCGGATCGGCAGGGTCAAACAGCTGATCGGCAAGGTCAAACGGCTAATCGGCAAGGTCAAACGGCTAATCGGCGGGGTCAAACGGCTGATCGGCAGGGTCAAACAGCTGATCGGCGGGGTCAAACGGCAGATCGGCAGGGTCAAACGACTGATCGGCGGGGTCAAACGGTTGATCGGCGGGGTCAAACGGCTGATCGGCGGGGTTAAACGGCTGATTGGCAGGGTCAAACAGCTGATCGGCAGGGTGAAACGGCTGATTGGCCAGGTCAAACGGCTGATCGGCAGGGTCAAACAGCTGATCGGCGGGGTCAAATGGCTGGTCGGCGGGGTCAAACGGCTGGTCGGCGGGGTCAAACGGCTGATCGGCGGGGTCAAACGGCTGATTGGTGGGGTCAAATGGCTGATTGGTGGGGTCAAATGGCTAATCAGCGGGGTCAAACGGCTAATCGCGGGGTCTAATGACTGATTGGTGACAGCACCCATTAAATTAAATCTGGCTCTGAGCAAGGGCTGGCAAAGTACGAGAGGGAACGGGAGCAGGTGGAGTCACGGGGCCTGGCAGGAGAACCACTCTGGATACCCTCTGTGCTTCCAGGGGGGAAGGGTGGGACTTCCAGTTAGACCAGTAACTAAACCAGTAAAGCACTAGGAAGAACTCCTGGAAGCCAGTGACAAGTTGGGCAGCTGTGGATCCCTGCGTTCAGCGGGAGGCCACGTTGGACCCATGGTGGATAACATTTGATTTAACTTGGGCCGTGGAGGTTCAAACTGGAGGTTCTCGACTGTGCACTAGCTGTCTACCGCACTAAAGTGAAATGTGCAAAACTCAGGCAGACTCTTGGCAAACAAGAGTTACAAAGTAGAAAACCACCAAAGGCAGACAGGAGAGAGATGGTGACAGATGAGTTGTGACTGAGACAGGGAGAGGCCTTCAGACCGTGCCCCAAATATGAGGAAGCACACGAGAGATAATTCCTCACACTGTCAGGCACAGGATTGCTGAGAAGCAGCCCATTGGAGAGTTGTAAGGAGGCACTGCCCCTGCTCCTGGAAGAGAGACAGGCATTGGGCTATGGAACCACCTGCCACTGGATCAGCTAGAAGGTAGTTGAGGCCGGCTTCCGCCACACACACAGCAGAGAGGGCCTGCTTTTTAATGCTGTGGCAACCTCTTCCGGCTTGTCCTACCTAGAAATCGCCACCCTGTGGGTCAAATCCAGCCCATGGCTAGATTTTTATTTGGGCCCTCTCCAATTCCTGGAGCTGGCCCCTGGATTCAGTCCCTACCAGCTCGGGAAGGGAGGGGAGATGAGGGCATGCAGCATCCAAGGATCGGGGTGGTTCCATACCAGAGATCCATGACCCTCCTCTTCCTCCCCCCCCCCTCCCCAAATCCTGTGTACATCCCCGACTTCTGGGAGCTTGTATTAATATCCAAAGTGGCCCAGGACACAGAAATGTTTCCCCACTCCCGCTAAAATAGCATGGATTTTCTTTGCATTGATCAGGTGGAAATGTTTTCCTGCTTGGGTGTCCTTTTGGGAGGAGCAGGGAGGCATTTCGGCCTTTTTTTACATAAAAAAAGGCTAAATGTAGAGGAAATATAAAAAGAGGCAGGGCATGGAAGCGACATTGAAAATTCAAGCTCCTCAACTTTAGGACTTTTTATTTAGTCGGGCATTCAATGGGCAGGGATAACTTGGGGGGGTGTTTTTAGTTTTCTGGGGGGTTTCACTGTTTATTTGATACTTGCATTTTGCATGTTGTGAGTTACCCTGAGCCTCTGAGGCCAGGGCGAGGTATTTATAAATAAATCCGAACTCTCGTCTGAACCTTTGCTTGTCCTCGGGTACGGTGCGTGCATGGGGTGGGGGGTGGGTCTCTGCGCATCTATGGGGCTGGCTATGGGTCTCAAGATCTGATGAGAGAATGGGGGGGGGGCACAATTGTTCCCAGCCCCTTCTCCCCAAAACGACAAGAATTTTCTTTCTTAATAGCCATTAAAATATGATGAACAAAATCATAATTGCAAATAACACTGGTGTAAATTGAGGGCAGGGGCAAAATGCGACCTATGGATAGTTTGTATGTGATCCCTTTTCAGATCCTGGATTTGACCCCTCGAGAAAAACTGAACTCAGGGGGGAGGGAGCAGAGATGAGGCCCTTGCACCCAAAGAAAGGGGAGGGAGCCAAGATCCGACCCGCCTCTTCCTGATGAGCCCCCCCCCCCCCATCATCCCCAATCCCCAACTCTGCAGCCCCAAGACTCAGGTTCAAAGTGACCCCTGGGAGGGTAAACCTTCAAGTTCCCCACTGGGAAACAATGTCCCAGGGGGCTCTCTAGAAACGGATTCCAACACGGATTGGGGGGGGGGAATGGAAGATAGGGGGTCCCCAGTTACCAGGATGTAACACTCCTCCTCCGGGGGTGTGGCTCTGTCTCAGGGGCTACTGGTCTGGATGGTTGTGCCCCCATGTGTATTGGCGGGGTGTCTTCATCCGGGTGTGTATTGGGGGGCGGGTTGTGAATGTGTATCTGCGTGTGAGTGTGGCAGACTCGGGTCTCTGTGCGCGGCGTAGTATTTGGGGCGTGCCCCCGTGCGCACACACCTCTGCGCCCCAGCGCGTCTAGCTCCCCAACTGCGCCCCGGGCTCCTGCGCTCCAACCTCGTGCCCTTTGGCCCCCCCCAGGATCGTCCCCTCTCCGGCTCCCCTCGCGCCCCGGGATCGTTCCCTCGGCTTCCCCTCGACCCCCAGGATCACCCCCTCCATTGCGCCCCAGGATTGCTCCCCCGGGATCGTTCCCCCTGCCCCAAAAATTGTTTCCCCCGTTTCCTTTGCTCCCAAATATCCCTTCCCCATTCCCGTTGCCCCCCATGATCGCTCTCCTCGTCCCCCTTGCCCTCCGAGGTCGCTCCCCCCTCGGGATCGCCCCCTTGCCCCCCGGGATCGGTCCCCCCCGTCCCCCCTGCCGTTCCCTTTGCGCTCGCTGTGCCCTCTCCTCCCCCTCCCCGCTCTGACGCGGGCCGCCTCCCCCGCCCGCAGGCTGTTTATCGGGCCATGCGCTGCCGGGCAGTGAGCTCAGCTTCACCCGCCTCCCCCCCCTCGTCCATGGCGTGCGGTGTGCGAAGGGGGGGGGAGGCTTTCCCAGCCAATGGCACCGCGTTTCCGCCAGCTCGGCGCGCGCGGCCGCCATAAAAGGCCCCCGGGAGCGCATGTTGCCAGACAAGCCCGAGCAGCCAGCGAGGAACGACGCGGCAGCGCCTCCGAGCCCGACCCGGTACGGTATCCGATCCGCCTGCCTGCGCTTCCCGGGGGCTAGAGGAGGGCGCTCATCCAAAGCTTGGCGAGGCTGCTTGGGTAGGCGCTAGAGATCCCCCCACCCCCCGAGCCCGGGATCTGGAAGTGAAACTCCCCCGCGGACTTGGGGCGGGAGGAGGAAGCGCGGGGCTTGCGCTCGGGAGAAGAGGATCGGCCGCCTGCCCTCGCCGTGCGCCCTAGCCGGGCTCTCCAAAGCGCACCCTAGCCGGGCTCTCCAAAGCGCACCCAAGCCCGGGTTTCCGCCGTGCGCCCTAGCCGGGGTCTCCAAAGCGCACCCAAGCTCGGGTTTCCGCCGTGCGCCCTAGCCGGGGTCTCCAAAGCGCACCCCAGCCCGGCTCGGCTCGGCTCCCCTCCAGCGCGCTCGGCTGGCTGATGTGCACGAAGATGGAGCAGCCGTTTTATCCTGACTCCTTTCTCTCTGGCTACGGACAGGACTACAAGGTGGCGCTGAAGCCGGCGGCGATGGCGCTCAACCTCTCCACCGAACCCTACCGCAGCCTGAAATCTCAGCTCCAGCTGCGCGGCCCCAGCCTGGAGGATGGGAGCGGCGGCTACTACCCGGGGAGCGGCTTGGCCCAAGCGGAGGCAGCGGCTAACTCCTCCCTCAAGCTGGCCTCGCCGGAACTGGAGCGCCTGATCATCCAGAACAGTAACGGGGTGATCACTACGACGCCCACCCCGGGGCAGTACTTCTACCCTCGGGGCGCCACCGAGGAGCAAGAGGGCTTCGCCGACGGCTTCGTCAAAGCCCTGGACGATCTGCACAAACTCAACCACATGCCGCCCCCTAACGTCTCCATCGGGGCCGTATCGGCCGCGGCGGCCGCCGCCGCCGTCAGCAACGGCTACGGCGCCTCGCTACCCCAGGAGCCTCCGCCCGTCTACACCAACCTGACCAGCTACAATCCCGGCGGTGCCCTGACCCACAGCTCGCCCGCCTTCCCCAGCGCCAACTTGAACTACCTGCCCCAGGGCCACGCTAGCTACCCCGTCGCCGCGGCCCACGGCCTCCCCGGGCCGCACTCCACCCGAGGCTTTAAGGAAGAGCCCCAGACGGTTCCGGACGTGCAGAGCCCTCCCGTCTCCCCCATCAACATGGAAGATCAGGAGCGGATCAAAGTGGAGAGGAAACGGCTGCGGAACCGCTTGGCCGCCACCAAGTGTCGGAAAAGGAAATTGGAGCGGATCGCTCGGCTGGAAGACAAAGTCAAAAGCTTAAAGACCGAGAACGCCGGCCTCTCCACCGCGGCCAGCGCGCTGCGGGACCAAGTGGCCCAGCTGAAGCAGAAAGTCATGAACCACGTGAATAACGGGTGCCAGCTTCTCCTGACTGTAAAGATGCAGCAATCGTTCTGATCCCCCGCCCCGTATTCAAAGACCTTGGGCTGGGGAAGTTCATTGAGAGAGAGAGGGTGAAACTGGACTCGTCACAAAGTTTACATGGAACCGAAATCACTCGCCGCGCGTAAAAGCGCACTGACTGGCGCCCGGCGCGTAAAAGCGCACGTTCTCCAAATCTCTCCAACGCCGCTTCGGTTCCTTTTTAATTATTATTAATATTATTATCGTCAGACTTTTTTTTTTTTTTTTTTTCTGGTGGATCCAGAACCATGTGAGTGTTGGGTAGAGAGTTGCTAACCCCGTGCGTGCGTGTTTTTCGTGTGAATGTATTTAAAACGGAAAGAACAAGCCGACCACAGACCATGCTGCGTCGCTGGATGGCGCAGCGGGGAGGTACTTGGGACCAGAAGCGTGTGCGAGCGCCCTGGAGGAGTTAAAGGGGCCGCGTCTGCTTACAAGGGCAGAGAAGGGAGATGGGACAAGATGTTCCTAATTTGGGGATGGGGCTGGAATAATCCTAGCCCGGATGAGGTTGCAGTCTTGTTTACTTTTTTTTTTTTCTTTCCAAAGTCCTCCAATTCCAGATGTTTGTCTTTCTAGAAAAAGAAAACAAACCCTTGATTGTATTTGTTTTTTGACTTTTTATTGAAACTTATTTAAGTAAAAAAAAAAAAAAATGTTCTCTGTGTGTCTTTGCCAAAAAGCTCTGTTTCTCCATGGGGGCCGTGCCCTAGGCCTTACAAAGTGGGAAAAGGGCGGAGTGAAGGGGATTTTTTTGGGGGGGGGGGAGAGTTTTTGGTTTGGATTTCGGGTTCCCCTCTTGGAGACTCCATGAGAAAGCTCTGGGTAGGGGCCTGACTGGCTAAAGCGGAGGGGTGTGTGTTAATTTGTGTAGCTTATGGGGAGGGGATCAGTCAGGGGACTCAGTCCCTCCATATGGAAGGGAGATCAGGGTCCTAGCCCTCCTGGAACATCCTGTCTTTGCCCAGGTCTGAGTCCCTATTCTCCCCTGGCTCTGAAAGGAGGGGTGGGGGCTGATTTCCTTACCATTTTAGGGGGTGGCTTAATTCTTTCCTCCCTTCCCTCTGGGAAATGATGCTTTAGCCATGCCCCCCCCCCCCCTCTTTGAATCTCCAGCTGTCCTGTGACCCCCTGCAGGGAGGGGGGCTTCCGTTTGGGGAGGGGCACAACGAGGGGGAGGGCGACAGCAAGGCCAGGAAGAGGAGAGAAATGAATGGGGGGCACTGGCTTGAATGGGGTGGGGGCTGTGCCCCACTTGGCTTGCTCCTGGGGTACTTGGGGGATCCCCCCTTGCTGGAGGGAGTGAGGGACCAGCTCAGCCCTGGGGGGTGGCTGGGTTCCTTCCCCTCCCCGCGTCACTCTCCCCCCCCCCCCCATCTATTTCTGGGGCTTTGATGCAGAAAAAGCCCCTCCGGCTCCCTCCCCCACGTCGCCAGAGCGAGCCCCATTTCCCTGCACTGACTTCACCGAGGTGGGCGGAGCCTGCGGCCCAGAAAAGGGTGGGGAGCTTCCCCGCACTGACGCAGGGAAGGATGCCCATATATGGGCAGTTTCTGCCTAGTGACGTCTGGAGCTGCGGGTTCCGTTCCGGGAACCCCCGCCCACGCTTGCCTGGCAGAGGAGGCCTCGGACTTGGGCCGTTGCCACCCGAGGGAGGGGCGGGGGGAGCTGGGAATGTCCCAGGGGGCGCAGACGCACGAGATCAGAGGGGGTCATCGGGTCCAAACGCTGGAGAGCCGAGGTTGAAAAGGGGGGGGATTAGCATCTTTTACAGAGCTTCCCCCCCATCAGAGAGAGACCCTGCCCCGGAGAGCATACAGTGGGAACGCGGAATTAGCGCTGCCGGATACAAGGGGCACTGGGAGGGGAGGGAAAAAGAACCCAGGTGTCTTAGAGGCTGGGTGCTTACCCTCTGGGCCAGGGGCTTTCATCGAGCTGTGAATTCCTTGTGGAGAGAAATTAGTGAGGTGGATTCCAGGCAGAAGAAAAGATAAAACAATAAACCCCCACATTTCCAGTCCCCACCGGCAGCCCCTGTTTTCCCAGCCCTGGGCTCCCCCCCAGCTCTGCCGCTGCCCCCCAATCCCCACCCCAGCCCCTGCTCCCCCCAGCCCTGGGCTCCCCCTAGCTCTGCCCCATACTCCCCAATTAGAGCCCCTGCTCTCCCAGCCCTAAGCTCCCACCCCAGCTCTTCCGCTGTTCCTCAATCCACACATGAAGCCCCTTTTTTCCCAGCCCTGGGCTCCCCCAGCACTCCCACTGCCCCTCAATCCCCACCCGCAGCCCCTGCACCCTGGGCGCTTACCTGTTGCTCCACTTCCCCAAGCTGCCGCTGTTACTACTGCTATATTTCGAAGATCCCGCTCCAGTGCCCTGCTGTGGCCAGCGCCATGTTCTCTAACTGGCATGTTGGGACTATACAACTCAGCATGCCAGAGTAAGAAACATGGCCCTGGCTCCATCAGCACATGTGCGTGGGCCACCAGTGCGGGGCTTTTGAAATATAGCAG
>QEPC01002101.1:145495-175696 GCA_003113815.1 Sphenodon punctatus | reverse complement strand
TGGGAGGGGAGGGGGGGCTAGTGGGTTAGAGCAGGGGGCTGGGAGCCAGGACTCCTGGGTTCTCTGGGAGGGGAGGGCGGGCTAGTGGGTTAGAGCAGGAGGGGCTGGGAGCCAGGACCCCTGGGTTCTCTGGGAGGGGAGGGGGGGCTAGTGGGTTAGAGCAGGGGGCTGGGAGCCAGGACTCCTGGGTTCTCTGGGAGGGGAGGGCGGGCTAGTGGGTTAGAGCAGGAGGGGCTGGGAGCCAGGACCCCTGGGTTCTCTGGGAGGGGAGGGGGGGCTAGTGGGTTAGAGCAGGGGGCTGGGAGCCAGGACTCCTGGGTTCTCTGGGAGGGGAGGGCGGGCTAGTGGGTTAGAGCAGGAGGGGCTGGGAGCCAGGACCCCTGGGTTCTCTGGGAGGGGAGGGGGGGCTAGTGGGTTAGAGCAGGGGGCTGGGAGCCAGGACTCCTGGGTTCTCTGGGAGGGGAGGGCGGGCTAGTGGGTTAGAGCAGGAGGGGCTGGGAGCCAGGACCCCTGGGTTCTCTGGGAGGGGAGGGGGGGCTAGTGGGTTAGAGCAGGGGGCTGGGAGCCAGGACTCCTGGGTTCTCTGGGAGGGGAGGGCGGGCTAGTGGGTTAGAGCAGGAGGGGCTGGGAGCCAGGACCCCTGGGTTCTCTGGGAGGGGAGGGGGGGCTAGTGGGTTAGAGCAGGGGGGTGGGAGCCAGGACTGCTGGATCCTCCCCCTCTGCCTCTCAGCAGCAAGACAGACCCATTGCTAGGGGGGTTACTGTGAATCGTGACGCTCCCCCCCCCTCCCTGCCGTTTACTACGTGGTATCAGTTCCAAATCTCCTGCCTGCCCATGTGAGCTGTCGGCGGGGGGAGGGATGTCTAGGGCACCGCACCCCCAAGCTGTCCAACTTTGCCCCCTGGTGGTCCAGTCATGAACCACATCAAACACACAGAGTGACCCAATCCAGCCCCATAGATAAGGTTGGGAAGGGAGGGTAGTAGTTTTGCCCCAGCTTCTGCTGAGAAGCAGTCCAATGCCCTCTCTAAAGCAAGGAGGTTTGATCCAAGGAGTCCTCAGAAGAAGTCACATTTACTGGGTCAGAGCAGTGGTCCATCCTGCCCAGCATCCTGTCTCCGACAGTGGGCAGCCTCAGTTGCCTCAGGGGTGTACAATGCAATCATCCATTCCCTGCCATCGTCCCCCAGCTTCCAACAGTCAAAAGTCTTGTACCCCTGACCGACCCAACTAGTAGCCCTTAATGGACTTTTCTTTCAAAAAAATCTTTTTGAAATCAGTTTCCCTCCTGGTCTGGCCAACATCCTCCAGCAATGAGTTCCGCAGGTTTATTGTACATTGGGTGAAAAACACTTATTATTTGTTTTAAATCTGCTGCCGGTTCATTTCATGGTGTGACCGCTGCTTCTTAGAAAGGGCCAATAGCAGCTCCCCTATTTCCATGCTACTCAGCCTGTCACAATCTTTAGGGATGAACTTTTCGTAGTTATTTCTGTTTCATTTTAGTACTGGCTCCGTGTCATTTCCGTTTTGTTTCCCATTGAAATCAAGGCAAAAAGAGCCATGCGGTTGCTTCTACCAAAGTCAGGTGTAGTGTACTGATCTGGCACTGGGTTTGGGGTGGAGGGGTGAGTGGCACTGGGTTGGGGGGGGGGGCGTTTAGTGGGTGTTGGTGCTTTGGAGGTGACTGTGGGCTCAGGGGTTACCTTGTTGCTCTGGGCTGGGATGCCTAGGGGAGGGGCAAAGGTGAGGGGGGCTGGTAGAGTAGTTATACCTCCCCTTTAAAAGAGAACTGCTTCACTACTTCCTCTGGCGTGCGCACGGGGCTTCTTGCAAACTGCACGGGGTGCACACGTCCATAGGATGGTGGGATTGTTCGTAGGGAGGGGAAGGGATGGCGAGGGTCAACTAAGTCCAACAGGGGAGCCTCTGCTGGCAGGATCCCAGACAAATCCTCAGCAAAAATTGTCGGACCGCGAGAACTGTCAGGCAAATAAGCTGCCCGGGGGAGATGGTGAAAGCTTCTTCCTTGGAGGTATCAACGCCCAGCTGGCTAATACGTTACCAACATCTCCCTGGCTGCAGTTGAAGCCCCTTCCCTGTCAGAGGAGATGGAATGAGATTCCCTGCCTTTTTTTGGTGGCATCATTTTTAAAGGTTTGAAAACTGCTCTCGTCTCTCTCTCTCAGTCTCCTTTCCGCTCGGCTAAACATTGCCGATTCTTTCAACCTTTCCTCCATGGGCTGGTCCTCCTGACCCTTTATAACCTCAGTTCCTCTGCTCTGAATATTAACAAAAAGTGCTCACGTCATATACATGTTTGTTCCATGGGCGTTATGCATCTTGGTTTCCTGATCTTTACCACAAATACCTTCTCCAATTTGTCTTCATTCTTCTTGAAGTGCGATGCCCCAAAACTGGACCCAACATGCCAGGAGGAAGGTCTTGGTGGCGCTCAGCAAAGCACCAGCGCCACCACACGCAGCTTGGATACGGTTAATGTAACCCAAAATGGCCTTGGCCTTGGTTTTTTCGGGTGATGGATAAATTTCTTCCCTGTAAACTAAGTGAAGCACGTGGACCTGCATTTTCTCAACCGCATGAATGTTTCCTTGGCCCTCCCGATGTTCCCCTCTCCCTTCCTTCTCTCCTAGATTGTAAGCCCTTTGGGGTAGGGACTTGTCTATAACTACTGATTGTGCGGTACCAGGTACACTGCTGGCGCGATATAAATAATAATAAATAGGAACAATAATACCTTTTATTTATCTAAACGGTGCACAGGGTGAGGTTCACAGCGTGAGTTCAATAGGATGCAATAAAACACCGCAAAACAACCTAAAATCCGTCTAAAATCCATTTAAACCAGTTGAAAAGGGGGAAGAGGAACCAGCAGTGGCTCCTCTGAAAGTACCTGAAGCAGAAATAAGGCTTCAGGGGCTTTTTGAAGGTGAGGAGGGAGGAACTGAGAGAAATATCCAGAGGAAGTGAATTCCAGCAATGTGCTGGCCAGCTGTGATTACAGGTCCCTGCCCCGAGGAGGTTACACAGTGGTGTAGTGAGTTAAGATCAAGTGGAGCAGGAACATGGGGGAATGGAGTTCTGGCACTCCCCCCCCTCCCCCCCCCACTGAGCGTTGGAGGCATTGTGTGTGGGGGGGGGGGCCCTCTCATGAATAGTTGCTGAACTTTGTAAGTCCAGTGGTGTAGTGGTAATTTTATGCCTAGAACGGACAAGGGAGAAGAACAAGGATACATATGTTCCCATTTTACAGATGGGGGAACTGAGGCTGAGTGTGACTTGCCCAAAGCCACCCAGTGAGTCCATGACTCGCTTGGACATTTGAACCCTGGTTTCCAATAGGCTTCTCACACCGGGTCTGCCTCCGGGAAGGGTGGGTGGGTGGGGTCAGGTTGGGGCACAGAATAAATGTGCACCCAATCGGGCCGGCCGGTGAGGCTTCCTCCCCCCAGAACTAACCTGCGGGACCCACCAGTGGGGAAATGGGTTCCACAAACAGATGCGTTGGCCCGCCTGGGCTGCGGTGTCCAGATTCATCCGTGAGGAGCCTACCAGGTCAGGGCAGCAGCAGGTCCACATCTGGCCATGGGTCAAGGCCTGGAACGGGTTCCATGTCAGGAGCAGCTCGAGAGGCTGGGGCTCTTCAGCTTGGAGAAGAGTGGGCAGAGGGAAGGCAAGAATTTACAAAACCATGTGTGTTGTGGACACCAATGCAAGGCCTGCAACGTGCATTTTTCATAAGTGTCCTGGAAATATTTATTTTTCTAGCCCTTCTGAAAATACTAGAACTAGGGGACAGTATGAAATCAACCAGCACTAGACTCTCGTGGTTGGAGGCCTTTACAAATAGGTTAGACAGCATCACCCTCTAGTGGCCAACGTGGGACATGGGCCACCACTCGCTCATAGGGTTTCCTATGGGGATATTAAAAAGTCCCCTTAACCCAGGAGATGGTTTCTACAGGAACTGGAGGGGGAGACTAGATGCACTAGTCCCTGTTAACTAGTATGGGTTAGTTAACCCAAGGCCCACTAGGAAGCCCAGCAGAAGGGCTGTGAATCAGGAGAGAGTGGGGGGAACTCTGCCCTTGGATCCCCCAGCCCCTCTGTAGAATTGGAGACTCATCTACCTAAATTTAGGAGTGTGGGGTGCTTCTTTCTCCTCCTGAAATAGAGTGGGAGGGGGAAATCTCCCCCCCAATTTCACCCTGAAAAGGCTCAAGCCAAAACCGGAGGCAGCATTGGGACCCCACTAGCAAGGGGATTTACTGGGAGACTGGAGTCAGCACGGCATACCAGGGACTTGTGGGGACACTGCCCCCCCACTGATCTGACACCCTCCTTCCCTATCATACGTGGGAGCAGGGACAGCCTCTGATCGGCTCAGGAGTCAGAGCGGCAGCATGAGAATTGTGCAAAAAGAAAACGTGGTTTTTAAAAAAAAAAATCCCAACTTCAGCAGGAAATCAAGATTCTGGAAGTAGAATAAATTATGTAAATGAACCCAAATTATGCAAAATTCCCAGCATGCCCTTCCATCCTGGCCCATGTAGAATGGCTCTTGGGGCCAGTGTCTCTAGGGCCGTTGTCACTGGGATCAGGGTCCCCCCTCTTTCTCTAGGCTCTCCCCTGAATGCCCACTAGGCCAGCTGCAACCCAGTTGCCTGTGCCCACATGGTGATCAGAAACCCTCACCGCAATCAGGGAGCTTTCGGAGGTCTACACCCCCAGAAACAGGTTTTTTTTGTGCTCCTCACCCAGCTGTAACTGAGAGAATCTTCTCTGGCCACCTATAGCTTGAAAGACTTCATGGGGGGGCGTGTCTCACAGGCGCCTTACAGGTCTGATGGCATCTCGTTGCGTTTGCAGATCTTTTCAAATGTGGAGAAGAACTCGATGCATCCTCCTCGTCGTAGGTGTCCTCCTCTAGGTCGTGCAAGGCGGATGCATCTTCTTGTTGCTGCTGCCTGTGCTCCTTGAGTTTCATTTTCAGCTGTTTTACAGTGAGGTCGGCTGGATCTATGTCCCTTGCCTCGCATTCGGCAATAAGCTGATCTTTCTTCATATTCTTTATCCCTTTTAGTCTCTGAGCCATCTTTGCTCAGTTTTCTATCCCCAAAATGAACAAAAAAACCTTTGCGTTGCACTTAGTGATCAGGTTCAGCCCTCTGATGCCACCTGGTGGCTCTTAGTGGTCAGTGCACATCCTGCCTTCTGACTCACTTTTAAATCTACTGGTCTGGACTAGTTTCTCTCCAGCCGTTTTCACTCTCCTTGTTATGGGGTTCAAATGGGTTACTCCAGAGTACTGGACTGGCTCGCCACTGTCACCGGGGTTTGGTGTTTTGGGGCCCTCTCTTCCTCTTTAGAGGCTGCCCCCCGTTTGCCCACCAGGCCAGTCACAACCCAGTTGCCTGTGCCCACGTGGGTCCCCACATGATCAGAAAACCTTCACTGCAATCAGGGAGCTTTCAGGGGCCCGCGCCCCTAGCTAAGCCTCCCCTTGATCTCCCTGCCCAGCCATAATGCAGAGAACGTTCTCTGGCCACCTGTGGCTTGGAAGACTTTGCAGTGGGTTGTCTTATATGAAAAAGGTTCGTCTAGGCTCTCACCTAGATAGGAGTACCCCCAAGTGAATTCCCCAAGGCCAAATAACGACACAAGCACACTAGGCTTGGTTATAAAACATATATTGAGTACATACAAGTACAAGGCTGTTGATCAGATAGTGCAAGTCAATAAATCAAACATAAAGTCCACGCATTCTAAATCCACTGATATTCCCTGACTGTCTTTTACCCTAAAGGCGCAATACAGGTCCATCAGTTGTTGTCTCGGCCTTGATGTTGAAGACCGGGCATAATTCCTTTAGAGAATATGAAAGTTCTTAGTTCATGTTGGTAGCAGCTCTCCTGCTGAGCTGTTCTCTCCTTCAAGTCCAAAATGGAAGAGATCTCCCTCTCCCTAGAGATCTTGTATCTTCTTCTCCCCTTCGCAGGGGCTCCAGAGACTTCCTGTCTCCTGCTGCTATTGTCCTTCTAATCAGGTGGCCGTTGCTTAGCAATAAACTGCCCACTTGTTACATCAAAGGGAATCTGTCCCCCCAGTCTGGCAACTGGTTGGAGCCTACTGCTCCCACTGAGCTTACAATCTGTTACTCTTTATATTACATTACACATATCCTCCTCCCCCCCCATTGGGTGGGTTATCTCCCCCAAATAGGTGTGTTGCCCCCATGTCCAGCTCTCATCTAGATGGAGTACCCCCTTAGTGAACCCCCAAGGCTGAAAAAACCCCACAAGCACGCTAGGCTTGGTTATAAAACACACATTTGGTGCCTAGAAGTATAAGGCTGTTGATCAGATAGTGCAAGTCAATAAATCAAACGTAAGACAAATACATTGTAAATTACACTGAGGTTCCTTAAGTGTCCTCTTACCCTGAGGCTCAGTCCCTATTGGGGCAGTGCTTCTCAGCCTGGGTGTTGAGGCCGGGCTCAGTTCCTTTAGTGAACTGGAAAGTCTCTAGTTCATGGTTGGCTGTGCAGCCTCTTCTGCAAGCTGCTTACTCCTTTGCTGGTCAAGATGGAAGAGGGAGTCTGAAGATCTTGTGTCTTCGTTTCTTTGCAGGTTTTTTTTGGGGTCATTTCCTCCCTCCTGCTTCTTTTGTTATTCCAAGTTGGTTGCATACCCCACCTGGGCGTTACCTTAGCAACAAACTGCTTGTTCTGCCTAACTATGGTTTTTCTGCCCCCTCATCCTGACAAACCAGTTCAGCAGGGTGGTATGGCTCACAATCTTCTAACATTTGTCGTTAGCTGTCCTTGTTAGTAGCCAAATTTACCCCCAGTACCCCAAATTCTGTGCCCCATTACCCCTAACGACTGTGTTGCCCCCTTTTCCCCATGACAGCCAGGACAGCCAACATTTCACATTTGTGCCTTGTGGCTAGGGTTGCAAGCTCTTACCGTTTGGACCCTGACACCCCCCACAGCAGTCAGGGTCAAACCACGAGAAGGGGCAGCCCTAGGGCAGCTCACAAGAGTGTGTGTGTGTGGGGGGGGGGAATCCCCTCCACAATATCACCGTCCAATTATCAGAAAAACTCCATTTGTAGTCAATAGTCACCACCACGCCATCCAAAGAATTATCCCCCCTTCACTCTTACTGGACAAGGGCAATAATAGCACTCCCCCCCCCCAAACCACCATTTCCATCTTTCTGTTCGGCATGGCCCTGTGGATTCCACGCTGCTGCCATTGACAGAATTTCACTTTGAGCCAAATTGTTGCCAAAATTGCCTCTGGCAGCCCACAATGTCAGCTTGAGCAGGGAGTTCTGTGAGAGAGCCAATGAAATAGCCATACTGGGAGCTAGCCAATGGGGTGCCAACAACACATCCATGGGCCCTTGTGCCAGAGCAAAAGAGGAACAGCCCACAACCCACCCCCACACCCCCTGCTGGTATTGTGTGATCACTTTTTAAAAAGTGTTCAGCATTGGTGGAATTTTGCATAATTTGGTTCATTTGCATAATTTATTCTGGTTCCAGAATTTTGATTTTCTGTTGCAGAATTTGAGGTATTTTTTTAAAAAAAATAAAAATTGGCAGCATTTTCATGGCCTGGCTCCATTGCAGAAGAACGGATGGAGCCAGCCCCCTGAGTGCAGGGGACAGCACTCCATTTGCTTTGAACCCACAACTCTCTAGGACGTAGAAGAGAGCTTTAACACCCCCTACCCCACCCCAGCACTGACCAATCGGCATGAAAAGCTCCCTTGGATGCATTACTATATAAACCAAGGGAAAGGATCTTTTTCCCTCCCAGGGGTCACTTTGAAAATTAGTGAAAGCTGCAGCAAAGTTAGCAGCAGGGGGGTGCTGAGCAAGAGGAGAGTCTGAAGCTGTGGGTCTGGCCCCTACTCTTGGGTACATGCCCCTTCTTTCCTCATTTCTCCCCCCCTCCCCCTCAAGTTTTAGTGCTTAGTGTGGTAGGAACTGGATCCAGGGGATGAAAACCAGAAACTGGAACAGGCCACATAAGATCGAGTGCGGGGGCCATATTTGGTTGCGAGACCATTCACATCCAAGAACAAAGCTCCCTTCTTGTTATACTAGAAGTAGGAGCCACTGCAAAATTAACTGGGAGGATTTATAGCAAACAAGAGCACTTTTCCCCAATACAACACACAATTAGTCTATGGAACTCCTTGCCACAGGACGTTAAGGCCAATAACATCGCCGGGTTTCCAAAAGGACTGGATGAGTTCTTAGAGGATGGGTCCAACAACAGCTAGTCAAGCAGAGCAGCTGATGCAGCCTCTGAGCATCAGGAGCTGGGAGAGACCAGCAGGGGGATGGATTGCTCTGTTATGGCTTGTTGGGCACGTCACTGCTGGAGATAGGATACTGGGTTGGATACTGGGTTGGATGGAACATTGGTCTGACCTACTGTGTCTCTCAGCCTGTGGCCCTGCGCCCCATCTCTGCATCCTCAAATTGGTCAGGGCTCCCAGCAGTTATAGGTCATCAGCCCTTGAAGATCTGACATAGCAAATCGCATGAGTGGAGCGGCTCCGTTTTCATCATAAACCTCTGCTTTAAAATGGTCCTTCCTCCAAGAGCCTCTCAGATTATCCCACAACACCAAACCCTTGGGTGGAATGGAAGCCACTTCCATGATATCCAGCCACCACCACAAACACCCAATACGCCAAACTTTGCTGCCTCTGTCACCGTGTGGGGCCCTCACTCCTTTCAGAGGCTGTCCCCCCGTTTGCCCACCAGGCCAGCCGCAACCCAGTTGCCTGTGCCCACGTGGGTCCCCGAGTGATCAGAAAACCGTCACTGCAATCAGGGAGCTTTCAGAGGCCCGCGCCCCCTAGAAACGCCTCCCCTTGATCCCCCAGCCCAGCCGTAACGCAGAGAACCTTCTCTGGCCTAGCAGGCATCCGGGGGACAGCCTAGAGAGATGGACCCAGCACCCCCACCTCCCCAAGATTCACCCCCCAAAAGCAGGCACAAATCTCCAAGTGCACTCAGGTTGAGTTTTACCAATACTTTATTCAGACACAACCCTGACACACACCCTCTGCCCCACAAAATACTCAGGCTTGTCTTGAAAACAGTTGAAAACATCTCCGCCCAGGAGAGGAACCCTTCACGCCAGACCTGGTCCCTGCAACAGCAGAGCAGCCGCCCAAGGCACCGAGCTCCTAGTTCTGCTTGGAGAAATATTCCTTGCTGTCCTTCACTGTTGGCTTGATGGTGTCACTGCCAGGAGACCAGCCAGCTGGGCACACTGCAGGGGGGGGGGGGGGGGATTAGAGCAACACAGGAAGGTCAGCGTCCCTGTCCTTCCACAACTGTGGGGAAGCTGGAGTGGGGTCTTAACAGCCCAGACAGCATGGAAGAGGGGGACTAAGTAGCTGGCAGAGCTGAGGGAATAGAACCCAGGAGTCCTGGCTCCCAACCCCCCCCCTCTAACCCACTAGCCCCCACTCCCCTCCCAGAGAACCCAGGAGTCCTGGCTCCCAGCCCCAACATTTCTTCAGATTCATTACCCTTTGAAGAGGACTCTCCCTTTTTTTTTTGGGGTTGGGGGGCAGAGAACATTAGTCTTCTCCTGGCTGGGGCAGGAGTGTGGGGCAGTAACCAGGCTGTCGTCACGGCAACAGTCCCTCAGCATCCAAGATGGAGGATGCCGGAAGCCTGGATCCCACCCAGGCCTGGGCCCCCTCTGCCTCTTTGGCAAGAGGGCATCACGCTGCTCCCCCCACCAACAGCCCAGTCTCCCACCTTCGCCGTGCTTGTCCGTGTGCTGGAAGGCCTGCACCAGGCGCAGCGTCTCATCCACAGAGCGCCCCACGGGCAGGTCGTTCACCGTGATCTGCCGCAAGATGCCCTTGTTGTCGATGATGAACAGGCCTCTGGAAAAGGGAGGGTCAGATGGAGCCCCGGATTTCTCTGCTGGCAGCTCGGGGGCTCCGACATGCGTTAGGAGTAATCCCTGCCCCCAAACTAAGAATAGAACCCAGGAGTCCTGGCTCACAGCCCTCCCACGCCCCCCTCCCGCTCTAACCCACTCGCCCCCGCTCCCCTCCCAGAGAACCCAGGCGTCCTGGCTCCCAGCTCTAACCCACTCGCCCCCGCTCCCCTCCCAGAGAACCCAGGCGTCCTGGCTCCCAGCTCTAACCCACTCGCCCCCGCTCCCCTCCCAGAGAACCCAGGCGTCCTGGCTCCCAGCTCTAACCCACTCGCCCCCGCTCCCCTCCCAGAGAACCCAGGCGTCCTGGCTCCCAGCTCTAACCCACTCGCCCCCGCTCCCCTCCCAGAGAACCCAGGCGTCCTGGCTCCCAGCTCTAACCCACTCGCCCCCGCTCCCCTCCCAGAGAACCCAGGCGTCCTGGCTCCCAGCTCTAACCCACTCGCCCCCGCTCCCCTCCCAGAGAACCCAGGCGTCCTGGCTCCCAGCTCTAACCCACTCGCCCCCGCTCCCCTCCCAGAGAACCCAGGCGTCCTGGCTCCCAGCTCTAACCCACTCGCCCCCGCTCCCCTCCCAGAGAACCCAGGCGTCCTGGCTCCCAGCTCTAACCCACTCGCCCCCGCTCCCCTCCCAGAGAACCCAGGCGTCCTGGCTCCCAGCTCTAACCCACTCGCCCCCGCTCCCCTCCCAGAGAACCCAGGCGTCCTGGCTCCCAGNCCCTGCTCTAACCCACTAGCCCCCACTCCCCACCTTGAGCTTGGGGAGGACAGGACTCCCCAGCTGTTCCTATCCAGTCAGAACTGGGCTCCCCTTCAAACCCCTCCAACAGCCCCTCTCCCTGGGCTCTATGTGGGCACACACACCCCTCCCGGTGTCTTGAACGGTTTTTAGGAGGCGCTGGGAGAGGGGACCCTACCACATTAGCAAGCCGGGGGGGGGGGGGAGAATCTGTGTTTAGAGCCAGGAGGTCACTGTCCCCAGCTCACAGGATCTTTTAGGGAGAATTGCCCCCCCGACTTGCTGCTTGGGTGCTCTGCCTTGGGGGTGGGGTTCTGTACTGCTCCTCCCCCGTCAGGGTAGCTGCATTCCCAGCGGACTCCGAGCCCCACGGAGATCCCAGTACTAAGGCTCCCACCCTGCCAAACTCTAGGGGGCAACGCAGCCCAGAGCAGCTGGAAGATTCAGACCCCTCGGTATCAAGCCCACCTGACCCCTAAGGCCAGATCCACCGGTGCAAATTTTTTAAGCGACACTTATCAAAAGATAACATGTTGCAGGCTTTGGAGGGGGAAATCCCAGGAGACAACCCCCCCAGCTTTTACCTGTAGGCAATGCCCTCATCCTCCTTGAGCACCCCATAGTCTGCAGCGATGCTGTGGGTCAGATCAGCCACTAAGGGGATGTTCAACTGGCCCAAGCCCCCCTCCTTCCGGGGGGTGTTGATCCTGCAGGGAAGAGAGAACCAATTCAGCTCGTCACCCTGGAGAGTATTGCTGCCCCCTTCCCCCCCCCCCGGTGGCAGGATTTCACCCATGGGAGAAAATGGGGCAGGGATTCGAACCCGCTCCATGCCTTTTCCCATCCCAGGTTAGGAGAGAGCACAGGGTGCCCCCCCCCCCAGAGCCCCACAGCTGTGCTTGGAGGGCGATAAGGCCATGCCGGCAGCCCCAGATAAGGGCCGCCGGCGGTGCCCAACCACACCCTTCCAACAGCCATCCTAGGCTGTTTAACGGCGAAAGCCATCTGGAGCTGCCAGGGGACGTTCCCCTGCCCCCCAAGCCAGCATGGACCCAGCCTCCCAGGAGGGCTCCGTCCCAGAGCCCGCCCCCAACCGGCAGGACGCCGTCACTTGCGAACAGCTCAACTAGGGCGATACTTCTCTTTACCCTGCCAGCCCTTCCCCTGACAACCTGTGGGGCAAGACCCACAGCTTGCCAGTGGGATGGGACACCCGCCTGAACCATGCCGGGGGGGGGGGGGTCTGGCCCCATGCCTGCTCCTTCTGTCGAGCAGGACTGAGGGTCCCCCGTCTAAGCCCAAGCGGGAGTCGAGATTTTGTATTGCACGAGCAGGAAGCCCAGCATCCAACCGGGGCCGCATTCGTTGTAGGGACCCCAAAGCGGGGGAGCTTATGTTCCACCCCTTTAATACCTCATATTCCCAACTCCACTAAGGCCCCTTTTCACACAAGCACTCCGACACGGATAAAATGGGAGTTACATTTTATTCAGGCCACCCCTAGAGCATGTATAATAAAATGTAACCCCAATTTTATCCGTGTTCGAGTGCCCGTGCGAAAGGGCCCAAGATTCCCCTTTCCCCCCCTTAATAGTTTCGCTTCCCCAATAAGTTAAATATCGAGTTTGTACGACTCGAGCGGAGCGCGTTTCTAGCGAGTTCGGGCCGTCGGGAGCGAGGCTCACGTTTCAAGCGAGAACGTCTATGCGTCACCATTGAGTTGAGAAGGACCAAGCTCGGTACCAAGACGCGCTGGAAGCTTTAAGTGTCAGGTTCGACTGCAATACAGGAACCCGTGCTTTAAGCGAGCCAGTCCTGGATCAGAGCCAGTTCTTCCCAGAGGAGAGAGGCCCTGTACCCCCATATCCTCCCCTTTCTACCCACTACAACCAGCAGTGTCCCGCTAGCTGCCCCTTCCCAAACTGGAGCATCCTCCCCCAAGAAAGGGTTTTTCCTGGCCTTGCTCCCCCCCCCACAATCCTCCTGCTTTTACTCCCTGCTATGTTCCCACCTCTTCTCTACCACCACCCACACACCCCAAGTGGAGCAGGACAGGGGGGGGGGCAGCAGACACGCCAGGGTCCCTGAAAGACACACCAGGCCAGGTGGGTGAAGTGTGAATCGACGGAGGCCCCGACCACCTCGCAGTTGAGCTTGCGGAACTCCTCTGCGCGTTCACTGAAAGCAATGATCTCCGTCGGGCAGACAAAGGTGAAGTCCAGAGGGTAGAAAAAGAGGACCACGTATTTGCCTGGGGAAGAGGTAAGAAGGAGGCACAGTGACCAGGCAAGAACCAAGGCAGCAACGGCTGGCTCATTCCTACAGCCATCTTGAGAGCTGATCTACATGTGAAAGCCTGCCTGCAGCACCAGGACACATTTGAAGGGGACTCCTTTTATCCCACACTGAAGCCCTCCACCGTTACTGGGAAGGATCTTCCCCAGCTCCTAGACTCAGGGACTTGTATTTAAAAAGAGGGACGCCAAGGCCAATTGCCTGCACAAGGCCCAGACAGTCCCTCCCCACCTAAGCCTTAAACCACACCCTCCCTGAAACCATGACCCCACTGCCTGCTCCTCCTCAAGCTGGTGACGGGCAGGAGGCATCTGCTCCCGGTTCCCGTTCGCCTCCTCCACAGTCCGAGTCTCTGTCTAGCAGGCAGGGATTGGACCAAGGCAGTCGGGAGGCGAGAAGCTCCCCATCCTGTCTGTGGGCAAGGCTAGGAGGATGGGGCCCTTTTAAGAAGGAGGCTTGCTTGGGAATTCAAGCCACGGAACGCCTCTGCCAGCAGGGGGGGCTGTAGGGAGAGAGGCAGACGCGCAGGTTGAGACACAGCAAGGGGGAGAAGGAGCGCGTTCAGCCAAATCGCAGACTCGGGGGTTCAATCCCCACCTCGGTAATCCGACAGCTTGAGCTGCTTGAAGGCTCCGTCCACCACGGCCGTGGCTTGGAAGTCGGGGGCGGTTTTGCCGATGCAAGCATTTCCGGAAGCCATTTTGTTCTGGAAAATGGAGAGAAGCCAATGGGTTAGCTGGGGGGGTGGGGGTGGTAGGTTCCTGGGCCTCGGTAAGGAGGGAGCAACGGGGTGGGGGGAAAGGGTAGCTTAGCAGGCAGCAAGAATCGACATTCCTGGAGCATTTACAGGGCCAGTCACTGATCCACTCACCCCCCCTTGCAGTGTGAACTAGGAGTGGGTCCCCTGTTCAGAGAGAAGCCAGCCTCCCCCCCCTAGGATGGCCACCTATGCCAACCTTTAAGCAACACTTATGGAAAATACATTGTCACGGAGAAACATAGGGTCACACACGTGTAACACAGGACTACATGTAGACTACAAGTCTGGTAAATATGTAATACAAAAGGTACCACATGTATGTGATCTTGCAAGGGAGAACTATAGAACCCAGATCAGAGATGTAACACATGACAGCCTACAGGAAATACAAACAGATAACAAAATGGGTTTTGAAGGTCTCTTTCCAGACAGCCCTGTTGAGATGTAAATTGACTTCCATGTTTGCCTGGGTTGGGACGTGACCTGACCCACAATTCCCCAAAGGTGAGAACAGAGACAAAGACTATTTAAATGAGTCAGTAAGTCACTTAGAGGAAGCTCATTCCTACATCCATCTTGAGAGCTGATCTACATGTGAAAGCCTGCCTGCAGCACCAAGCTGGAGAAACATGAGTAGAGAGACATGATTTTGCTCTTTACCAACTAAGAAGCCAGCGCCCAGTCATTCTACCTTTATGGCTGAGGAACAAGAAGCTTATGGAACTTTATAGGGTAAGATGCATAATTTAGGAACTCAATCAATATAGGTCAGGAATGCGTTATGCTTACCTTTCATTTCTAATAACCACTCTGTATCAACTATCTCGCTTATGTAATCAATAAACTGACTTATCTTTATGAAGACATCTCGGTTTCTAACCTTGGAACACAAGTGAGCAACAAGAGCCCTCAAGCTCTTGCTAATCCAGAGAGTAAAGAGTCTGTAAACGGGAAGGATCGGGCCCTTAAGTGACAGAGGAGTTTCATTGTGGCACACTTGAATTAGCCAGAGAGAGAAACTGATTCAAGAGAACTGTGCGCAAGGGAAACGGAGTCACTCAAACCCGGTAAAGTGGGGGTGCAGACCCCCAAACCCGTGACACATACGTTGCAAGTCTTGCATCGGTGCCAATGCAGATCATACATCATGCACTTTTCATAAGTGCTCTTTAAATATTTGCACAGGTGGTAACCCTCCTTCTCCCCCACCCACACACAAAGCCCCAGTCACAAGAGGCTTACCCCCCCCCATCAGCTGTTTCAGCTTAGCACAAAGCCTCTACCCTGCCCCCTGTGGGAATTGGGTCAGTCAAGGCCTTGCTTTGATCACTTGGGCTTCAAGAATCTGCCTTCCTGGGACAACGACTAGCCTGGAGCCCTAGAGTCTCCACTCGAGTTGGAAGGGGTTTCCTAGTCCAGCCCTCCCTCAAACTCCAGGGAGCACATGGCCCTCTCCAACCCTCAACGGCAAGGGAGAACAATCCCTCTCCGTTCAGGGGGTGACATGTCCTCCCACCCCAGGCGCTCTGGCCCATCAGGGGAAAAAAAAAAGGTTCCCCACCCCTGCTCTACTGCCTTCAGTAGTCCAAGTGTTTTACAATCTTTACCTAGTTCACCCTCCCAACAACCCTGGGTCAATTAAAGGCTGCAGTCCTAGGTGAGACAGAGGCTGGGAGAGAGTGACTTGGGCAAGGCCCTCCAGGTAGTGCACGGGATTTGAACCCTGGACTTGGTCTCCCAGATGCAAGCCCAACACCTTGGCCTCTAGGCTCTACTGGCTCTCCCCTTTTGCTGTTCAAACATCTTTAAATGTCTCCTATCCCCTAGTTTAAATACACCTACCTCCTTCACCCATGCCTCATACGGCTTCATTCCAGACCCGTTATCCCCTCCTCCAAGTCCTTTTGACTCTGCCTTCCTTAAAAGTAGGATACCCAAAACGGGACACAGCACTCCTGCTGCAATTTGAGTGGTACTGTTACTGCCCCATGCCCTCACTGGTATTACAAGGCTAGGGGTGACTTTCACAACCAGATGCACTTGGGCTGCCCATGTTAAATCAAATGCTTGTAAAGCAATCAGGACAAGCCGTCGCATCCTGCAAGCCGCAAATTTGCGAAAGGGAGTCCAGAGGTATCTACCTTCTTATATATTTATTGCTTAAAAGTCTCTCCGCAAATGACTTACGGTACTGAAGTTATACCCTTTCCAAATACAGCCAAACTCGGAAGAGCTCAGAGCCAATTCCTCAGGCGTTTGAGGGTAGGGAACAGGATACCGGGTGCAGTACAGGCACTCTGTGGATTACCACTTAAAGACAGCCTTTGTGAGGTTTTGGCTCAGACTGCTAGATCAACAGTCTGATACGATCCCCATAAGTTGTCTTATGGAGCAATTAGAATTCACGGGGACTAGAGCTTACCCCCTGGGTAGTTTATTTGGGCTCTTTGTTAAGACATATGGGTTTTTCTCTGCCATATTTCTGTGGCAAGGAAAGTGCAGCAATTTAAGAGCGAGATCGCCACCAGATTAAAGGATATCCTTATTCAGGAAGATTTGGCAACGGTTAAGAATTGGAAGGCAGCCCCTTGGTTAGGGCAGGCAAAGGAAATTTTTTCCTGCGAGACTTATCTTGATGTCTTGGAAAACAAAACCCCGAGAAGGCTATATACGCAGCTAAGATTTCAAAACGATAAGAACTGAAGTCCTAGAAGGTAGATTTGCTGGGAAAGAATGTAATTTGTGTAAATGCACTTGCTCTTTTGCCAAGATCAAAACTGTTGACCGTTTTCTTCTGAGGTGCCCATATTATTCTAACCTTAAGAGATACTTGGCTTTCTAGACTTCCATTAAATAAGCCTGCTATTAGCCAAGGTAATTTGTTTAAATTTCTCCTCAATTTGTCCATAAAGGAAGATTTGCTGGATGTTTCCGTATTTATTAATCTTGCCCTTGAAAGAAACTTACGAGAGAACCAATCTTAAAACTACTGTGATTTAAAACTGGCTAGCTTGACTCATGGGCTATAAATTTGCCCAGGATAGGCATTTTCGCTATTATGCTGATTATATTATATCTAGGGTTCTTGCTACCGTAAGACAAAGGCCCTGTTAGTTCTGCTAACCGGCAAATGCATGTTTGGAATCCAAACTATCCGTTATTAGGAACGGAATGTTGTGCCGTTGGAATATATTATAAGCCTGAAATGGAAATGATGTCAGTAGAAATAGCCAGGAGTCAATACTGTATTATTTTAATTTGGCTAGCCCATTTAGCATATACGATTTTAATAAAAACATTGTAAATGAACTGAATGAACCTCAAGGATCCAATATGACTATGTGTTCACTATGTTTAGCTATTTTGCATTTGTATTTTGTTTAGGATTTTACTTTGTATGTTATCCATGGCAAAATGCCCGTGCCTAAAAAACAAACAACTAACTCCAAGGTATTACAAGGCAGACAAGGCATAACCTGGCTGATGGATGAATGGGCAGCCAAGTTATTGCTGTAACTCAGCTTCTTAACAGTGAGTTTGTTCAGGCTGCGCTAGGCCTCTAGATCAGGGGATGGAAGCATCTCCTCCCTACAGACCTTGTACGACATTTGCGGCCTGTTGACAGTTTTCCTAGCTCTGTACTAGATCCTCGTGAACCCTTCCCCAATTTTGGGATGCGTAAGCCCACCAAGACATAAATATATAACCACCCCACCCCACCCAACCTCAAACAGCAAGGAGATGCAGAGTGACCAACAAGAGTTGAAATAGAAATTCCCTCTGCAGATTTCACCCCCACCCACAACCTGCAAATTGGGACCCACTGCCCTACCTTCAGCCAGAATTATTTCAAAGTCAGGATCAGAGACAGGTCCCTGCCCCAAGGGTCTTGCAAACTAGGATGGAGAAGGGAACATAGATTTCATGAAGGTGAGAAGTCACAGGTGCCTGCGCTTAGTTAATTCTGACTGCCGTTCCAAGTCCAAGACAGTGTTAAGGGAAGCATAAAAGGAGCTATGGGAGAGCATGTAGGAAAGATGTCTCTTTTAGGGAAATATACAGTTACTGCATGATGGCCCCTCTGGGTAAGAGTAAATCTCTTGCTGCCTTCTGGATACTGCAGACAACAAAATCTTGGTGTCAGCTACCCGCAGGCCTAGCGGCCTAGCACAGCCTGAACAAATTCACTGTCAAGAGGGTTTGGTTTATTGCAATAGAAGTCAATTCTGCTTTCTCAAGCAGGCTCCAGATCAGAACCCCCTGAATCGCCATTCAAACCATTTTGAAAAAAGAAGAGCAAGGGGGCGCAAGGGTTTCTCCACCCCACGGAGAAGCCCCTTTGAGGGGGAATTTCTTAACCCAGGGGCAAGTCAGGGAGAGACTACAAGCCAGAAGAAGCCACAGATCGAGTAGAACTAGGAGTGGATTCCACTCATTACACGCTTATTCGTGACCTTGCAGAGGGAGGCAGGACAGGAATCAGCAGTTGGGTATTACACTGGGCCAGTTCTAATTGGGACCACCACACCACCAGTAACTGGGAAACTGGAACTGGCTGCCCAGGGATGGAGTGGCTGCCCCACGTTTCAAATCCAGGCTCGGCGAAGGGAGGCACATGGGAAAAGTGGTTCTAGTATTGAAGGACGTTTGATGATCTGCGCTGGACTCTGCAGTGCTAACTCAGAATTTCAGTACAAGTCTGGCGATTTTTGGACGGGGGGCAAGGGGGGGGAAGAGCCAGGGCACAAAATTTGCAGGTGCCTGGGAGTCCTTGGCACCCAGGTGTGTGTGAGGAGAGGGGACACTGATTAGAATGCAACACCGCAATTTCTTGTTAGGAAGGTCACTGGAAAAATTCCTAGGTTTGAAAAGCAATCGGATATTCATTACATACGATAATCAGGGTTACAAAGCCCGTCAGAGGAATAAACAGACCCCCTTGTACGTAATGAGGGGGGGGGGCAGGATTTGCAGGGCAGTTTTTAGAAGGGGGTGGAGAAATCATGCTCTACCTTGCAGGGAACCCCCAACTTAACTCTAGCTCAGCGGCGAGGAACCTTTTTGGGAGGTTTCAGGATCTGCCCCCTCCTGTATCCATGTAGTCACCTCTGCTCCCTTACCCAGATCCCAGTGTTTTGTTGGGGAGGGAAAACTGAATCCAGAGATCAGATCAAGGGGCAGCCCCGAGGCTAGTTTTTAATGTAGCAATTGACCCGACCCCACCCCACTCAGTCTAGGTTCTGCAGTCCTGTCCTAACCCAACTTTAGCACAATCTTGGGGGGGCAGGGGGGACAGTTTGCTCCATGCAAACTACAACCATCACACCCACAAGATTGGGGGGGGGGGGTATTAAGTCTCAATTTAAGCAATCCTGGGCACAGAGACAGAGTTAGGCATATCAAGTCACTTCTAACACACACATCCCTCCACTGTTCACACCATCATTTCTTTGGGGTGGGGGGGAAAGGGAGTGGACTACAAGGGGACCTTATTAGACAAAAAAATCCTAGTCCTCACCCAGCCATCTGCATTCAAATCGCCTCCAGTTTGGGGGGGGAGGAAGAGTGCAAGAGCCAGATTAAAAGCAAAGAAGGTTTCCTGCCAAGCCTGCCCTCCCCCCAGCCCAGGAAACAAAGGAGGCAGCAGGAGCTAGTGGGAAGGGGAGGCCAGGACAATGAGGCAGCAAGGCTGCATTGAGAGAACACCAGCTGTTGCTAGGCTGGTCCAGGGAGGGCTGGTTAGCACAGGGGGGTGGAATGCCTCCCCCCCTCTAATGCAAAGCCTGCCCCACTTGCAAGCCAGATCAGCAGCCCCCGAAAGGAAAGCTGCCCTCCCCTCCCCTCCCCATCGCCAGCCCGGATCGCCCAGAACAAAAGGGTCACTCGGTGCTTTAGCTCGCGGAAGGGCCACCCAGCCGGCTTTGCAAAGCCTCCTCTCCCGATGTGATGGGAGCCGCCTGCAATGCAGCCCGGGGGAGTTCATGCAACGGGATCCGAGGCGGCTCGGGCGCAATGCAAGCCAGGGAGGACGCTGCACCCCAAGGCCCCGCGCTGCACCCAGGGGAAAGCCATGCACTAGGAATGCAAGAGTGCGGGGCTGCCCAGACCCCACCCCGCGCGCCCGGCCGGGCCCCACCTGCCTGTCCCCGCGCGCTGCCACCAGTCGAGCTCGCGCCGCTCCAAGCACGCAGCTGCAGCCGCCGGGATTTATAGGGGATGGGGGGGCGTGGCGTGCGCGTGCTCCGGGCCCGGCTTCAGCTGTCCCTGCCCCCACAGCTCCCCGCCCCTCCCCAGCCTCCTTGCACTCCGTCCCCATGCACACTCCTTGCACACGCCTGCAATCCCTACACCCTCCTAGAGCCCCTTGTGTACACCTGTGCCCACGCCTGTGCATTTAAACCCATACTTTAAGAGAGCCAGTCCTGGATCAGAGCCAGTGTTTCCCAGAGGGGAAAGGCCCCGTACCACCCCCCATACAATCCCCTTTCTACCCCCTACAACCAGCAGTCTGTGGCAATCAACAAAACTGTCTTTCCATTTCCTGGAGCTTGGTCACGTGTCACAGCTCTGATTTGGGTTTTACAGTTCTCAATTGTACCATTGCATACACGTGGAACCTTTTGCGTTACATAGTTACTAGACTTGTAGTCTACATGTAGGCCCGTGTTACACATGTGTGACCCTATGTTCCTCCGTGACACACACTCATACACACACAGCACTCACTTGCACACTCATGCCCATGCCTGCAGTCACTATGCACATTTATAAAGCCCCTTCACACCCATGTACACGCCTGCAGAGTCCCTTTCCACTCCTGCAGTCATCCTGCACATTCAGAGCCCCTTTGCACACTCATGCACATGCAGAGTCACATGTGCACACTCACGCACACGCAGCGCCACATTTGCACACTCATGCACACGCAGCGCCGCCGTTGCACACTCATGCACATGCCTGTAGAGTGCTCATGCACGCATACAGAGCCCCCTTTGCACACTCAGACACACACAGAGGGTGAAACCCCCTGCACATTCATGCACATGCCTGCAGAATCCCCATGCACACTCGTGCACACAAAAAGAGCCCTCTTTGCACATATGCACGCCCCTACACACACTTACAGAGCCCTTTCTGCACACGCCGCCCTGCCACCCTCACTCATAAGGTTTCACTCCAGCCCTGGGGGAAGGTGCTGATGTACAACAACAGATTGTTTATTAGCGATTAGTCATCCCTATTCAATTAAAACAACAAAATCAGATACAGAAATAATATCCAATAAATTCAATTAAAAGGGGATTTTCTTTTGCGTAAAAACTAAAAGAAAAAAATAATGCAATATCCTCAGAGGAATCTTTAGATTTCAATAAAATCTCCAGTTTTTGTGAAACTAAGAAAGGGTTTCCCCACAAAAACAGGGTCAACCCAACTTGCTCTCTCTACTATAAAATGGAACAACAAAAATGGACGTCCCAAATGTTCTACCACTTTTAAGCAACAAGGAGATAAGCTGTCCCTATAATCAACCTTTGCAAAACGGCCCTATAGTAACTGCTGCTTCAACTGTCTGCATAACGGGATTGGGGCCTCACGTTTATAAGTGGAAAAGAGACGCCCGTCCCTTCCTCCACAGTCCTCGGCGAGGTTTCATCCTTAGCTAGTCCTGACCTGAAATCTGCTTGCATTTCACTCAGTAACTTCTCCCCCCTCCTGGCCTGCCTCCAAGCCCCTGGGTCCCTTCTGTAGCGGCTCCCCCCCCCCCCCCCCCCCCCCCCCCCCCCCCCCCGGGGCCCCTCTTTGTGGGCCCCCCCCCCCCCCCCAGCCTCTAACTCTCCCCCTGTGGTGGCTACCAGGTCTGATTCTGCAGACGCTGGGCCCTTCCATTCAAGGCTGAGTCCCCATGTTCTGGGCCTCAGAATCAGGTTGCCCAACGGGCTCCACTCTGTTTCGTTCCCCATGTGTGAGAGAGCCATTTAGGTCACTCCTTGAGTCTTGCCCTCTCCTGCCTTCTGGCCGGGGCTGAGACTTGTCTCTGGAGTTTTCCTGCTCCGTAGCGGAGTTGGTAGGTTGGGATGCAGATCCTGTGTGAAATTAAACGGCTGCAGATTTAAGAGAAGAGGAAGTCTCCCCCCCCACCACCCCCTTTGCTCACTGTGCAATTAACCTGTGGAACTCCTTGCCGCAGGATGCTGTGAACGCCAAACTGGTTTCAAGAAAGGATTGGATAAGTTCTTAGAGAAGGGATGGGGGGAATACTTTTCCCTCCCAGGGGCCACTTTGACGTTCCGAGAGCCGCGGAGAAGTTGGGGGTGCACGAGGGGTGCCCCTGACTGGATCTGAGAGCAGAGATGCCCTCGTCTCTGCCCCCTTCCCCTGAGCTCAGTCTTTCCGGGGGCCAGATTCAGGAAGTGGAAAGGGGGCCACTTGTGGGCTGCATTTGGCCCCCGGACCTGAGCTTCCTCACCCCCTGTCTTAGAGGCTAGATGCATCAGGGGCTATTGGTGGTCCAGCAGGTTGGGGATGAGAGTTCGGACTGTCGGGGGCTTGGAGTGAACAGCAGGGAACGGATCACGCCACGATGACCTGCTGGCCACAGAAGTATGCCGTTGTCGGAGACAGGACGCTGGGCTGGATGGACCATTGTTCTTACACTCACACACACACACACACACTCACCAATCTCCAGGCTCCCAAGTCTCCAGGGGTCCTTGCCGGGCGGCAGCCTGCGCAAGCCTCTTGCAGGTCCGCAGCGTCTGAGCCCCTCTCTTCCTTCTTGAAGAAATTGGTGATGGTGGCGCTGAGACTGGGGACGCCAAGCCAGGCCTTCTGGTGCTTGGTGCTGCGCAGGTGGGTGCTGATGTCGGAGCGGCCCCCGTGGGCCACCGAGAAGTAGGATCCGCACCGCTGGCACAGAACCTCGTGCCGGGTCACCTTGGCCAGGAAGGGAAACTCCTCCTGAAGTTTGTCATTGAAAGTGCACTTGCGTTTGGACATGCCGGCAAGACACCGCAGAGGCTGCGGCAGTTCTGGGTTCAAGTCCTGAAGCTGAGGGGGTGGCCAAAGGGAACTCCCTGCTGCTTGGATGCCTCTTCTAGTTGCTCACTGGTTCTTTCTCCGAGGTGCAAGCTCGCAAGGCTTCTGTCCTGTGTTCCTTTCAAAAACACCTGGAAATAAGGTATTTATGATTGTTACTAAGATAGGACCAGTAGAACAAGAAGCACAGGACTAGTCTGACTGTAGAACCTTCTGAAGTACTCTCAGAACCACTGTCAATTATCTTTGAGAACTTTTGGAAAACAGGTGGGGTGCCAGAAGACTTGACAGGTAGCAGAGATCCTGCATCCAAGTTTGGGGTTGAGGTAGATGACCTTTGAGATCCCTTCCAACTCTAAGATTCTATGATTGAGGCAGAGGAGAGGGTTAATTTCTGAAGAAACCATTGATTAAATTTATCACATCTGCCTTTGATTTGAGATTGTGCTTGCTTTTGCAGATGAAATGTGTGTATGGGGGTGGGGGGTGTCTGCTTATCCTTGTAGCATTGCTGGGAGGGGAGGGATTAAAGTAACACCTGGCCTGGCTAGAGCACCACAGATCATGGGGTATAATGTGTAGCCAGTGGAACTCTCTGCCACAGGATAAAAGAGTCAGAATTTGACAGTTATGGGTAAGATAAACAGCCAGAGCAGCAGCACCTCATAATAACTTATACTCAGGGACCTGTGTTGATTGCATTTTCCCTGTTGGCAAATTTATCTAGAGAGCAGCCTCCGTTTTTTTGGTGTTGGACAGTCATGATGAGAGCCAGATCCCTGCCCCAGGGGGTTTACAATGTAGGATGGACAAAGGGAGAGGAGACCATAGGGAGAGACCAGGATACGGTCATGAAATTGAGAAGTTGCAGGAGCACGTGCTTAGCTGAGTTACAGGGGGGAGAAGGGGATCCTGAATGTTTGGGGTTTTCCTCTCCTGAAGCGTGAGTGCAGCTCACCTGTTTGGGACCTCTGGATCCTTCTTTTTCTACATTTCTTTCCTGTTATTTCGGGCATCGGGGGGGCGCTCTGGTTGGTCCCAGTCTCTATGGGTGGGATTTTCCTGTGCGGACGGTGGGGGGGGTGTGGCGGGTCCTGCGGTGGTGCAGGGGGCTGGACTAGATGACCTTTGAGGTCCCCCTTCCAGCCTTGGGACTCTGCGACTAGGTCAGCAGAGGAAGACTCGGCGAGCAGTCTGCGAGGGTGAGGAACTGGGGAAAGCACGACAGAAGAGGCAGGTTTTTAGGAGAGATTTGAAGGTGGGGGGAAGCGATGTGTCCAAGGAGGGAGTTCCAGGTCAGGGAACAGGAGACTCTGGGGGCCAGGGGAGGGCGGTGGCAGAGGAAGAGCAACGTTTCCAGGTGGGGCCGCGGCAGAGAGGTGGGGGAGGCCGTGGGGAGCCTAGAAGGGGAGGCCGAGGCGTTGGTGAGTGGATGAGGCCAAGGGGGAGAGGGGACCGGCGGAGGGTCTGAGAACTACACCAAGTGAAGGGAAAGAGCCTTTAAAAGCTCAAAGCCAGGGGGATCGTTATCACAGCAGACCAACGGCCCAGAGCACTGAGGGATACAGGAGCCCGAGGCTAAAACCCCCATAACCTAGGGGGATTCTTTTGCTGCCGCCTGGCTTTGCCGCGTCCCACGGCCCTATCTTGCAGCAGCCGGCGCCTGGCGGGAAACTTTCTCGGCCCTGCCCTCTCAGATAAGGTTGCGGCTCTGCCTGGGGGGATCCGAATGACTGTTGCCGTTATTCCTTTCTAGGGTCAGCGCTGAACAGGCCTGTTTAGAGAGACAGGTCCCTGCGATCCAGGGTGGACAAGGGGAAGGGGGGAAAACAAGAGAAGTTTGGAAGATGCCGGTCAATATTTCTCCCTCCGGTTTAGACCCATTTTAAAATTGCCAGCGTGGCTTTCCGGACACTTAAAAACGCCAAAAAAAAACCCACGCTCCCTAATCTCCAAGCTGCAGCCCCTGCTGAATCTAGCTAACAATGCCAGACTTAAAGCCGTTTCTAAACGGGCACGGCTGGGGTGTGTGTGTGTGTGTCCGTGCACACCGCGTGGAGCACTGAAATGGGCAGGTATGGGTGTGTGTTAGGTGCGCCGTTTCCCACGCACCACCCACTCCTGGAGTGAGCAGTGTGTGGGTCACCCCCGATGTGGGTTTCCCGGAAAGGTTTTGAATCGGAAAATTTTCCGATGCAAATTTTCTGACATTTTTTCCCGGGCCCTCGATCGCCTGGGATTTGACTCAGCATGTTTATTTGATTTATATTTAGTAAACAAAACAAAACAGCCTATGTCTCACAAGCCAGATGGTCAGGTGACCGGCAGGCGGCAGATAATTGGCTGCCACCAGCTAGATCACTTTGGTTTGAGCCAATGACGTCTTTCGATCAGTAGCATCTTTAAGGGCTTGTGTGACTCTTACTAGAGCGGTCTCTGGACGCATCTCTTGGGTCTCTTACCTGTCTGTGTAAGTCCTTGCAGGACCAGGCCTGGCTAGGTCTTTTCAGGGGTGCCTGAGAGAGAGGCCAGGGTGTTATAGGCACCGGGAAACTTCTTAGTAGAAAGCTGTACATAAAAGGAACAGGAAAAGAGCCAGCGTGGGAGGATGGATTTTTTTTGAGGCTGCTCCTGTTACAACTTCCCTTGAGAGCAGCCCCAGCGTGTCACACTGTCTTACCAAGGTGCATCTGAATTGACCTCTGACTGATTCCCGGGCCCCCTGCCCTACTCACCTTGCTTGATCTCTACCATCATCCCAGACAAAGTACATCCTAGGCAGGATTCCATGGGTAGATAATCTAAAGGAGAAAGGAGTCCAAGATGGGTGGGAGTTTCTGAAAAATGAAATACTGAAGGCACCCAAGTCACCAAGGGCGGTTACGCGTAGGGACGGTGTCAGGGAGGCTAAAGCTCAGAATGAGCTGAGGCTAGCGAGAGGGGGTGGGGGTTTGAGGTATGTCAGAAGCAAGAGGAAGAATAAGGAAGCAGCAGGTCCGCTGCTCAGCAAAGCTGGTAAAATGTTAACAGGTGACAAAGACAAGGCGGAGTTGCTCAACTCCTATTTTGCCTCCGTCTTCTCCCACGATGGAAACGGTGTCCAACCTGGCAAAAGTAGCATGAATGATGTGGGGAAAGAATCGCAGCTCAGGACAGATAAAAAGTTGGTCAGAGACTACCTAGCTACTCTACACGAGTTCAAGACTTTGGGGCCGGATGAACGGCATCCTAGGGAACTGAAGGAACTTGCTGATGTACTCTCAGATCCTGCCAGTCATCTTTGAGAACTCTTGAAGAACGGGTGAGGTGCCAGCAGACTGGAGACAGGAACAAATGTTGTTCCTATCTTCAAAAAGTGGGGGAAGGAGGATCCGGGAAACTATAGACCAGTCAGCCTGACATTGATACCTCGAACGACTCTAGAACAGATCATAAAGCAGTCAGTCTGTAAGCACTAGGAGCCAGCATGGATTTGTCAAGAACAAGTCATTTATTGTATTTTTATGTTTTTGGAAGTCGCCCCGGGCTGCATGGCAGGAGGGGCGGGGTATAAATTTATTAAATAAATAAATTCCAGACTAATCTCATCTCCTTTTTTCATCAAGTTACTAGTTTAGTGGATCATGGGAACGCTGTGAACATAAATTTAATTTTAATTTTTATTTTATCCAGTACTTCTAACCTGCCCCCTCCTGCCGCATGGCCTGTAATAAAAATACAAAGTAAAAAAACAATATAAAATATAAATCATTAAAATTCATTCAAATTAACAATCACAAAGGCCAGAAATAACCCACACACCCCCAAAGAAAACAAAACACAAAACATCCCCCTCCCCGTCTCCCTCGCCGAAAGCCTGGCAGAACAGGCAGGTCTTACAGGATTTACAAAAAGGGGTAAGATCCAGGGAAAGGTGGCTCTCCATGGGGAGGGAGTTCCATAACGGGGGGTGGGGGGGCACCGAGAACGCCCTGTTGGAGGTCGCCACCCAGAAGATCCGACCGCAGGGGCCGAAACAGGACACGGAGAAATACAAACTGATTTCAGCAAAACATTTGACAGAGTCCCCGATGATATCCTTGCTGACAAGCTGGTAAAATTTGGCCTACATAATAGAACCATTAAGTGGATTGAGGAACCGTACTCAAAGAGTGCTCATCAACGACTCCCCATCAATCTGGAGAGAGGGACTTGGATGAAGGAGTAGAGGGGATGGCGATCAAATTTGCAGATGACACCAAACTGGGAGGGCTAGCTAACGCCTTGGAAGACAGAAATAAAATCGAAATGATCTTGACAGGATGGAAAGCTGGGCCCAAACTAACAAAAGGAAATTCAACAGAGATCAATGTAAAGTTCTGCATTTAGGGAAGAAAAATCAGATGCACCAGTCTAGGCTGGGCGCTATCCCTGGCTCAGCGGCAGGACCTGTGAAAAGGATCTAGGGGTTGTAGTTCACAAGCTGAACGCGATGCAGCAGCTAAAAAGGCTAATGCAGTTTTAGGCGGCATTAACAGCAGCCTAGTTTCCAAGGCACAAGAAGTCCTAGTTCCGCTCTGGTCAGACCTCACCTGCGTCCAGTTCTGGGTGTCGCACTCTAAGAAGGGCATTGACAAGTTGGAACGGGTTCAGAGGAAGGTGGCAGAGGTGGCCACGGGTCTGGAAACCAAGTCCTCTGAGGAACGGTCGAAGGAGCTAGGTGTGTTTAGCCTGGAGTAGACTAAGAGGAGACACAATAGCAGTTCTTTAAATATCGGCAGTGCGGTCACCCAGAAGAGAAGAACATAAGACGTGCCAGACTGGGTCAGGCCAACGGTCCATCGAACCCAGCATCCTGTCTCCGACAGTGGCCAGCCACGGGGGCCTGGGAGAAGCCCCCGCTAGGTCACCGTGCTATCCATTCCCAGGCTCCCGGCAGTAAAGGGAATCCCGTCTGGCTAATCGCTGCGAATGGAACTATCCTCCAGAAACTTGTCCGAGTCTCTTTTAAACTCCGCGCTAGTACTGGCCCTTGGTCGTACAAGACGACAAAGGCTTGTTCTCTGTTGCCTCTGAGGGCTAGAAATAATGAGCTCAAATGACAAGGGATCCGATTTCGGCTAAATGGCTGTTCCCAACATTTCAAGCAGCCAGAGGGACAGGCTCCGTCCCCTTGGCCAATAAGCTCCACCCCTAAGCAAATAAGCTCCGCCCACTCACATACCTACCCCCCCCCCCTTCCCAGGGCACAAAGAGGGACATACCGGGTCTCGTCATTCCATCCTCCCCCCCCCCCGTTGGCTTTTTCCCAGGAGCCCTGGGGCTTGAATCTTGTTGCCCTCTCTGCAGGAGGGGACAATGGGGTTCAGCACCCAAGGAGGGACCCTCCCTCCTGACTAGGGAGGGATGACAATGCCTGCTCCCCTGACCCCGCTCACCTGTCGCATCTGCCCAGCGCAATTTGGAGTCAGCCTCTCGGATGGCAAAGCAGCCCTGCTGGGACCTGCAGCTCGGGTGGGTGGGGGGGTGGAAGTTCTTAGCAAATGCATTTGGCACAAGGGAGATCAGGGTCCACAAAAGGCCTAGAGGACCCTCCCCCCGCCCCCCAAATCCCAATGCAGCCTCCACCCTAAATCTGCAGAACTTCCTCTCTCCCAGAGTCAAGAGACAGCTGTTCAAACCAGCCAATCCGGGCTGAGGCTGCTGGGCTCTGCCCCCCTCCAGCTGCTGCTTCCTGGTTTCAAGGAGGATGCTGTGTCTGGAGGGATGGAGGGTCACACTCTATGCCCCCCCTCCCCCCCCCCAGCCAAGCTTTGCAGGATGAGGAGGCTGAAAGCAGGAGAAGCAGCGAGAGCCTGGAGCTGGAGTGTGCTGGTGCTAGGAGCGTGCAAGCCCTCCTGCCCCATAAACACACACGCAGCCCCTTACACACTCATCTGCACACACACCGAGCCCCCTCCAGCCCCAGAAACACGCAGAGCCCCTTACACACTCAGCTGCGTGTGCACATCCCCCTCCCAGCTCCATAAACGCACGCAGAGCCCCTTACACACTCAGCTGCGTGTGCACATCCCCCTCCCAGCTCCATAAACGCACGCAGAGCCCCTTACACACTCAGCTGCGTGTGCACATCCCCCTCCAGCCCCAGAAACACACGCAGAGCCCCTTACACACTCATCCGCACACGCACATCCCCCCTCCAGCCCCATAAATACGTGCAGCGCCCCTTTACACACTCAGCCACACACTTACAGCCCTCTCCACATACCTCTCAAGCGTCCCGGATTTCCAAGGACACCCCTGATTTCAACCCTCTTTTGTTCTCTGTCCGGCAGTCGAGGGGAAACTGCTGTAAAGTCTCGCGTTAGAAAGGGGAGGGGGGTGAGGGAGGGCAGTTTGCAAAACCATCCATGAGGACAATGAGTTGGAGTCTCCAGCTTGGAAAGTTTCTCCAAGCAGCCCCCTCCCATGCTAGAGATAAGAGACTCTCTGGTTTCCTCTCCTGGATTCCTCCTCTCCCTGCTGCAGACTTTGGAATGAAAAGAACCCAACGACCCCAAAACCTCAGGGGAGCATCCCCATGAAACTGTCATTACAGAGCCTGGGGGATCCGCTCTATAATGAAAATCATGAGATATTCTACTTGGTATAAAATCGAGATGATTTGTCTGATAAATTCAAACAAATGGAAGGAAGTTTTGCTTGGGGAGCTCTCCAAACCCCAGGCAGATCAGCTGAGTAACAGCCGAGATAGAGGACTTTGAATTTTAGAGGCAGTTTCTCCCCCCCCCCCCCCCCTTTGTGACATTTTCTGTTGGACGCAGGAAAGTTGTTTAAAAAGTTGTTTGCATGGAAGCGCAGACAGAAGGGTCAGAAAATGAAAGGGTCCGCTCTGAGCCCGTCCCCGAGTTTAGATTGTGCAAATGCGTCACGTAGTTTGAAGTTAGGATGGTTTGAAGTTCCCCCCTGTTATCCAGTGCAGCGAGGGAGATTTTAAAATAAGATCAGCATGGACGTGGCTTAGACATATAACAATGACTACGGGTGTATGATGAGCATCTCCCTCCGTGCTGCCGTGGAGAAGAGAATGGGGATCTGTGCGGGTACATGGGGAGAGGGTAACAATGCAGCCCTGCATCATGGATATTTCAAAAGCATCCTGGATTAAAGGGGACCCTATCTGAGAGGGGAGGGGGGGTTAGTGGGTTAGAGCAGGGGGGCTGGGCTCCCAACCCAGGAGTCCTGGCTCCCAGCCCCCCATCTCTCACCCACTAGACCCCCCCTCCCAGAGAACCCAGGAGTCCTGGCTCCCAGCCCCCCCTGCTCTAACCCACTAGCCCCCACTCCCCTCCCAGAGAACCCAGGAGTCCTGGCTCCCAGCCCCCC
>QEPC01002101.1:53611-72007 GCA_003113815.1 Sphenodon punctatus | reverse complement strand
CCCCCCTGCTCTAACCCACTAGCCCCCACTCCTTTCCCAGAGAACCCAGGAATCCTGGCCCCCAGCCCCCCTGCTCTAACCCACTAGCCCCGGCTCCCCTCCCAGAGAACCCAAGAGTCTTGACTCCCAGCCCCACCCCCCTGCTCTAACCCACCAGTCCCCACTCCCCTCTCAGATATAGGGGATGGGGGTATGTGTGCTGGGAAGTTATTGTAGGTTGCGGATGAGTTTAGGAGTGTCTAGCAATCTGAGGAATCCCCACAGTTCCAGGGATGGGGCAGGAAGGGGTGGGGGGTGGGGGTGAGCATGACATTTGGGGCCAGGTCTCTGATTTTGGGACCCCAGAGTCCTCCCTGCTGCAAAAGTGAATTTAGAACCAAGAACCAAAGTCTCTTTCCACCCCTAACTTTGCCACCCAGACTGGAGCCATTAAAAAAAATTATTTATTTTACAAATTTAACCCACTCTCTCCCAAAGGCTCAGGGCAACTCACAAAAAAACCACCCATAAATTACAATAATAATAAAAAAACCACATTAAAATAGAATCCTCTAAAAAACAAGCAGACCTACCCCAATCCAACCCTAACCACTTCCCACTCAAGCCCTATCCCCACCCACCAAATGCCTTACTAAACAGAAAGGTTCTTACACCACCTCCGAAAGATGCTTTCAGATATATGGGGTCCAGGCCATTTAGGACTGTAAGGTCAAATCCAGCACCTTGACTTATGCCTGGAAAGCTATAGGCATCAACTGCAGCTTCCAAAAAGTTGTCAAGTAGAGTGTAGCACTGGGCAACGTCCACTGCCCATCACAGAATTCTTGGCCAGAAACGGTGGAGAAAAAGGTCCTTCCCCCAAGAACCAGCCAATCCCATCCCACTTGGGCCCCACTGGAGGCAGTGCCCCCAGTGGAGAAAGGCCCCCATATCCCATTCGCCAGCCTCCTTGACCAGCCAATCACCTGATGCTACAGGTGGACCAGCCAATCACCTGCTGCTGGGCTGGAAATTCTTAATGATGTTATTGATACATTCATGCCAATTAGTTCAAGGCAGTATCTGGCCTTCCCCTTCTGGGACCTCAATGGGGAGGGAGAATTTGAGACTACTTTGCCCTCAAGCATTCACACAACCGTAGAGGGTTTACCCACTGGGTAGGGTTGCCATCTCTAGAACCTTTGACCCCGACTCTCCCTTAGGCCAAAATGAGAACACCAGTGTCAAAATCGGAAGAGATAGGAGCTCTACCACTGGGAGGCTACGACTGTGCGAACAGGGCTGTGTTAGGCGTTAAGGGCCTTAACATGGAAGTAACATGCCATCCCCTATCACATAACTTACCTCTTGGGATGGGGGTGGGTGGGATTGGGTACTTTGGAGGAGGTACTCCTTTAAAACTCCCCCTTGGTGAGGGTAGGTTTACCACTCTTTCTAGTTTTGTTTGTGTGAACATGGTAATAAAGCAAAGTAGGGGTTCTTGATGCCCAGAGCAGATGTGTAGTAACGGCCCCAGCTCAGGGGGGCACCCAGATTCCTGAGAATCCTTGCTCCCCACCCTAATGCCCCTTAACTCACTGCACCCCCCTCCCACTTGATTCTCCTCTAATGCCACCATCAAGTGCAATCCCCAATTCCTGAGGTGAGGGGTAATCCCCAGATGTGGACTGCCACTTGCTGCTTTCCCCCCCACATTGGGTGGTAGGTGTCCTATATTTTTTGTCCCCTGACAAAAAAGAAACAAACTCAAAACCTTCTAGCTGTGCGCACACAGTCAGGGGAAATGGCTCCAGAGCAGCTACCTCACTTTGCCAGTGTTCACATATCCATGGAGTGAGGAGGCTAGGGTCAATGACTGTGCAGTCTGGGAAGGGGTGCTTAGTTATGTGACAGTTTTTCTGGAGTGAGAAATCCATCTTGATTTACCACCTGTTTCTGAAGGGGTTTATAACCTCGCTGATTGTGTGAACAGAAAACAGGAACGTAAGTGATTATTGTTCCAGAGTGAGTGTCTGTGTGAATAAAATGTATGAGATGCAGGATCCCTGCCTTGGCAGCAGCACGTGTAGAAAAGGAGCTAGCAATTGTGGTTGATCAGAAACTGAACATGGGAGGTGACTGCAAAAGAAGAAGAAAGATTGAAGGAACCGGGTGATGTTTAGCCTAGCGAAGAGAAGATTAAGGGGAGACATGACAGCCATCTTATCTGAAGGGCTGCCCCCGAGAAGACGGCGCGGAGCTGTTCTGCGCGGCTACCGAGGGAAGGACTCGAAATAATGGGTTCAAGTGACAGGAAGGGACATTTTGGTTCAATAGCGGGGAAAACTTCCCAGCTGGGCGGCGACCGAACAAGGTGCCTGAGAGGCCGTAGGCTCTCGCCACGGCGCTGGAGGGTTTCAAACAGTGGCCGGACGGGGATGTTGTCGCTGTCGCCCTCCTGCACCCAAGCAGGGGGCTGGACCAGACGTGTGAATGCGACCCACCTTGCTTTAAAGAGGGGGAGAGTTACTCTCCCCTTGTTCCCAAGATACCCGAGTGAATCAGTCTGAACACGTACCTCAGCCGCCCCTCCGTCCTCCCAGCTCCACAGTCCCCTGCTCTCGCTCCCCCTCCCCTGCCCTTCGCAGACTCTCTGACCCCAAAGCTTGCCTCCCCTGCCGCGCCCCCCCGGCTCTGGAGCCCGACAGAAGGAGAAATCTGAGCGGATCTGGGGGCCAGCGCCTCTCCCAAGTTTGGTGAAGGTCTCCTCCGCCAGGGGCCACGGCCTGTTTGAATTGGCACGGGGTCCCTGGCACTGGCTGAAAGTATGAGCTGTCCCAGGCAGCCGCGCACCCACGGGCCCCAGGAATGTGCTCTCGCTCTCTCTGGGCGGCAGCGGGAGCTGCCAAGCTCCAAGAATGGAGAAATCCAGGGTGTCAGGGCTGATCCAGCACAGACCCTACACTCCCCCCCTGTTGGCCGTCAGCCCACACGTAGACATCAGTTCGCCCAGGCCTCTGAGTTCCTCGCAGGAAGGGGTGAAGGGAGGCCGGGGAGCCAGGAACGCTTGGGGCAGCACTGGCCTTCGAAGTTCTGGCCACTAGGGCAAAAATAATTACAGGCCGTCCCACGGCCCCATGCCTTTAACCCCTTCCTGTTGGACCCTGCTAAGTAAGGGGGGGGGGGGGTAAAAGGGGGTTGACAGTCAGAGGTCCAGCCCCACAGAAATTGCCCATTACCTGATCAATGAAGGTGGGGGACAAGGCACAAACACGCCCCGGCGGAAAAGGTCTGGGGGTGGCGTCCATCTGAAGACACCCAGAGAGCCAAACTTCGAATCGGTTTTGTGGGATGGAAAGAATGTCTCGCAGAGGAGTTCAGCAGAAAACCCCGCTCTAGGGACACATCTCATATCTGCACACAGAGGTTATTCCCCTTCCAGAGGGGGACAGAACCCGGGAGTCCAATTTCCCAGGACGTCAGGCGACGTCCCCCCCCCCCCACGCCCCCTCCTCTAGAGCAGCCGATCTGAAATTTTGCACCTGCGTGACCACGTTTTCAGAGGCGTCCACAGTCCCGTGGGCCCCAAAGCTGTGTCCAAATATACATTGAAATTGCGACCCCCGGTAACAGGGCCGCGGGCTCTCCCTTGGGATCCGAAGCCGCATTCTGAGATCTAGGAGTTGGTGGAACCAATTTCTGGGAATTACTGATCGTTTTGTAGCACTTTCTCCACCGCAAACTTACTCCGGAGTTAGCGTTTTGTGGTTCATGGCCTTAGTGTTCAAAGTGCTTTATAATCTTAACACCCTCGCAACATCCCTGTGAGGGAGGTCATTATTTTCCCCATTTTACAGATGGGGGAACTGAGGCTGAGAGAGATTAACTTGCCCAAAGCTTCCCAGCGAGTTCATCGCTAAGACAAGGGTTTGAACCCTGACCTCCCAGGTGCAAGTCCAACACCTTATCATCGAATTATAGAGCTGGGAGGAAACCCAAGGATTAGACCAAACTCCTATCAGATCCAGAGGAGGAGTAGCAGTAATTATATTATATTATAATTATTATTTCTACTACTGACCCCTGGGAGGTCAGGGATCAAATCCCTGTCTTAGCAATGAACTCACGCACTGGGCGATGAGTTATTTATTAATTAATTTATTATTATTATTATAATATTAAGTAGAGCTTTAATAAATATCCGCAAAAATGGGAACACCCAGTCCCCTGAATCGACTCGAAACTATGTGACCTGATTCGTGTCCTGGAATGCCAACTTCCCGTACCGTTTTCTGTCCAGATTTGTTTGGATTTCCTCCTGATTTACCGATTGGTAATTGGAAACAAAAAAAAACCCACAACTTCCGAAAATTTCTGATTTTTCTGGCCTCCGGGTAGCTGGTTGGTGATTGGGTAGTTTATCAGGTACCTGACAGACTGCTTGAAATTGTGGGTATTTGGCTCTGCTATTAAGTATTTATATAGCACCAGCAATGTACCTTGCACTGCATAATCATTCGTTAAAGACAGGACCCTGCCCCAAGGGGGTTACAAATTCAGAGAGACAAAGGAGAGGGGAACCTAGAGAGAGACAGGGAGAGATCCACAATTTTACATGTGGTTTGGGTGTGGCTGAGTTGGGATGGGCCGTGGCGCAGCAATGGGTCTCCCACTGGATTCTTCTCAGCTGCAGGGTATGTAGCAGGAGTATGGGTCCGCCAGACTCATCGGCCCTGGGGCAGATGTCCTGCCTATCCCTGTTATAGCTATGCCTGTGCTTGGTTTAGCTACAGGGGAGAAGGGAACACGGAGGCTGTTTTTACACAAGCATTAATCCGAATTAAGCTGCTTTTAATGCGGATTAAGTCGATTGTGTGAACACTTTAGTCTGAATGAATGACACCAGAATCAAAAATTTAAACCAGGTTCTGGAAACCTAATTTTCGAGGATTTATTTTAATGCGGATTAAGATCAATCCGAACGAGTGATCATGTGAACAGTTAATCTGGACCGAGTCCCAGGCGCCACAGAGTGCTGCAGATAGACATGTCTCCCTTCTAGCCATCCGTATCTCTATGGTACCTTGCAGTTTTTCCAGCAATCTCTGCTCGGCGCGCCGAATTTAAAATCCATCGTGCCAAGGTGAAGACCCCTTCATTTTGCAAGGTGACTGCAGTATCACTGTACTCCCAGAAATCAGAGCTGAAGAGGACGTTGCAATCTGGTTGCGCTGCACCATGGGATTTTGCAGTCTTCCTTGTGACTCCTAATCTGGATTAACCTGTTCACACTGCAAATCAGGAGTAACTCTTATTCCCGATTCAAAATGATAGTGGAAACAGTTACTCCTGAATAATAACCCCGAATGAATGGATCTGGATTAAAAGCTGAGAGAGAGGTTAAAAAAAAAACCCATCTCAGAGAGATGTCAAATGTCTAATCTATTTTTAAAAGAGTCCAGAAACGGGGCCTGGAAATGGGCATTAAAATTAGTACCCGAAGGTAATAACCACATTTTCAGGGGCCAATTGGATACCCAGAAACCTGAGAAAATCGATAACTTCTAGTACTGATTTTTCAATTACCGATCGGTATATCGGCTCGGAAATCAAACAAAAAAAACGGGCTGGAAATTAAAAATAAATCAAGACCCGGAAGTCCATTTCTTGGGACCGGAAGTCGGTTTTTCAGGATGGAAAAATCAATTATTAATTAATTATTATGATGATAAGTATTTATATAGCGCCAACGATGTACCTGGTGCTTTACAGAGAATATGATAGGACGAGAGCTCACTGGGGGGTGGAAGTTGGTAACTGGATTTAAAAAAAAGAGAAAACCTTGGAAGTTGACGTTGTGGGACATTGCGTGCCGATCAGTAGCCAATGTTGTTGGGTCGATTTGGGTACCGGAAATTTGTCAGTCCTGCCTCTGCCCGTGGACGGACCCTTGTCTTTGTCTCCTGACTCCTACCTCTCTGCTCCTGATCGCTACTGCCTACCCTCTACCTCAGTGTCCCTGTCCCCGCCTCACCCACGCGCTAGTTTGGACTGTTTCGCTGGATTTGACCTTGGCCTGAGACTGCCCCCTTTGGACTTGTTGCCTGTCTTGACCCCACTGAGTTTGGCCCTGATCCTGTAGCGACTTTGCCTTGCCCAGCTCCGTGCCGTGCGCCTGACAGACCCATTCATCAGTTGTCCTGGTACAGAGAAAAAATAATAATCCAGGTCGTTAGAAAATTCTCTCTCGAAAATGTTTTCTCCTTTCGTTTAAGCTCGGTCCCTTTGTTCTGTCCCCTGCGACTAGAGAGAGCGATTATCTGATTGAAATGCATTGAGACTTTATTAATAAACGAATGTTTCCATAAACTCCAAAAGACATCTCCATACAAGACTGGTTTCAGTCCTGCTTCGGTGGCGCGAAAGGAACGAAAAATGTCCTTTTTAGCCCTTTTGGCTGGGATCCCAGCCAACCCCCGTCTCTAAGGAAAGTTTAAAGCCCATCAAAAGCTCGGGTGAGATTAGAAACCATACAGCCGGGGCGGGCTGAGAGAGGGATGGGTCTCTGGATCCAATCTATGTCGGGTTTTCAGGAGAGGGATCTTGGAGCCATTGTGCTGGTAAACGCATGGGGAACATCAGCTCCGTAGCAGCAGCCGAAAAGGCAAAGAGATTGTTAGGAGCAAGGTCAGATTAGAAGCTGCAAGGCCCAGAGAGAAAGTAAAATGGGGGGGAAACCCATGACCCTGCCCCTTTAACATGCCCCCCCGTTTAACCCTTTAAAGAGGAGCAGGTTTTGCCTTGTGTATTTTGGCAGCTGTTTTCCCCAAGTGTTGAATTTGGGGACCCTGTGATAGGGGAGCACAGTTGTTATGGGGGGGGAATGGTCTTGTGTGGGCCCAGAAGTGTCACATTGTGCAGACTGTGTACAGCTCTGGCTGCCCCACCTCTGAAGGGAGAGAGGAGATTAGTAATTATTATTATTAACAAACATTTATATAGCGCCAGCAGTGTACCTGGCACTTTACAAAGTAATAAAATAGACAGGGTCCCTGCCCCTAGGGCTTACAATCTGAGAGACAGGAGCTGGGGGAGAGACTTAGGAAGGGGAACAGAGGGCGAGACAAGGGGTCTAATGATGGGGGGGAAAGGCCCACAGGAGTGTGTGTGTATTTTGACCCAGTCTCCAGAGGAAATCCCAGTTTCTCTGGGTCAGCCAGGGGCACCCCCGGTAACCCTCAAAAACCCGGGGCTTCTGGGAGCAGCAAGGGGCAGGCACATCAGAAATAGGGGCGGGCCATAGGGATTTCCCCGCCCTCTTTCTGGCCTATGGCATATTATGACGTCACGTCCATAAGGGGCGGGGCTATGTCTAGCGCGGAAACCGAGATTCTGTCCCGTTTCTGTTTTCGATGGAACCTGGGCGTTTCGATCGGCTTGATCCGAATTCGGATCAGACAAAATTCCGGTCAGAGCGACTGAAAAAAAAAACACCAAACCCTCCGGCCTGTCACGTATGCGCCCAAATGTAGGTCAATGGGAATTCCGATCGAAACGTTTTCCGATTGGAATTCCGACCGAAATTCCGACAGCTGTTCTGTCTTCACGGGGAAAACCGTTCCGCAGAAACATAACGGCTGCTATTGAACCAGCCCCCTCCCCTGATGTGGCTCCACCCCCTGCAGAGCATGGTGATGTCACAAGGGGCGTGGCTATGTCATCACTTTGCCTCGCCTCTGCTGACCTGGCTTCCCCCTTCGTTTCCCTAGACACACAAGGGGGTCTGGGGGGTGATCTAGAGGGCGGAATGGCTTCTATGTGAGGACAGGCTGATGGAGAGAGGTTTATAAAATCATTATTGCTACTGTTGATTTATATGGCACCAGCAATACACCTGGCATTGAACAAGCCTTATTTAGAGACAGGTCCCATTGGCCCTGCCCCGAGGAGCTTACAATCAAGGAGAGACAAAACCGGTGGGGGTGTTGAACAGAGGCTAGAGAGGGTTAGTAGCTCTGTCCCGGTGTGGTCATGACTGTAGGTCCCTTCGCTAAGGCAGCTGGGAACCGGTAGGTCAGGCCAGGCCCAGGGTGAAAAAGCCTCCCATCAGCTCAACGCTCCCTTGACGTCAGCTGCCCGGGGGCCCCCCGGGATTAGGACCATCAGAACGGAATGTTTCCAAGGGGATCCAAGTGACTTTGGCCTTAGCCCGGATCGTTTCAAAGCAGCAGAGAGTTTGCTTGGCTTGGGACGCTGGCTCCGAGCCAGCCGGGCAGCCGTTGCCAATGGAAATCCTTTGGTCCGCCGAGAAGAGAGACTAGCTGCATCCTCTTAACCCTCCCGCAGAATCTAGTTCCCTGTAACGAAGTGACGCCCATGCGTCTGCCACTTCTCAACCTCATGAATGTATCCGTGTCTCTCCTGAGGTTCACCTCTGCCTTGTCTCCCACTCCCTTCTCGCTCTTAGATTGTAAGCCCCTTGGGGCAGGGACCTATCTAGAACTATTGTTTTTAGACAAGGGCCTTCTCACCCATCATGCACTCCTGGGTGCCAGTGTGGCCCTACAACACGCATAGATGGATGGGCAGTGGGTGGAGAGGCACTTGTCTTAGATTGTAAGCCCCTTGGGGCAGGGACCTATCTAGAACTATTGTTTTTAGACAAGGGCCTTCTCACCCATCATGCACTCCTGGGTGCCAGTGTGGCCCTACAACACGCATAGATGGATGGGCAGTGGTTGGAGAGGCACTTGTCTTAGATTGTAAGTCCCTTGGGGCAGGGACCTGTCTATAATAACTATTGATTGTACAACGCCAGGCACACTGCTGGAGCTATAGAAATAAATAAATAAATAAAATAATTAATTATAATAGAATATGGCATTGAGAGCCATGCCTGATAGCATTTTATAATAGAAACTGCATTAGCAATGAGAATGCTTAAATCTTGAGTGTTTTGATGTGCAGAACAGCCTTTGATATAGGCAGGGGGAGAGTTTAGCAGTTTATGATCAAATTCCCCTGAGGGGAGGTGGGGGCAGTCACCTGGGGGGCAGCTGCCCAGGGACCGGGGGGGGGCATGTCCATATGGAACGTGTGCCGATATTATCATCATATCATATTATATTGTTCAGTGGGTGATTAGCACCCACTGAAGACTTACTCAGGCTGCAGTGTGAGCAAACAGGGCTCACAAAATTGAGCCCCTCTCACCCTGATTGATTTAATTTGCAGGACAAAGGGGTTTGGGCAGAACTGGCTCTCGCTCTGGCACTTTAGGAGCGGGTGGGGGGATATCTGTCTAGGGTGGGTCACCCTCTGAGTTAGTTGGGTGTCAGTGCTGTTGTTATTAGTGGTGTGGATTTGGTTCACTGGGGTTGGCTCCTGTCCTGCCCCTGCTACTGAGAAAGTTAGTGTACCATTAAATCTCATCTATTGCTGCAAATGGAACAGACAGAGAACATGCAAGCATTGCAATAATAAAACCCTCCTCAGCAATCGACTTTTAAAAAAGTTTCAAAGGTATCAGGGTTTGTTTTTCAGTGTCATTGGGGCTTCGGAGGGAGAGGGGCTTCTGTGGGTCAGGAAAGAGTCAGCACACGCACATCCCCCCAAATTTAGCCCAAAATTACACAACTGCGTCCCACGCAGAGCTCCCCAAGCTGCATTGCCAGGAAGAGAAAAGCCAGAAGGTATGGGGAAGGGGCGGCCGCAGCTAACATACGGGGGGCCAGTTGGGGGTGGGGGGCAGGAGGGAATGGGGCCGCACTAGCCGGGCTAGGAAGGGAGAGGACACCAGGAAGAAGGGGGCGGGGCCTATTCCAATTTAGCCACACCTCTGCCAGTAGCCAATCCCACGCCTGGGTGTACAAGAGGCTACCAATGGGTGCAGCCGAACGAACCGCATGGAGGGCCGGATCCTCACGCTGTGCAGCCGCCACGCTGCAGGGCCAGCGCAGGGAGCAGGGCAGACAATCAGTGCCACCCCCCCCACCCGGGGAAGCTGAGCGGGTGGACCTCCCGTCACGGCGCCAGCGTCCCGGCCCTGCCTTGTCTCCCTCCCCTGGCTGGGCCTGGGGTTCCCCTTGCCGAAGGGGTTCCGTGCAGTGGGGTCGAAAAACCCTAGCTTCGAATGTCGCTATCCCCCAGCGTTTCCCGTCGCGATGTCCAGCTCTGCCTGGCTGGATTTGCCCCCAAGAGAGGGAGGAAGCTGAGCCTCCTCTGAGCCAAACCTCTTTAAAAGGGAAAGCATCTTCTAACGCAGCCCCGCGCGCTCCTTCTAAGGCAGTCCGAGCCTCCCAAAGCAACTACCAAATAATAATAATAATAATCCCAAGCGACCGGTCTCTTGGGGGATATTCCGTGTGGGTGGCAGGAGGCGACAGGGACGTGTTTACGATCCGCGTTGGAAATCTCTGCCAATCTCTCTTGCCCGGCTGCAAAATCCCACGCTGGCTGTCAGCAACGGGGCGAGGGGATTCATTCACGGGAGGGGGAAAGGTCACTTGACAAATGCTTGCGTTTCTTCCAATGATTGTGGGCCTAACCTCACCCACAAGCCGGGATCGGCAGCGTCCTGGCATTTATGGCCCTATGGAGCGTAAGGGATCAGTCGTATAAGGCATTGCTAGAATGTGGCCATCTCGGAGGTGGAAAGTAACAGCTTGATATCAGCAGGATCAGGGACGGGGAGGTAAGAGCAAGGAAGAGGCATAAGGAGCTGCCTGACTCAGACCAATCATCCATCTTAGCCCAGTATTGTCACAACCTGACACGGCAGCAGGGTTTCAAATCCGGCTCTCCAGAGTCCCTGGCAGAGGCCTCTCCCAGACGTGCTACCTGAGACCCTCCAGGATCCCCGGCAGAGGCCTCTCCCAGACGTGCTACCTGAAACCCTCCAGGATCCCCAGCAGAGGCCTCACCCAGGCGTACTACCCGAGACCCTCCAGGATCCCCGGCAGAGGCCTCACCCGGCCGCGCTACCCGAGACCCTCCAGGATCCCCGGCAGAGGCCTCACCCAGGCGTGCTACCCGAGACCCTCCAGGATCCCCGGCAGAGGCCTCACCCAGGCGTGCTACCCGAGACCCTCCAGGATCCCCGGCAGAGGCCTCACCCAGGCGTGCTACCCGAGACCCTCCAGGATCCCCGGCAGAGGCCTCACCCAGGCGTGCTACCCGAGACCCTCCAGGATCCCCGGCAGAGGCCTCACCCAGGCGTGCTACCCGAGACCCTCCAGGATCCCCGGCAGAGGCCTCACCCAGGCGTGCTACCCGAGACCCTCCAGGATCCCCGGCAGAGGCCTCACCCAGGCGTGCTACCCGAGACCCTCCAGGATCCCCGGCAGAGGCCTCACCCAGGCGTGCTACCCGAGACCCTCCAGGATCCCCGGCAGAGGCCTCACCCAGGCGTGCTACCCGAGACCCTCCAGGATCCCCGGCAGAGGCCTCACCCAGGCGTGCTACCCGAGACCCTCCAGGATCCCCGGCAGAGGCCTCACCCAGGCGTGCTACCCGAGACCCTCCAGGATCCCCGGCAGAGGCCTCACCCAGGCGTGCTACCCGAGACCCTCCAGGATCCCCGGCAGAGGCCTCACCCAGGCGTGCTACCCGAGACCCTCCAGGATCCCCGGCAGAGGCCTCACCCAGGCGTGCTACCCGAGACCCTCCAGGATCCCCGGCAGAGGCCTCACCCAGACGTGCTACCCGAGACCCTCCAGGATCCCCGGCAGAGGCCTCACCCAGACGTGCTACCCGAGACCCTCCAGGATCCCCGGCAGAGGCCTCTCCCAGACGTGCTACCTGAGACCCTCCGGGATCCCCGGCAGAGACCTCACCCAGACGTGCTACCCGAGACCCTCCAGGATCCCCGGCAGAGACCTCACCCAGGCGTGCTACCCGAGTTCCTGAATTGGACATGCTGGGGATTGAATTTGGGCTCTTATCCACACAAATCATGCGCTCTAGCACCTGAGCCATGGCCCACCCCAAGGAAGGGGATCTCTGCGCCATCATGGAGAGATAAGTGCAGAGATCAGCTCAATTCACAGTAGCAAAACCGGCGTTCCTACCGCCAAAAACCTGAGCTCAGGGGAAGGGAGCAGAGAGGAGGGCCAGGGATGGGGAACAATTGCGACCCACAACTAGTTTTGATGTGACCCCCTCCCCAGTTCTTGTCTCTGGTCACTGGAGCTGAGCAGGGTAACCCGTATTTCCAAGGAGCCTGTCGCCAGGTGTCCAAGGACCGAGCTGGGCAGTGGATTACCCAAAAATACCGAGTACGGCTGTTCCTAAGTTACTGATTTACCGATTGGCAAATGGTGAATTGGTTCCTGAACTCAGGAAAAAACTATTGGGATGGGGAAGTCAGAAAAATGGCGCCGGTTGGTACCGACATTAAAAAAACAAACACCAGGATGAAAACAACAGTAAATCAATAGCTCGGGGAGCCCCCAAATCGGGTGCCAATTAGTACCCAACGTTAGTGAGTCGGGTCAGTGGGGATCCCTGTTTCGGCAGCTACTTGCTTCACCTCTAACCCTGGATCCAGTTCCTACCTCCAAGCTAGGGTGCTCACCTATGCATATTTTTTTAAGGAACACGTACAAAAAAGACATGTTCCAGGGCCTGCATTGGCACCTTAGAATCAATGGGGATCTCTCTTCCCCGTCTCGAAAAGGACAGAGTGGAAACGGAAAAGGTGCAGAGAGATGATCCGAGCCTTGGAACGGCTTTCGGACGAGGAGAGGACTGACGGGGCCAGGGGGACCTAGGTTTACAAAATCCATGAGTGTGTTGTTACACACACGTACCCGCCCCATTCTCCAGGGCCTAACCGGGGGCGGGGGGGGGCTTGCCAGGGCTCCAGAACAGAAATTAAATTGGGGGGAGGGTACTGAGCCCCCAGAAATGTTGCCAGCAGGAGGACGCACCCCAAAATGTGACAGACCAGGAAGAGGCAGGATATAAATCATGAAAAAAATAAAATAAAATATTGGACTTGGAACAGAAGCCCAAAGAAAACTGGCTGGTTTATTTGGCATTTGATTAACGACTGTCCCGCCCCGCCCTCCGCACCGCTCATAAGAAGTGCCAGACCGGGTCAGACCAATGGTCCATCCAGCCCAGCATCCTGTCTCCGACAGCGGCCAAGCACGGTGGCTTGGGAGAAGCCCCCAACAGGTCACAATGGGGGATCCATTCCCTGTTGTTTCCCCCCAGCTCCCGTCATGTTCCCTGATCCTGTCTGGCTAAGAGCTGCTAATGGACCGCTCTTCCAGAAACTTGTCTAAAACTCAGCTCTAGCACTGGCCCTTACCACAGCCTCTGGCAGTAGATTCCACAACCCAATGATACGCTGAGTGAAAAAATATTTTCTGTTATTTGTTTTAAACTTGTCACCCAGGAGTTTCATGGAGTGTCCCCTAGTTCTAGTACTAGCTGAGAGGGTCAATAACGGCTCCTTGTTTATTAGTTCCACCCCACTCATGATTTTATAGACCTTTATCATATCTCCTCTCTGTCATCTCGTCTCCAAGCTGAAGAGCCCCAACCTACCAAGCCTCTCCTCACACGGGAGCCCTTCCATGCCCTTGATCATTTTTGTTGCCCTTCTCTGGACCTTTTCTAGTTCAGCTGTGTCTTTTTCGAGATGGGGCGACCAGAACTGCACACAATATTCGAGGTGCGGTCGCACCATGGATTTGTATAGAGGCATTACGACATCCTCAGTTTTATTCTCTATCCCCTTCCTAATAATTCCTAACATTCTGTTTGCGTTTTTGATTGCTGCTGTGCTGTGGATTTCAGTGTATTGTCCACATGCTCATGATATAGACTGCACGAACTCCTGTCTTATAGTCAGCTGTCGAGAGACAGGCTAGCCTAGGCGTTGGGGTACTCTCCAGAGACTAGGGTTGAGTTCCCTGCTCTGGCAAGTGCTGGGGCAGGGGGCGTGGCTTTTTGCCAGAGGGGAGTGGCTTCTAGTGCAGGTTCAAATCCTGGCAATTCATTTATTAAATGAATTGACAGGATTTGAGCATATATATACACACACACACACACACAAATTAAACGCTGCCCTAATAACCCTAGAATTAGGGGGTACCCTATGAGACTGACTGGCAACAGATTTAAGAGAAATAAATAGTTGTTTTTTTCACTTGATGAACGTTTAATCTGCGGAACTCACTGCCACAGGATGTTGTGAAGGCCAGTGTCATAACTGTGTGGGCTGTGGTTTTTTTTAAAGGATACGGTAAGTTCTTAGAGGGTATGGACACTAGCTTGTGTATCTGCAGCCCTGGAGAAGATGGATTTTGCATCAGTCTAGGAGCCTGGGCATCGTTTGCTCTGCCCTGCTAACGTCTCCTCTCTCCCCTCTGCAGCTGGCGCAGAAATACGACCCCCAGAGGGAACAGGAGCTGCGGGCATGGATTGAAGAAACCACCGGCAGACGCATCCAAGACAACTTCATGGAGGGACTGAAAGACGGAGTCATTCTCTGCGAGTAAGGACCTTCGTGGGGGAGAGGGGAGGGTCCGGCCCCTGAGGATAGATCCCCTCCCTTTTTCTCTCTCCCAACATTTCCAGCAGCCAGAGGGATAAGCCCCACCCCTTCACCAATAAGCTCCACCCCCTCACTCCCAACATTCCCAGTACATAAAGGACAGACACTCTCCTGCTTCTCATTCCCCCCCATCCCCCTAAGTCTTCTTTCCTCCAAGCAGAACAAACCCCAAATTCTTCCACCTCTCCTTGCAGTATCTGTGTCCCCAAACCCTCTATCGTCCCTTGTTGCTCTCCTCTGCTTCCTCTCCTTAAAACGGGGGTGTCCCTGACCGAACACAGCCGGACCCAAGCCACAGCTGAGCGGAGCACGCGTACTGAATAGAAACTCCATTCTCTTTCCAGACTCATCAACAAACTCCAGCCGGGGTCAGTGAGGAAAGTGAACGAGTCTACACAGAATTGGCATCAGGTCAGAGCTCTCCTCGGTGACTCTCTTAGTCCAGACTGAACTTAAGACAAGCAGCTCTGAACCACCTGCGACTAGTGGCCCCAGCAGGGAGGGTGAAGGGGGGCAGTTAATACAAGGCTAGCAGTGTGCTATATATGACAGGGCCCCCAACAATTCTGCAATTTTTTTTTCTAAATTCCGCAATCAGGAAACCCAGATTCTGCGAGCAGAGTAAACTCTGAAACTTAACATAAACGTATGCACGCCGTGTCTGCAGATGAATTTCCCAGCATGTCATTCCATCCATTTTGAACATCTTGTGCGTGAAAAACACAAAACCCTCATAAATACCACACTCAGCAGGGTGAGGGGTGGTGGTGGTTCGCTCTCAGGGGGGCAGCGGGTTGTGGGGTATGGCACAGAGCTCCATGGTTCTGCAATATATACCATATTGCCTCCCCATAGTGCTCCCTACTCAGGCTGTAGCTCTGTGCTGCCAGAGGCAAGTTCTGCAGCAATTTGGCTGAATACAAAATTCTGGCTCAATGGCAGCAGAGAATTCGCGGGACCCTGTCTTACACATTCTCTATGGCCAACTCAGGGGGTTGATCCTCTGACTGGATAGCTCTTAGCGCGGGCACAGGTGTCACTGAGGAGAATGGTTCTCACCCCCGTGCTAAACACTAGCAGAAAAGCTATATTTGCTTGGAGGATCACGTCGCTGTTCGTCACTGCAGCACTTTGAAAGTAATTCATTCTCCTCCCCTCAATGTTAGTTAATTAATTAAAATGATGAAATTAACTCATTTCAGAGAGTTTCTGGTAAAAACCGCTCCAGTGCAGATGCACCCCATCTAACTAAGTGACCTTAAAATAAGGGGTCTGGGCTTTGAAATAAGGGACGCCATTATTTTCTATGGGGCTGTGGGGTCTGAAATAAGGGACGCCCGTTCTGTTCTATGGGGCTGCAGGGTCTGAAATAAGGGACGCCCGTTCTGTTCTATGGGGCTGCGGGGTCTGAAATAAGGGACGCCCGTTCTGTTCTATGGGGCTGCGGGGTCTGAAATAAGGGACGCCCGTTCTGTTCTATGGGGCTGCGGGGTCTGAAATAAGGGACGCCCGTTCTGTTCTATGGGGCTGCGGGGTCTGAAATAAGGGACGCCCGTTCTGTTCTATGGGGCTGCGGGGTCTGAAATAAGGGACGCCCGTTCTGTTCTATGGGGCTGCGGGGTCTGAAATAAGGGACGCCCGTTCTGTTCTATGGGGCTGCGGGGTCTGAAATAAGGGACGCCCGTTCTGTTCTATGGGGCTGCGGGGTCTGAAATAAGGGACGCCCGTTCTGTTCTATGGGGCTGCGGGGTCTGAAATAAGGGACGCCCGTTCTGTTCTATGGGGCTGCGGGGTCTGAAATAAGGGACGCCCGTTCTGTTCTATGGGGCTGCGGGGTCTGAAATAAGGGACGCCCGTTCTGTTCTATGGGGCTGCGGGGTCTGAAATAAGGGACGCCCGTTCTGTTCTATGGGGCTGCGGGGTCTGAAATAAGGGACGCCCGTTCTGTTCTATGGGGCTGCGGGGTCTGAAATAAGGGACGCCCGTTCTGTTCTATGGGGCTGCGGGGTCTGAAATAAGGGACGCCCGTTCTGTTCTATGGGGCTGCGGGGTCTGAAATAAGGGACGCCCGTTCTGTTCTATGGGGCTGCGGGGGCTGAAATAAGGGACGCCCGTTCTGTTCTATGGGGCTGCGGGGTCTGAAATAAGGGACGCCCATTCTATTCTATGGGGCTGCGGGGTCTGAAATAAGGGAGACCCCTTACGTGTCCCTGATCTCTCTCTGGGGTCTTTCAGTGCCGAGGGCAGATGCTAACAGGCTTCTTAGCCAGGGAGCCCTGTCACTGGCCGGAGGAGAAAGGGAGGGGCTAGATAGGGGAGGCCCCAGCAGAGGTGTAACCACCTGTCATTGCGTTTCAGCTGGAGAACATCAGTAACTTCATCAAGGCCATCACGAGGTACGGTGTGAGACCCCACGACGTTTTTGAAGCCAACGACCTCTTTGAAAACACCAACTACACCCAAGTCCAGTCCACCCTCATCGCCCTGGCCAGTATGGTGAGTGCCTTGCAGTCCGGAGGCCAGCGCGGCCAAGGGTGCAGACCTCCCCCCAGCCCCTATTTAGGAAGGGGCAGTTCCCTCTTTGGGTGCTGAAACCCACTGTCCCTCTTTCAGGGGAGAGAGAGAGAGAGAGAAACCTGGATTCCCCTCTCAGGCACCTCTTCCGGTGGTGCCTCCAAGGGAAAGGACTTGAGGGGAACATGAATCAGCAATGGGATGCAACTGCAAAAAAGGCTAATGCAATTCTAGGCTGTGTTACTGATCAGACCTCACCTTGAGTAGTTTTAGCCCAGTTTTAGGCGCCTCATTTTAAGAAGGATGTTGAGAAATTAGAGCGGGTTTTAGAGGAGGGCGACAAAGGTGATCACGGGTCTGGAAAGTGAGTCTGATGAGGAAAGGCTTAAAGGAACTATGTTTAGTCGAGCGAAATGAAGACTAAGGGAAGACGCGATAGTCTTCAAATATCTGACTGGGCTGCCTCCAAGTCGACGGGCAGGAGCTGTTCTGCGCAGCTACACGGGGCAGGAGTAGAAACAATGGATTCAAGTTACAGGAAGGGGGATTTTGGCTAGACATCAGGAAAAGCTTCCCGCCCGTCAGAGCTCTGCAGCAACGGGACACGCCGACTAGGGAGGCCGCAGGCTCTCCCCGTCGCTGGAGGTTTTCACACAGACGCTGGACGGCCCCCTGCCCGGGGACGCGGTCGTCGTCCTGCATCCAAGCAGGGGGCTGGACTAGATGACCTCTGAGGTGCCCTTCCAAAGCTAGGATTCCGTGGGGAGACGATGAATGAAAACGAAACCAAGTGGGCTGAGAAGCTCGTGTCCCTCGGGGGGAAATGTCGCGAGGGGCGCAAATAAGTGTGTGAAGGGGCGGAGCTTATGTGCTGAGGGGGTGGAGCTTGTCGCGCTTGGGCCGTTCATAATGGTGGGAGGTGTGTCAGCGGGGCACAGACCCTGCCTCCCCGGAGGCTTTCTCCGACCCCGGTGCAGCCAAACGGAGCTGCGACTCCGGCTGAGCCAACGCGTGCTCTTCCCTGCAGTCCAAGACAAAAGGCAACAAGGCGAACGTGGGGGTGAAATACGCAGAGAAGCAGCAGCGCCGCTTCCAGCCCGAGAAGCTGAAAGAAGGGAGGAACATCATCGGCCTGCAGGTGGGTAGTGCCAAACTGGCAGACATAGACACACACACACACAGGCAGACAGACACACACACACACACACTGCATCTAGACAGGCAAACGGGCAGACACACCGCACACACACGCACACCCCGAATCTAGACAGGCAAACAGGGAGACACACTGCATATAGACAGGCAGACACACACACACACACACACACACACACACA
>QEPC01002101.1:8248-20031 GCA_003113815.1 Sphenodon punctatus | reverse complement strand
CAGGTTGAAGCAGAGGCTGACGGAGTGGGGTGGATGAGGAAAATTGGCTCTGGCAGGACAGGACCCAGGAACGGGGCCAGGAACAATGGGATCTTACCAGCGCTTGGAGACTTTGCTGTAGGCGATCTGGGCAGAGACATTCCCCGAGTGGTCATGGTTCCCGGCCACCACATACCACGGTACTTTGCGCAATGAGGGCGCCTTGAAAACAGACTCAAAGGTTTCCTGTCAGAGCAGAGCAGGGGAGAGACTTGGTGCAGGGCAAGCAAGGAGCGTGCAACCTGCCACCAGGGGGAGCCATTTCTACCACTGCCCCCTGCCCCCAATCCCATCATTAAATGGGACCCTAGCTAAGTGGTGTGACTGGGACAGGTAGCGGAAGGGAACCACGGACCTTCCTCTGAACCACTGATTCAAAAGCCTCCTTCGCCCACACCAGAGGCAGCTGCATCTCAGCTCTGGGCAAGGGATCCCTGTATAAACAGCCGCCCCCCCCCCAGAGGCAGCTGCATCTCAGCCCCTGGTGAGGGATCCCTGTATAAACAGCCGCCCCCACCCCAGAGGCAGCTGCAAATCAGCCCTGCTTGAGGGATTCCTGTATAAACAGCCGCCCCCACCCCAGAGGCAGCTGCATCTCAGCTTTGGATGAGGGATCCCTGTATAAACAGCCGCCCCCACCCCAGAGGCAGCTGCATCTCAGCTCATCGTTACCACTGATGTTTGCAATATTTTGGGGGGTGGCCAGCCAGCCCCCATTCAGGCCCCCCTGTTGGCAGCTCCCTACCTGGAACCGCTTGTCGTAGACATCCCGGACGCCGCTGAAGTAGAAGTTGTCCCCCAGAGACAGGATGAAGTCAGCCCCTAGCGCAGCCACCGTGCGCCCCATCTCATTGGCCACGGTCGTCTCCCGGAGCGTGTAGAAGGGGGGGTTGGAAACCCCACCCCAGTCACCCAGGGCAATGAAGCGTAGGGAGGTGGCGGCGGTGGCAGAGACAGAGCTGGCGTGAGGGCCCGGCACAGAGGCCAGGAGAACCCCAAAGAGGCACAGAGAACTCAGCATCTGCAGGAGGGAGGAAGGAGCAATATGGATCAGTAGGGGGCGCCCCACATTGGAGCAACTAGTGAATTAATAGAGGACACTACCTGGTGTAGAGACGGAGCCAGGACTCCTGGGTTCTCTGGGAGGGGAATGGGGGCTAGTGGGTTAGAGCAGGGGGCGGGCTGGGAGCCAGGACTCCTGGGTTCTCTGGGAGGGGAATGGGGGCTAATGGGTTAGAGCCGGGGGCGGGGGCTGGGAGCCAGGACTCCTGGATTTTCTTCCCCGCTCTGCCTGGCTGTGCAGCTCTGGACACTTGCTTTCAGGGGTGATACGGTCTCTTATTTTGTTACAGTCAGTGTCTTAGCATTTAGAGATGTGCGGGGACCCCAGAGATCAGAACGAACCCAGTGGGGATTTTGCACTTTCCAAGGTCCCCAGCCCGGCACCCACCAAGGAACTGTACGGAACCGCGCCCAGTTCAAGCCCCCACCTCCCAACTTCCTGGCGAAGGAGAACTCCCGAGAGCCAGGATTAGCCTAGTTTAGGAGCGGGGAATCTTCTCCCTCCTGGAGCCCAGCTTTTAAAATAGTACAAGCTTCTGCTGAGGAGGGAAGGAAGGTCCAGATCATGGATCTGTCCTGTTTCCTCCTCTGCCCGTCCTCCCTCGCCTTCCCTGAGCTCAGCCTTCCAGTGATTTATGATGGGGACTGGATCCAGGAATTGGAGAGGGGGCCAAATTACAACAGGCATGTGCTGGATTTGACCCACAAGCCACCGGTTCCCTGGGCTAGAGGAGAAGGCGTTGGATTTGGACCATTTAAAATCAAATCATAAATGCACCATCTGGATTTCTTCTCTCCAGTTTCTTGCCTGCATTTATTTAATTTAAATACTTGAAACGCCCCCCGTTTCCCTCCTTACGACACCCTCCTGAGTGATTGCTTCCCTACTGTGTGTCAGTCTGACATTTGCTCCATCAAGTATGATGAGACGGGTTCCTACATTTCTCTTTGTGACGGAAAACCAGAAAGAAAAAGAAAAACCCCAGAGATTTTGCTTTTCCCTCCCAGAGAAAAACAGATTTTCCCTTTGTACAGAGAATTTAGGAGAAAATGGCAAAGACTCAGAGGTTTGGGAGCAGGACACAGCGAGGATCTGAGGGGAAGCAGCCTGAAGGCATGTGCTTGTGGAGGGCAGGGGCTCTGCTACCTACAGACCTTCTGTGGGTTGAGGGGGGGCAGGGGCACTATGAATTGGGGCGGTCGGATCTTCCGGGCCTTGGGAAGAGGGGGCAGGAGTTCAGCTTAATTAGGCCCATAGCAGCTTCCCCAAGTGCCCCATCCTCTCTAGGGCCCCTCTTTCTGTTTGGGACCAGGCCGGGAGGAGGAGGCAGTGAGCACAGGGCAGCGGAGGGGAATCACCCTAAAGGCATGTGCTGGGAGAAGGGACTCTGCATTTGGACGGGGGCCACAGAACTCGAATGTTGGTGGGTTGGTTTGGTAGCTGCAAAATTGCATTAAAATGGGGGGGATTACAATAAAATGGGGTGTTCTAGCGCCTACCTATATATATATATTGTGGCAAGGGAAAGTCAACTAGAATTTACATTTCATTACAGAAAAACAGAGATCTTTGGGGGTTTTTTTAATCAGGTAATTTAGGTTTTCTTAAATCAGAGAATTTCCAGTTTTTCGTTGCGGAAAACTAGGATCCCTGGTGATGAGGAAAGGCTGAATGAACTGGGTGTGTTTAGCCCGGCAAAGGGAAGGCTAAGGGGAGACATGAGAGGAGTCTTCCGTTATTTAGGCTCTTCCCTCAAGAAGATGCCAAGGAACTTTTCTGCGTGATTCTGGAGGGTAGAACTAGAAGTAACAGGCGCAGGTTACAGAAAGGTAGATTAATATCAGAAAAAAAACCCTTCCTCCCAGTCCTAGGAGGGCGGTAGGCACTATCACTTGCAAACCGAGGCCGGACAGCTGGGGATGTTGGAGCTGTCCTCATTTGGACTAGCTGTTCCCAGTCGGACGTTCTGGGGTCCCAGATACCTCCCTTGCCTGAGGAAGGGCCCTGGGGGCCCCAAAATCTGCAAACACTAGTTACGTGGCTCTCGAGTGGGAGCTGACCGTCAATCCAGATCCCTGGGCCTGCTGGTCTGGTGTCCGGGGATGCCACCCACCTCGGAAAAAGCTCGCCGTCCTTCCCAGCCGCGCTGCCCAGTCGGCGAAGCCGTCGTGTCTATCTTTAGAGCCGGGATCTGGCTCCTGCCGAACCAAAGAGTCCTTTCCCCGCTGGGAGTTGTGAGCAGAATTCCCACCCCGCCCCTGGGCCTCTGTTCTCGCCCTGAGCCCCCTGCAGGCACCCAGCAAAGATCAGGGCCGGCCAGATCTTTGGTTGATTAAGGGATTAAACCCATCAGCTCCTCGTTTGGGCCCTGCCCGGAAACCAATTGCCCACCCCTCTAGGGTCCGTGCTCAGGTGCGGGAGGCAGGTCGGACTCCAGATAAACCTGCCATTTGTGGGGGTGCGTGCGGGGTATTCCCCCCCATATCTTTTGTGGAGACGACCTCGACTCCTGCCGCTGCAGAGAGCAAAGCGTCAAGCTTTGAGGAAATCCTATAGCGAAGCCCCACGGATTCCGTCTAGTCCGGTGTCCTGCCCTGGGTGTCTGGGGAGAAGCAACAGCCATTGGGGGAGCGGGGGGATCAGCTGTTCCCGTTTGTTCAGTCACAGAGGTTTCGGGGGGGGGGGGCATAGCATGTAGATTTCGGTTAAACGTTAGGGTGTTAGTGCGTAAGAAGAACTGGGAGGCCCTGTCCAGGGAGATGGTGGCATCTTGGAGACTTTCGTAAGCGTTCCTTAAAAACGTGCCTCGCTGGCCGCCCTACTGCCTGCCCTCCCCTCTGCTCCCTTCCCCTGAGCTCAGCTTTTCAGGGCTTGGGAGGGGGCCAAAACTGGATCCAGGGCCTCCCCTTTAAAAGAGGGTGCTCTGGGCCGCCTGTGGCGGGATATAAATGACGTAAATATAAATAAATAAATGATGAAAAATACACGTTGCAGGGCTGCGCTGGAACCAATGCAGCCCTGCAACATGGGTTTTTCATCCGCGTCCTCTTTTAAAGGGGCGGTACGGCCACTCTGATCCAGGGGCCAAATCAAAGCGAGCCCACAGGCTGCCTTTCTCCGCTGGGCCTGAGGTTCCAGCACCTCCTGCTTCGGGGCAGTTCTACGATTCCGGTCCAGGAGGGGCGCCGCTTGCAACAGCCAAGAATTTCAGTTTCTGGTTTCTGTGACTGAATCTCAAAACAGGAGAAAACACCCATCCCCAGCACGTTTGGAAGCAGCACCGAGATCAGATCAGACTCGGCATCGAGTGTTCTAACACCCTCACACCCCCCCCCCCAGTGATTATGGGGGAAAGGGTGGGGAGATTCCCTTGAGATGGAGTGGGATTTTACCAGGGACGTAAGGGGCTCAGTTGAACCTGGCTCCTGGACTTGGGGGAAGGGGTGGGGTTGTTTTTTTTGCAAGTGGCTTGAACACTGCTAGGAAATGTTCAGAGTGGGCAGAGGGAGCGGGGCCAACACTCTGCCCCCACCCACTCTGAAAATGTTCCAGCTGCTTTCAGAGTGGGGGGGAGGGGAAGTGCCCCCCCCCCATTGACACGTAAAACTTTCTTCCTGAGGTCGCAGCTGCTTCGGAATGGTGGGGGGGCTTGCTAAGAGCCAAGGCAGGACCACCATCTATATATTTTTGTGGGGCGGTGGAGGCAAGGCTGACTGGGAGCCCCCTTGGGAGGGCCACCGCTTAGAAAGAGCCTGCCGCCTTGCCCCCAACTAGGAGATGAGTCTGGCCGGCCCCAGCCTTGTCACGCCACGGGCTCTTAGCTCCCCTTTGTCTCGGCGACGGGGCGCTTAATGACGTCGAATTGCTTTTATTGGCAAGGATCTGCCCATCCTGTTAGGGAGTGAATGTCATTTAAGCTGAACGTCCAAGGCTATTGTAAGCCACCCCGAGGCTGGCTTTGTCTGTTGGTTTTAGAAAGGGCGAGCTATAAATTCAGAACAAGATAACCTGCCCAGAAATGTTCTTCTCCCTGCTAACCCCGCCTGTAGGTTAGAGGGAGAAGCAGGTTCCCACAGTCGCACCCCTGAGCAGAGCCGTCGCCCCCACTCTCGTAACAGCTTGGTGGGTCCCCAGTGGCCCCCCCAGCCCCTGTCGCCTGCCTCTCCACAGCCACAAAGCCTCTGTGCTCACATGCAAAAAAAAACCCCACCCCCTGGCCCGTGGCTAACGGAGTCGAGGGGAGAAGTAGAGGTAGGTAGGAAAGCAGGGCAGAGAGACCCGTCTCGGGGGCTGATAGCTGCTTCGTCTCAGCCTCAGCCTGCTCCTCTCCCGGAGGCAACGCATGACCTTTTTGTTTGACTGGGCATTTTGCAGCCGAGGATAGATGTTGAGAGATTTTGATTGATTGATTGATTGATTGCCTGTGACTTGTTTTTTATTTTGGTATTCTAATATTTGGGCTCTCTCCCTCCCTCTCTCTCTCTTGGGGACGGGTGGAGTAAACAAATAAAAAAGGGGAATTGTGAAAATGAGGTGAAACACAGCTGTTCTAATCAAGTTTCAATATCCGGGCAAGGGAGGGGGGCGGCTGGGGCTTTCCAGTCTCTGGCTGCTGAGCGGGGAATTCAGAGCCCTCCCCAAGGTGCAGGGGGAGGGAGTTCATAACCTTAGCGCTCTGTCCGCCTCCCTTATCAAGCATTGCAGCCTGGCAGGGAGCACTCCTGACGTTTTGCCTACGGCAGCGAAATGCGTAAAGCTCCCCCCCAGCACCCGGCAAGAAATGGAGACGCTGCGCCTTGCCGTGGGCCCCCGGGGATGGGGGAGGTCTGGCAGCAAGAAGGAGAAACGGGGTTTCCATAAGTCTGGACAGGACTCGTCTCCCCCATTCCACCCCGGTGGAGCCTAAACAGCCCTAAAGCCGGGGGGGAAACTGAGGCACGGAGCCTGGTGGAGAACCCAGGAGTCCAGCCTCTCGGCACGGTACCAGAGGGAAAGTTGGTGCAGGGTAGGATGGCCAGATAGGCACATTTTAGATGACACTGATGAGAAATACAGGTTCTCTAAAATGGGCATATCTGGCCACTCTACTGGGGCCCATGGGGGGAGGGGGGCACACTCCAATAGGCACCAACACGTCCTTCCGGCCGATCCCTGCCTGGCCCCTGCATTTGCCGCACAAACACCCTTCCACCAAGCTCTCTGGGGGCGGCCTGTGCCGACAGAGAGCCAGGGGCAAAATTCCAGAGTGAGGCCCCCTCTCTCCTTCCCTCAGGGCCATCACTCCCGTCTCTCATTCATAGTCTAATGAGATTTATCTCCCATTCACATTCCGTACTGTCTGATACTCCGGCAGGTTTTTTGTTTCGCGGAGTGGATGTGGCTCGTTATTGGAGCGATCTGAATGTTTGTCTTAAGGCCTCAGTCTGCTCCGGTCACTCCCGATCTCAATATAAATCTACATTCAGTTACTTTCTGGTGGATTTCTCTGTTTAGATGGGGCAGATCCTGCATCAGTGCCGGGGGGGGGGGGGGTAACCCCCGAGGCGCCTTCCGACTGTGGGTCACTGACTGACTCTGGCGGCATTTCCAATCAGCAACAGTGGAGAAGGGGCCCAGTGTTCACCTCCTCCCTGTTTGAAAAAGCAACTTTTCCAAGGTAAAACCATTCTCCCCTATAACGTGCAAAGGGGATTTTTGGTTGATCACAAGCGGAACAGGAGTCAGCGGTGGGATGCAGCAGCAAAAAGGGCTAATGCTGTTTTACCTCTCCAAGTGAGAGAGGTAATGATTCCACTCTGTTCGGCACCTAGAGTCCTGTGTCCGGTTTTGGGCACCTGATTTTAAGAAGGACGTTGACAAATTGGAACAGGTTCAGAGGAGAGGGACAAAAATGATCAAGGGTTTGGAAAGCAAGTCGGATGAGGAAAGGTTGAAGGAACTGGGGGGGATGTTTAGCCCAGCGAAGAGAAGACTAAGGGTGTGTGTCCAGGATAGCAGTCTTCAGATACCTAAAGGGCTACCAGCAAGACGACAGCCAGGAACTAACGGCTACAGAAGGGAGGACTAGAAATAAACGGGTTCAAATTACAGGAAGGGATGCTTCCCCTCCATGCAATGCTTCCTTCCGTTCTATCTCCCTAACACGGAGGCAAGCATTACATTTGGTCGCTCAATCCCAGGAGCGAGTCACAGACTGAACACAGGTTTGCAGGAGTTTGCTGCCTGGAACAGATCCTGGGAACAGACAAAAGCACAAAACAGTATCAATGTCTGGTCATCACACCCCCCCCCCCCCCCCCCGGGTGCTCGGGAGTATGTCCATTTCTGTGCAGAGGGGCTTGTCAATTTCTGGGCTGTGGGTGTGTTAATTTCAGAGCAGAGGGGGCTGCGGGGTGTATTTAATTTTAATGCTTGCAGCGTGTCGGTTTTGGTGATGGTGGGGCTTATCGATTTCAGTGCTGGAAGGCTGCGAGGCCTGTTAATTTTAGTGTGTTGGGGGGGGGGGCAGTGCCAGATAGCTGAGGCGTGTCAATTTCAGGTGTTGAGGCTTGTCAATTTCAGGAGTTTGAGCACTTGTCAGTTTCAGTGCAGGGGGCTGTGTGGCTTGACATCTTGCCAATTTCAGTGTGCGGGAAGGGGGGTTGCTAGTTATATACCCCTATTTATTCTGTCCCCCTCCCCCCCCATGGGCTCCTCTCAGGTGGCATCACAAACATGGAGCTGCCTTAGGATAATGTTACGGGTCCTACCGCGGAGCACCTTTACCCCGTGGGTAGAGACACACACACACGCACCCCAACTGTACCTGGGGTGACGTATTAGCTGTATGGAAGCTCAACAGGGCTAGGTTTTTATAGGTGGGGGGAATAAGCTTGGTAAAATAATTTTGTACCTTGCTGGGTAAGTTTAGGGTATTTGTATTTGGATGAAGTGTCTTTTAAATGTATTATGTTGTTGTTGGGTTTTTTTTTTGTATTGTGTATGGTGAAAGCCGAACCAATAAATACTTACATACTCTACGGGGCCTAGTTCGGGAATCTCTGCCTTCGCAAAGGGCTTTGTCTATTTACCAGTAAGTCAGATCCCTGCCTGGCTGCAGCAGCATTAACCTTGTGGCTGAATAGTTCTGGGGCAGCTATTAAGAATTACAGCCTCTCTTCCCCACTGAGTCATTGACTTTGAAAATACAGGGACGGCACAGAGATCGGGGTGGGGACGTGGTGTAGAAAATGCATACAAGGCAACCAGGTGGTCAGCCCAACCATTCCCTTCCCCTGAGCTCCCTCTTTCCGGGCCAGAGGGCAGGGGCTGAATCCACAGGCCGGATTCAGACACTGGAAAGAGGCGGAATAGAAACCAGCGGGCGCCCAAATTTAGCCCCCCCGTCCCCCACCAGCGAAGCTAGCCGAGGCGGAGCCCCCAGCACGCCCACAGGAAGAGAAATCAGGAAACAGAGAGAGGGAGGGAGGCCTGGGGAGAGAGGGTGACTTACTCTGGTTCAGTTTGGTGGGTCAGAGCTTGCTGGATTTCCTGGCACCTGCTGCGGGATCAAGTGCTGCCCTGGGCTCCTCCCGGCCTTGGAGCGACTGAGCTGTGCGTGCCAGAGGCGAGCATTTTATCAGGGGCTGGAAATGGGAACTGGGACTCTGGGCCGGCTGCCCTCCACCCGCACGTGTCAGGAAAGTTCGAGCAGAAAAGCTGATTATTCAGAGTGGGATGGGGAAACCGACTGCTTGATGACCCACAGTTCCCCTCCCCGCACAATCATGTGACACTTCCGCCCCATAGCTGGGCTGAGGTTAGCACACCCTGCTAGCCCCACCTGATTAGAAGAGTAAATACTAACCAAGCCCTTATCCCTTCCCCCAGCCACCCTCCCTGCCCCACACACTCCCAGCCTGCCTACAGGAGCTGCTTGCGAACAGAGAGCCCTGCAGGCTCAGAACTGGCAGGGGAGGAGGGATGCTAGTTGGGATGGAAGGGCAGCGGCAGAGCTGGGGGGGAGCCCAGGGCTGGGGGAGCAGGGGCTGCGGGTGGGGATTGAGGGGCAGCGGCAGAGCTGGGGGGAGCCCAGGGCTGGGGGAGCAGGGGCTGCGGGTGGGGATTGAGGGGCAGCGGCAGAGCTGGGGGGAGCCCAGGGCTGGGGGAGCAGGGGCTGCGGGTGGGGATTGAGGGGCAGCGGCAGAGCTGGGGGGAGCCCAGGGCTGGGGGAGCAGGGGCTGCGGGTGGGGATTGAGGGGCAGCGGCAGAGCTGGGGGGAGCCCAGGGCTGGGGGAGCAGGGGCTGCGGGTGGGGATTGAGGGGCAGCGGCAGAGCTGGGGGGAGCCCAGGGCTGGGGGAGCAGGGGCTGCGGGTGGGGATTGAGGGGCAGCGGCAGAGCTGGGGGGAGCCCAGGGCTGGGGGAGCAGGGGCTGCGGGTGGGGATTGAGGGGCAGCGGCAGAGCTGGGGGGAGCCCAGGGCTGGGGGAGCAGGGGCTGCGGGTGGGGATTGAGGGGCAGCGGCAGAGCTGGGGGGAGCCCAGGGCTGGGGGAGCAGGGGCTGCGGGTGGGGATTGAGGGGCAGCGGCAGAGCTGGGGGGAGCCCAGGGCTGGGGGAGCAGGGGCTGCGGGTGGGGATTGAGGGGCAGCGGCAGAGCTGGGGGAGCCCAGGGCTGGGGGAGCAGGGGCTGCGGGTGGGGATTGAGGGGCAGCGGCAGAGCTGGGGGAGCCCAGGGCTGGGAGAGCAGGGGCTGCGGGTGGGGATTAAGGGGCAGCGGCAGAGCTGGGAGAGCAGGGGCTGCGGGTGGGGATTGAGGGGCAGTGGCAGAGCTGGGGGAGGGGAGAGGGAGCCCAGGGCTGGGGGAGCAGGGGCTGCGGGTGGGGATTGAGGGGCAGCGGCAGAGCTGGGGGAGCCCAGGGCTGGGAGAGCAGGGGCTGCGGGTGGGGATTAAGGGGCAGCGGCAGAGCTGGGAGAGCAGGGGCTGCGGGTGGGGATTGAGGGGCAGTGGCAGAGCTGGGGGAGGGGAGAGGGAGCCCAGGGCTGGGGGAGCAGGGGCTGCGGGTGGGGATTGAGGAGCAGCGGCAGAGCTGGGGGAGCCCAGGGCTGGGAGAGCAGGGGCTGCGGGTGGGGATTAAGGGGCAGTGGCAGAAGTGACAGGGGGCTCAGCCAGCGCTGACAAACACCAGGGCAGTCGAGGATAGCAATGGTTTATTTTATGGCTCCAGAGCCCGGGAGGTTAATCCTGCCTTACAGCACGTCTGAGCCACGCAGCAGGCACTGGGTCCAAGGCACGGGGGGCAAAGGTTGGGCTTACGCAGCAGCAGCCTCCCGGCAGGACACGCACAGACGGCGTGTACCCCCTCCCAGAACCAGCACCCTGCCCCAGCGGGAGAGGAACGGCCCCGCTCACATCGGCCAAGCTCCACGGCAAATCCCAGGGGCACCTTGCCTGCCCCTTCCCCCCGCTCCTGAAACCTCTCTTCCTCACCCTTTAGCTCAATTAAACCCCTCACATCCCCCCCCCCCCACACACACACACATACACACCCCAGCAGCGAATCCAAGATTCACTGAAGCGATTTAGGGCACGACAGTATCTCTTGGCAGGAGGCCTTGAGATGCTCAGGGCAGAACGCTCATTGATGGGGACAGAGTTGCCTGGTTGTTTAAGGGGATAGAGGACTTTGGAATGGGGGGGTGGGGGCTGCCTGCTGAATTACAGAACAGTCCCCTCCTTTGGGGTCCCTGCCCCCCCAGGTATGGCATTTCAATGTGGAAAAGCCATTGGCATTTCATGGTTCACGTCCTGCCAAACAGTTAACCCTAAATCCAAGGCAGTTGGGCTTCTGTTTTCCCCCTGACGCATTCGCAGAGCGTCATTCAGGAGGAGGAAGAGAAGTGGAAATCAGAGGAGTCTGTGCTCCCTGTCGTTGTGTGAACGCTTATCGGTGCAACGGGGACGGCCACCATGATTGTGCTAGGGGGAAAAACTGGTGCAGTACAACTACAGTGCAGACAGAGTGCTTGTCTGACTGCTACCGAGGAGGATTCAATTAAAGGAGTTACTTGAGTTTACATTGTTTGGCTGAACGCTACCAAAATGGAGTAGTTACTTCAGTTTAACTCTGTTTTTCAAAACATGGGTGGAGGCAGGAATTGGGAGATTTGGGGGGGGGGGGGAGAGAAATTTATTTATTTATTTATTAATTTATAAAAGATTTCTATCCTGCCCCTCCAGCCCACAGGGCAGCTCGGGGCGGCGAACAACAACTGAAAACATTAAAACAATTCACAATGAAAAGCCCCATATATATAAACACACACACCCCAAACCACCCACCCTTACCCCCCTTCCCCTCGCCAAAAGTGGAACAGCCAGGTCTTACACAAACGTCGAAACAGCAGGAGAGTGGGAGCCAACTGAGCCTCCTCCGGGAGCGAATTCCACAGCATGGGGGCAGCCACCGAAAAAGATCTCACATCGGTGGCCACCCGTCTCGCCCGGGGAACCTCCAAAAAGGCTCCCACGGACGATCTCAGGGGTCGCACGGGTACATGGGGAGTGAGGCGATCCCGCAGATAAGCAGGGCCCAGGCCGTGAAGGGCTTTAAAGGTTAAAACCAGCACCTTGAACCTGGCCCGGTGCTTTATAGGCAGCCAGTGCAGAGCCCAGAGCACCGGTGTCATGTGCTCCCTGCGACC
>QEPC01002095.1:54745-66670 GCA_003113815.1 Sphenodon punctatus | reverse complement strand
CTCTCCATCGCCGTACACACCTAACCAGCCCCCAACCTCCCCCGCCCCCCAACCACGGCCTTGTTCTCTGAACCCCAGCCTGTCCATCACCATACACACCTAACCGACCCCCAACTGACCCTCACACGGCCTTGGTCACTTAACCCCAGCCTCTCCATCGCCGTACACACCTAACCGGCCCCCAGCCTGCATCTCATAATGCTGGGCACATCAGGAGCCAGGTAATCGGAGTCCAGGGCAGGAGCCAGCAGGTCCCAGCTGCTGAGAAGCCGGGTAGGCAGGGGACCAGGGCACAGATGGGGCAGGCCTGGGAGCCAGCCTGGAGCTCGCGCTGTGCAGACAGACACTTCCTGCTTCCAAGCCGGCCCTATATAGCTGCCCACTGGCCAATCAGAGCTCGAGCAGCCAGTCGGGGACTGGATGGGCAGGGTTAGGCCACAAGGGGGTGTGCTACTGGCTGTAACATGGCAGGCAGAGTGTCTACCTGACCTAGGGGCGCTCAGACCCCCAGGACCCTGTATCCTCTTGAAGGTGGGGGGTGGGGGTGTGTGTGAAGAGGGGTTTAGCAGCCCAGGAGCCGTGGGGTTCATCACGGGGAAGTCCCCCCCACGGGAGCCCGTGCCCCCTCAGCACACCGGGCTCTCCCACAGTGCCAGGCTCATGTGGAATCTATCGGACGCCACCGCGATAGGGGATGGCAGGTCCCTGGCAGAGGCTGGTAAATCAGGGAAGCTGCAGCCCCCGGGGACAGGCATGGCCAGGGCAGGGGCTGAGACAGGATGTCAGCTCTTCTCTGAGCCCCTAAGCTCCACCGCTGCTGCTGCCCACTGAGCCAGGGCAGACTGGGGCTGCAGCGCCCCCTCCGGGGAGGGGTGCACCCGGCAACACCCCGCCTCGTCCTCCTGAGCGGCGGCAGCTCTGCCCACCCGTGCAGGGGGGAGCTGGGTGATGCACCATGGGGGGTTCGGTTCTTCACTCTCCCCCCGCGCCTCGCTGATGGAATGAGCCCAGAACAAGCCCGACCATGCGCAGGAGCCAACCCGCTGCCCTGGCCGGCTCCCTCACGCTGGAACCCGTGCGCTGGCTTCTGGAGCCCGAGGTCACCCCCTCCCCACGGGCTGCCAGCTTCGCCTGGGAGCAACTGGACCCCCCCCCCCCAAGCCTCTAGCTGAGTCCCTGCTGCCCCCAGCGCTCCCGCTCACCCCGATTCCCCGGTCCCTCGCCCATTCTCCTGTCAGCTCTGGGGGACGGCGGGGCCCCACGCACGACCCCTGGCCCTGGAGCCAGGCCCCTCTTTCTGGTCCTCACTCCTCGGCACGGGGGGATCCTGCAGCCCGAGCTGATTGATGGAGTTACCTCTCTACCTCACCCCTCCTTCCCATGAGGGCTCAGCATGGCTCCCAACATAGAGCCCACCCTCTCCCTAATCCAATCCCACCCAGCTCTATCCTAGCCCTCCAAACGCCCAGCCAAACAAAAAGATCTTCTCTCTCTTCTGAAAGGTGAGCAGGCTTGGGCGGCTCTCCCGTGGGAGAGAGTTCCATAATTGTGCGGCAGCCCCCGAGAACGGAGCTCACGGGCAGCGGGGAGGCCGTGACGGACCATAAGGGAAGAGGGGGCATTTCAGATCCCTGCGGCCCAGCGTCCGCCGGGGGGGGGGGGGTCACCCCCAAGCTCTCTGGGATACGCGGATTGACTGATCGAGCTACCCCTGCCTTGGAACAGCCAGCCCAGCCCGCCCGTTCTGTGACCTTTCCATGGGCTGGGCTCCCCTCAAGGCTCCCCAGCGTCTGGACCCCCAGCCCCTCCCCGGCGCCGCGGTACTCACTCGGAGGGCATGCTCCCGGCCCAGAGCAATCACCCTGCGGTTGACAGTGCGCAGCAGCCACTGGAGGATCATCTTGACGTGCGCCTTCACCTTGCCCTGGGAAGCAAGGCAGAGTCAAAGCCGCTCCCCCTGGCCGCGCCGCGCCGGCTGCTTTCACCTCCCTGTGTTCCCATGGGGGCTACAAGGCAAAGGAGTTCTCTCTCCAACCAAGTAGGGGGGCTAAAGGGGGAAGGAAAGCTCCTATGTGGGGCAGGGAGGCATTTCTCGGAAATGAAGGGACAGCAAATTCTTGGTTTGCACAATCCTCTGCAGACCCAGTAACCCCTCAGCAACGGCCCCCACCACATACCCTCATTCTCCATCTAAGACATCTCTGCCTGCCGACACGACCTACTTCTGCTCCCCCCTGCCCCTGATGGAAGAGCCCCACAAGCTCCTGGACAGGAGGGTCAGAGACGGGGAAGAGCCGGAGAGACCGGATTTGAGAGGCAGGGGAATCCCCAACACTGGCAGCCTTACTCTCAAACCAGCAGGGGTACTTTGGGGCAGCCCAGCCAAGAATAGCAGGAGGGGATCTCCTGAAGACAATCCATCCATCCTGCTCCCCCAGCCCTGGGCTCCCCCCAGCTCTGCCGCTGCCCCTCAATCCCCCCCGCAGCCCCTGCTCCCCCCAGCTCTGCCACTGCCCCTCAATCCCCACCCACTGCCCCTGCTCCCCTCCAGCTCTGCCGCTGCCCCTCAATCCACCCCGCAGCCCCTGCTCCCCCCAGCTCTGCCGCTGCTCCTCAGTCCCCACCCGCAGCCCCTGCTCCCCCCCAGCTCTGCCGCTGCCCCTCAGTTCTGAAGTCCTGTTCCCATCCCTTCCTGCAGTCAGTGTCAGTGATTGCACAGTTCCTGAGTGGGTTTCCAAGGCCCCACCCAGCTCTTTCTTACCAGCTCAGAGCTTGTCTCCTCCTTGTGCTGTTTCTCCCTTCTGCCTGCGGAAACTCTTGGTTCTTCTGCTTTCTGAAACCAAGGAGGGTGAGCAATGAGCCTCCCCATGACCCTGCCCTGCATCACCCCACATCTGTCCTAGGGGGACAGGGCTGCCCCACCCCTCAGGGAACAGAGACCAAGTACAGTGCCCCTTTCATTGGAGCAGCTCCACCTGGGGGAGGGATGCGATGTTCAGACCTCGCAGGACCCCCCCAGTAGGGAACACGCTCTTCCAGGGGCTTGGGGTGGCTCTGCTCCAGGCTGGAAGGGGGCACCTGCTAGAATTGGGTGCGCAGCCCTCCCGGCTGGCAGCAGTGGTGGGGACACTGGCCCCCCGCCCCCCCTCGCTCGGAGCGGGTGGAGGAGCAGCGATGCCAATTCCCCCTGTGGGAGCAATGGTCAGGCCAGAAGCAGGCCCCTTGGGCCAAGTCCCCAGCCAGAGGCTCCTGCAGCCCAGCTGGATTCGGGCTCCAATTGTGCATCTCCCGTCTCTGGGAGACTGGCGGGCCAGGGTCCCTCTCCCCAGTCGCCGGGTGCCTTTCCCCCAGCCAGTCCCAGTCCCCGTGCCAACACCCCAATTACCTTCTGCGTCTTGTACAGCACCTCCAAGATGTTGCTGAGCAGATCCAGGGAGGCCTCCTCCTCTTCCCCCTTCCCAATCAGCTCCTGGAGGATGGGAACCGCCGTCTGCAGCAGCATCTCCCGGCTCTCTGCCCAGAGAGGGAGGCAGGCAGGGGGTCAGCATGACCCCAAGTCTCCTCCCCCGCCCTGTGCAGACCCTTGGGCCCAGCCGGGCCCCCAGGAACACTCCCGCGGACGGGACCAGGGTCGGAGGAACCGCAGGATCTGGGGGGAGCGAGCGGGCCGGGGAACCCAGCCCTGCCCCCCACGTCGCAGAGGGGGAGAGGCTGCTGCAGGTGCCTGGTTTCTGAAGACGTCCGTCCGAGGAAGGAGATTTCCTGACCCCACGGGGCAGCGTCAGGCCCCGTTGCCGACAAGTCTCACCAGTCTAGCTAAGTGTCACGGGGGGGGGGGCTCCCTGTGAATAAAGGACCGTGCCTTGGGCTGGTGCTGACTTAGAAAAGGACAGCGTCTCTGTGCATAAAAGAGGAAACCCCCTCAGTGCAGGGGGGGATGGGGGGTCTCTGTGGTGAAGAGCCAGTGTTACGGTGTGATGGACAAGGGGCTGGACTTGGAGCTCTGGGAGACCAGGATTCAAATCCTGCCTTAGCCACGAACTCCCTGGGCGGCCTTGGGCAAGTCACAACCTCTCAGCCTCAGTTTCCCATCTGTGCAATGGGAATGTGTATGTGTGTGTGTCTGTCTCTCCCTGCGTCCCCCTCCTCCTTGTCCAGCTTAGACTGTAAGCCCCCCTGGGCAGAGACCTGTCTCCGCACTCTGTGACTGTAACACGCTGCATCCGCCGAGCAGCGCTAGAGAGTCGATGAGTCGTAACTGTGGAGTCAGACGGAGGAGAGGGGAGCAGCACGAGACAGAGTCCGAGGACGGAGCCCAGGCCTGCAAGCCGGGAACGGGCCCTGCAGGTGGGGGCTAGCTGTGGAGAGCTCCAAAGTGGGGAACGCTGCTTGGGGGCGGGGGCTGGCGGAGGCCAGATGTGCCCTTTATGATTAGGATGATTTATTCTTTTATTTCTATAGCCCCAGCGATGTAGCGGGCTATAGTTAGAGACAGGTCTCTGCCCCAAAGACCTCACAGTCTGAGAGAGACGAGGAGACATTCATGTGGGAGCAGTTGCAGGCGCACAATGTGCTTCGCTTAGGCCACTTTCAGACACACACACACACCCGCGCGTATTCTGCCTGGATATGCGCAGGGATCGCCCGGTCCAAAAGCCCTGCCGCCCCCCCCCTCGCGGCGTTGCCAGCAGACGCACAGGGATATGCACATCTGCCGGCAAAATCACACCCGGGGGGGAGGGGCTTTCAGACTGGCCAATCCCCACACATATCCTGGCTGCGCATTCCCCGCCCCCCCAGCCAGAATATGTGCGAGGGAGGGATGTCTGAAAGCGGCCTAAGTGACAGGGAACTAGATTCTGAGTGGCGGGGAAAGGACACAGTTTCACTCCTGACGAGCCAGGGAAGGCCGGCCGGAAAAGGCGGATTTTCAGGAGGGATTTGAAAGTTGGGAGGGAGGGAGCAGAGCGAATGTCTCCAGGGAGGGAGTTCCAGGCCTGGGGGGCAGCAAGAGAGAAAGGGCAAAGACGTTTAGAGGAGCAAGGGGGGTCGCGAGCAGGCGAGGGTGGGGGCAGAGGAGGAGCGAAGCTCCCGGGCAGGAGCGTGGCGAGATACGAGAGCAGAGAGATACGGGGGAGCAAGGCCATGTAGAGCCTTGAAGGGGAAGCCCAGGAGCTCGTGCTGAACGTGTTCATTCCCGTAGAGGGAGCCGGGGCGGGGCGGAGAGGAGGGGCTGGACGTGGTCAAAGCGACGGGCTCTTTGGCTAGGAACAGACTAGCTGCCTAATCTGTAACGATGCGAGTTCTAAACGGGGCAGCCGCACCCCAAAGACTGGACGCTAACTAAGCTCCGTCTCCCCGAGCCGCTAAGCTCAGCCACCTCAATGGGGGTGTCGTAGGGTGGCTCTTGGAATCCTGAAGGAGCCCTGCGGGATAGTTGCTGCCTGGGCAGCTTAGAGAGTAGAGGGAAGCCGGGAACATGCCCAGTTGAGACTTCAGGGCTTCTCAGAGACTAAGTCCAGGGCATGCTCAGTTGGGTTCAGGGAGGCGCTCTCAGGCTGAGTCCCTGGGCATGCTCAGTAGGTGCCAGCCAGACTGAGCATGCTCAAGGCAGATTATAAAGGGCCTGAGCTCAGTCTGGGTCAGGTGGCTGTAGGAGCAGGCGCTCTTGCTGTGGGCTCCCTCCTCCTGACTGGAGCGCCCGCCTGGAACTTGGGGCACTGCCAAGGAGGAACAGTCGTGAGCCCGCTGCATCCAGCTGGGCGGGAGGAAGGGAACCGTACAGGCCCCAACAGAATGGGGCATGGATCGGGGGCGCAGACCTTGGCTCTAGGGGAGGCAGGAGGTGGCCACGGGCAAGGACCCACTAGTGCGAGAGGGAGATGGATAGAGTGCAAGGGAGTGGCAGCCGGGGGTTGCTAATTCCCAAACTGACCCCCAGGACGGCTCTGGGAGCCCCCCCCCCCCATCCCACTGGCTCTCCTAGCCAGCCCCAAGGGGTTTCGTACACCTTCCACACTCGCTCTGGCACTAGGGATGTGTGTGCCAGGAGTACATACATGTCACGCAAGGGGGCAGCTCCTTGGCCCTGGTGTTGCTGCCTCCCCTGGAGCGTGTCATGCTGCTCATCGCAGAGAGCTCCATCTGCAAGAGGGGACTCGGGGCTCTCACAGGAACTGGCCGTAGGATCCACACTCACAAGAGATGGGAGCAGGCACAGTGAGTGTGCGAGTGCTCACGCTCACAACCCCACATTCCAGTGTGCAAAAGCAAGCCTACAGCCCCCACCCCCGGATTCCTGGCACATTGGTGCTTCCCCTTGCACGTCACTAGAGTGTGAGATATTAGTGTGGCACACTGGTGCTTTCGCCTGCACACCCCTCTGCTAGTGCAATAGTGAGCGTACGATGTGTGTGTACTGACACACTGGTTCTTCCTCCTGCACGCCCCTAGTGTGAGTGTGAGTGTGCAACATTTCTCTACTCCTTCCCCATGCATAGCCCTCATGCAAGAGCAAGTGTGCAACACTTCTTCTGTACATTTGCACACACATGTGCGAGAGAGTATGCTGAGCCTCTGCTCACCGTGTGCCTGGAAGACCGGGCTGTTGACAATGTCTGTCAGGGACTGCAGCTTGTGCCGGAGCAGGCGACCGGGGGGCAAGTTCCCAATGAAATCTCTCAGCAGGCACCTGAATGCAGACAAGGGGAGACAGGGAACAGGCTCAGTGCAAGACAAGTGCAATGGTGCTGCCCTGCTGGGTCTGGCCCAGAGCCCCTTCCACTTGCAACCCCCCTCGGCCAGGGGGCCCAGCCAGTCACTGAGCAGGATGCTGTCGCCTGTCGGTGAGTTTGTGTATGCGCCGTGGGGCTGAGCTGCAGGTCGTGGCTCCTTCACCAGCTTTGGCTGCTGCTGCTGCTGCTGCTTCTCTGATCTGCTCACTCCCACCATGATGGAAATCCCTTCTGACGGGGCTGAGCTTCTCTTCCCCCTGAAGAGCTAACGATGCGCAGAAAGGAGCGGGACTCACTTCCTGTTCGTGCGTCGCTTGGGAAGTGAACGACACTGGACAAACCCCAATTAGAACAAGGCGGGACGGGCAGGCAAAGGGGTTTGGCTGCCAGCTGCCCTGCAGATCCAGGATGGACACGTCCTGAACGGGAGCAAGTGGCTGGGAATCCCCCAGCCTGGGCGGAAGGGGAGGGGGGTTCTTGGGTTCCCTCTGACAATAGTGTCTGAGCCCCGGCCCCGAGCCAGGGCTGAGCATGTGCCCCTAGGGAAACATTCGGCCAGGGAGGAGGGTGTGGTGGCTGCAGGGGGAAAGTTGAGCACCCAGTGAATCCATCTCCCTGCCCGGCACCTGGGTGCTGCCCAAGTCTGAACACCGCCGCCCCTCTTGTTCCGGCGCCGCCGCTGGCGCTCCTGCCCCTCTTGTTCCGGCGCCGCCGCTGGCGCTCCTGCCCCTCTTGTTCCGGCGCCGTCGCTGACGCTCCTGCCTCTCTTGTTCTGGCGGCGGCGCTCCTGCCTCTCTTGTTCTGGAGGCGGCGCTCCTGCCCCTTCTGTTCTGGCGGCGGCGCCCCTGCCTCTCTTGTTGCGGCGGCGGCGCCCCTGCCCCTCTTGTTCTGGCGGAGGCGGCGCCCCTGCCCCTCTTGTTCTGGCGGAGGCGGCGCCCCTGCCCCTCTTGTTCTGGCGGAGGCGGCGCCCCTGCCCCTCTTGTTCTGGCGGAGGCGGCGCCCCTGCCCCTCTTGTTCTGGCGGAGGCGGCGCCCCTGCCCCTCTTGTTCTGGCGGAGGCGGCGCCCCTGCCCCTCTTGTTCTGGCGGAGGCGGCGCCCCTGCCCCTCTTGTTCTGGCGGAGGCGGCGCCCCTGCCCCTCTTGTTCTGGCGGAGGCGGCGCCCCTGCCCCTCTTGTTCTGGCGGAGGCGGCGCCCCTGCCCCTCTTGTTCTGGCGGAGGCGGCGCCCCTGCCCCTCTTGTTCTGGCGGAGGCGGCGCCCCTGCCCCTCTTGTTCTGGCGGAGGCGGCGCCCCTGCCCCTCTTGTTCTGGCGGAGGCGGCGCCCCTGCCCCTCTTGTTCTGGCGGAGGCGGCGCCCCTGCCCCTCTTGTTCTGGCGGAGGCGGCGCCCCTGCCCCTCTTGTTCTGGCGGAGGCGGCGCCCCTGCCCCTCTTGTTCTGGCGGAGGCGGCGCCCCTGCCCCTCTTGTTCTGGCGGAGGCGGCGCCCCTGCCCCTCTTGTTCTGGCGGAGGCGGCGCCCCTGCCCCTCTTGTTCTGGCGGAGGCGGCGCCCCTGCCCCTCTTGTTCTGGCGGAGGCGGCGCCCCTGCCCCTCTTGTTCTGGCGGAGGCGGCGCCCCTGCCCCTCTTGTTCTGGCGGAGGCGGCGCCCCTGCCCCTCTTGTTCTGGCGGAGGCGGCGCCCCTGCCCCTCTTGTTCTGGCGGAGGCGGCGCCCCTGCCCCTCTTGTTCTGGCGGAGGCGGCGCCCCTGCCCCTCTTGTTCTGGCGGAGGCGGCGCCCCTGCCCCTCTTGTTCTGGCGGAGGCGGCGCCCCTGCCCCTCTTGTTCTGGCGGAGGCGGCGCCCCTGCCCCTCTTGTTCTGGCGGAGGCGGCGCCCCTGCCCCTCTTGTTCTGGCGGAGGCGGCGCCCCTGCCCCTCTTGTTCTGGCGGAGGCGGCGCCCCTGCCCCTCTTGTTCTGGCGGAGGCGGCGCCCCTGCCCCTCTTGTTCTGGCGGAGGCGGCGCCCCTGCCCCTCTTGTTCTGGCGGAGGCGGCGCCCCTGCCCCTCTTGTTCTGGCGGAGGCGGCGCCCCTGCCCCTCTTGTTCTGGCGGAGGCGGCGCCCCTGCCCCTCTTGTTCTGGCGGAGGCGGCGCCCCTGCCCCTCTTGTTCTGGCGGAGGCGGCGCCCCTGCCCCTCTTGTTCTGGCGGAGGCGGCGCCCCTGCCCCTCTTGTTCTGGCGGAGGCGGCGCCCCTGCCCCTCTTGTTCTGGCGGAGGCGGCGCCCCTGCCCCTCTTGTTCTGGCGGAGGCGGCGCCCCTGCCCCTCTTGTTCTGGCGGAGGCGGCGCCCCTGCCCCTCTTGTTCTGGCGGAGGCGGCGCCCCTGCCCCTCTTGTTCTGGCGGAGGCGGCGCCCCTGCCCCTCTTGTTCTGGCGGAGGCGGCGCCCCTGCCCCTCTTGTTCTGGCGGAGGCGGCGCCCCTGCCCCTCTTGTTCTGGCGGAGGCGGCGCCCCTGCCCCTCTTGTTCTGGCGGAGGCGGCGCCCCTGCCNGTGTGCGTGTGCGTGTGCGTGCGTGCGCGTGCGTGCGCTGTGACCCAAACGCTTCCCAAGTCCGGCCTGCGCTGGGAAAGCAGTCTCTAGTAAGGAGGAAGCTCATCGCTCTGGTGGTGGCAGCAAACCCCCTGAGTGCTATGGTGATGGGCACGCAGTGTGGCAGGGGCTAGGTGTAGTGCACCCCCTACTGGGCCCATTACGCTACATGCCCCATCTGACATCATCCTATGCTGCCGGGATGGGATGCTCTGGATGCAGGTGCTGCTGTGGGACCCAGAGGAAGGGAGGCTGGGGCAGACACACGGGGGGGGGGGGGGGGGGGGGGGGGGGGGGGGGGGGGGGGGGCAGCCCAGCTTCTGGGAGGAAGGAGGAGAGAGGATCCCTTACCCCAGCACGGAGACGTCGAAGATCCCAGTCATGTCTTCCAGGATTGAGGGCAGGTACTTCAGAGCAGCTCCCTGGGGGCAGAGAGAGGTCAGTAACCACATGCTGGGGGCGACCCACACACAGGCCTTGCCTGCCCCCTAGGGTCCTCACTGGCCAGTCTGAGACAGGCCCCGCCCGGGCCTCATGGGGCAGGATGTGAGCCGTTCCTCAACGCGCTCCTGGGTCAGCGACGGCTCCGTTCCCCCAGAGCGCTGCGTGCTGGCCTGGAAGGGCACTTCTGAGCTGCCACAGAACGGTCACACTGGGCTCGGGGTCGGCCAAGAATTCCCCCCTCGATATTCGGTAACAGTAGCGCAAGGGGATTTTATTGATTATTTATTTATTGACATTTATACCTCGCCTTTTCCTTCCATTGTTTTAATGAATTTTATTGTGTGTTTTCATGCTGTAAGCCGCCCGGAGATGCCGTAGGCATGAGGGGGCGGCTAACAAATATTGATAAATAGATAAATATCAATAATATAAGGCTCAGGGCAGCTTATATGAGACACTAAATACAATTCCCCCCTCCAACCACCTCCCACCTAATCCATCTCTCTATCCCCGCCTGCCAGATGGAAAGCTCTTCTGCTGCCGCCGCCAGACGCTCCGGCCCGGACTCAGACAGAGCTCCAGGGGGAGGGAATTCCACCGCAGCTGAGAACGCCCCCTGAACAAACCAGAGTAACGGAGAATCCACAGGAGGGCACCCCGGCCAATCCCACCGTCTTTCAGATGCCACCGGCCCAGGCCGCTTAGGGCTTTAAAGGTCAAAACAGCACCAAATCAATTAAGTTTTTATTGTTGGCCACATGGCCTAAACAAAACAAGACAATAAAAAACCTCACCAATATAATTAATTCAAAACTACACCCGCATTGTATCAGCATAAGAGTAACTACACAGTGCTATTGATTCCAATTCTATACCACACCAATCCCCAGAGTCCATCCCTTACCAACACATTGAGGCAGAGATGTCGTACCTACTTCACCCTGCATCAGGCTGCACTAACCGTAGATCTCTCTACATCCCATTAGTCCTTTTCGGCGTTAACACTCTAGTCCACACCGAATTTTGAATGAAATGTTGACGAATACAGGCAATCCTAGCTCCGAATATTGCCACCCTTTTAGTTTTTGTAACACTGGTATCATTGAATAAGTGAAGAAGCTGCTGGAGAAGTGAGCGAGAAGTGTCACAAACAATTGCTTCTTGCAGCTTTTCTCGTTATTATTATTATTAACAAACATTTATATAGCGCCAGCAGTGTACATGGCACTTAACTCGTTGAGTTGTATCTAGTGGCCGTATCATCGTAGAGTGTATTAAATCCTCTACCTCCATCTTACATGGGCCAATACGCTTTCGGTGAGCTACCTTCCCATACTGCATCGTCTGGCAGCGAAGATTGGTACATGCCTTTCTAAGAATCGGGTCCGCTAGCGGATTCAATAGTGGGCCTCTTCTCTAGCTGGTACCCAGTATTTATAGTATGGAGAAACTCTTGTGCTGCAGCTCTAAGATTCTGCCTGTCAATGTCCATTATTCTCTGTCTCAACATCTTAATAACCTCTCTACGTGAACACGGTTGAATTTTTTCCCCGGAGAATCCCAGAGTTTGCAGACATAGATTAACCGAGGACCACCACTGATCACTTCCTCCCACTTTATCAGCTAGTTTTTCTTGCATTGCTAACTGCAATAGGGAAGCTGAAGGCATCCCTCTCACCTTAGCCCAAAAGGACAGAACTCTTCATTGTACCTTGGCTTGGTACGAGCAGCTCCCCAATTCTAGAATAAGCAAAGCTGTCTTGGTAGCACGAGGGAGTGCCAATATTCTTTGCCATAATCCATTCACCACAGTCCCTGGCCCTGCCAATACCGTCCCACATAGTCCCCAAATCGGTGCACCGTAGAACATACTAGCCTCGACTTTTGCCTCCACCGGTCTTTTGACTGCCATGATGTTTTGCTGTCCCTGTTGTATAAAAAACTGTACAATAGCTACAGTCTCTGTCTTAGCTTTCTGCTTAGCTGCCTTCAAATGGGTCTTCCAGGAGCCAATAGAGGCAAAAATCATGCCCAGATATTTGAATGAACGCACCTGCTCCAACCTATGTGATCCCAATACCCATTTATATCTTCCAATACCACCTCTATGCTGATGACACTCAACTCTATCTCTCTACTCCCTCTCTCTCTCCCTCTGTTCAAGCTCGTCTCATCAACTGTCTCTCTGACATCTCT
>QEPC01002095.1:37042-52000 GCA_003113815.1 Sphenodon punctatus | reverse complement strand
GGGTGAGTGAGTGGCTGGTCGGGTGAGTGAGTGGCTGGCAGGGTGAGTGAGTGGCTGGTAGGGTGAGTGAGTGGCTGGTAGGGTGAGTGAGTGGCTGGTAGAGTGAGTGGTGTGTGAGAGTGTGGGCAACTAGAGTGCAGCTGGTGAGTATGTTCCTTTGCTGCCCCATGTTTTTGGTGTCCCTGGGCCTTGGAGTGAAAGCCCCTTCCCTACCCCTCACTCCTGGAAGTCCCACAGCTCCTGCCGCACTATCTCCCTTTCCCCCTTCCCTACCTTCCCGGGCCCCTGAGTGAGTGTCAACGAGGGAGTGGACCAAGGCTGGTGCGATCCCAGATACCCAATGATGATCTAGGCTGGGTATTGGTTTAGATCCTAAAGCCCTATAAGATGCTGAGGGTAGTTTTCCCGGCAAGCCTTGGGGTCCGGATCTCCGCAGCGAGTGGGCCCGTCCTTCCCGCCTTACCCTTCCCTCGTGAGGTATCCCTAAAACCTCACAATGTGGTTACCAAAGTATTCATAGAGATGTTAAATAGGGACGGTGCCAACAGGCACCCCTGACGTAGGCCGCGCTGTCACAACAACGTAACCAGCGCCGTGAATTGTGCCGGGAAAGCTATCGGCAGCCAGAGCAGATTCTGGAGCACCGGTGTCACGTGCTCCCAGTGACTCGTCCCCGACAGGAGCCGGGCTGCCACGTTCTGCCCCAGCTGCAGCCTCGTAACAGACACCAAGGGCAGCCCCACGTAGAGCGCCTTACAGTCATCTAGCCTCGAGGGGATGAAAGCTGGGATGACAGTGACCAGATCTGAGTCAGAGAGAAAAGGCCGCAGCCTCCTCACCAGATGGAGTTGGTGAAAGCGCTCCTGGCCGCCGCAGCCACCTGACAATCCAGGTGCAGCGAGGGGTCCAGAACCGCTCCGAGGCAGCGAACCTGAGTGACCACAGGGGACTGGACCCCATCAAAGACAGGGGTCCCAACTTCCCCCAAGTCACAAGATCGACCAACCGACCATCATCACTTCAGTCTTGTTTGGATTCAGCTTCAATCAGCTCCCCCTCATCCAGTCCATGACAGCAGCCAGGCATCGGGTCAGCACAGAGACTGCAGGGCCCGAGTTGGGTGAAGAAAGGAGAGGTGGAGCGGAGTGTCATCCGCGTACTGATGGCGCCGCACCCCAAACCTCCGAATGGCCTCGCCCAGCGGTCTCAGATACACACTGAACAATTGGGGGGACAGAATAGGAGCCTGTGGGTCCCCAGAGGGGAAGTCCCAAGGAGATGACGAGCAATTGCCCATTGCTGGGACCTCCCCAACAAGAAGGAACGGAACCATTCGAGTGGCCCCCCGTGCCCACGCCAGGTCCTGCCATCGTGCCAACACCACCTCCGGATCAACAGTATCAAAGGCTGCCGATCAATAGGGTAGAATTCGCCCTGTCAATCTCCAGGCACAGATCATCAGCCAAGGCTACAAGCGCAGTCTCCGTGCCAGACCCAGGCCAAAAGCCCGACTGAAACATGGGCAGGAATCCAATTCAATTCAATTGATTAAGACACTAGCTTTCGCCATGGGCAACAGAAAATAACCATGTACAATAAAAATATAAACATAAATGTTGCAACCTGTACCCAAAAGGGGATACAAATGTAGTAGATTAAAAGAGCTAAATAGTAATAATAAATACACCCTACATATATCCCAAAGCTAACTAACGCTCGCCTGGAATTAATATTGGCTCCCTGTTGAATACTAAGCAATTAGGGAGGCCAAGGGAAAACCTGGGCCAAAACCCTTGCTCTTCCGCAGGGGTTACTATGGAAAGGCTTATCCCCTATTGATATAATATGATACCATTTAAGTGGTCTACAGTTAGCCAGGAGTTGCCTCTAAGATGCCTGTAGACCCCTCTTAGATGCTAAGAGAGTAAAGGAGGCCAAAGCCTTTACTGCCTNTATTGATATAATATGATACCATTTAAGTGGTCTACAGTTAGCCAGGAGTTGCCTCTAAGATGCCTGTAGACCCCTCTTAGATGCTAAGAGAGTAAAGGAGGCCAAAGCCTTTACTGCCTCCTCCTGGGTTTGGGTAAGTAGATAGCGGTAGGATCCCTCAACTCCAAAAGTGGAGTCGTTAGTCAGCAGGGGAGCTAGCCATACTGCTCGGAGATCATCAAAAAAAGGACATCTCAGAACCAAGTGATCAATAGTCCCCAACTCTCCCAAAGAACAACTACAAAGTCTCCGCGACAGGGGAGTACGATGCCACCTGCTTTCCACGACTGCCGCCCGTACTAACTGAAAACGGAGGCAGGTATATGCCCGCCGTAAATTGGGGTTTCCTAACTGATCCAAATAGGGTTCGAAATTAGGCGTCTGTTTGATTTGACTTAGCTACGGGGCTACCTTCCATGATCTTACAATGGTCATGTCTTCTTGCTGATCTATATCTCAAATCCTCCCACATAATTCGGCTTTTATTCCTATCAGGCTTTTCCCTTGAAAATAAGCAAACGAAACCCCCAACTTCTTAATCAGTTGCCCCAGATAGGTAATCCAGGGATACCCCCTGGAACCTAGATATATTAACTTTTCCTTGAGGCAACCTAAGGTCATGACGTTTTCTTGCTTTTGCAACAGCCTCACCCAATCTCTAACATCGGCGGTTCCGATGGAAGGAATACCAACCTCAGCCCTTAGAACAGCCCCTGGAACTCCAGGGCCCACTCTCAGCAACCGTCACAAAAATAAATATTGAACCCTCTCAAGGAGCAATACATTTGGAGAGGGGATCAATTCCATCCCAAACCCCAAAACTCCGGGCACTTTTGCTTGATCTACTTTTAGAAAGGTGGCTAAAGGAACTCCCTTTGATAAGTACCTTGCCCTAGGGAGCGCTCTGACTGCCCTAGTTGCCTTAGCCACTCAAGCTGAAGGCAAGGATGCCAGGACCCATAGTTTGAAAGAATGACCCCTAGAGAGTTGAAGGCGTTAACCACATCTGTCCTACCCAACTTTGTATCCCAGTTGGGGGACCGAGTCTTTTATCCCACTATCATTATTTTAGACTTAGAGGGATTAACCTCCATGCCATTCATTTGGCAACATTGACCAAGAGCTTCCAATGCCCTTCTCAGCCCTTTTCCGGCGCAGGAATCCAACAGCACCAAGCTATCGGGCAACCACCCATTCAATAACCTTCCCTAAAAAGGTGTTTCTAATAATTACAAATGCTTTATCTAAGAGGTAGAAGTGCAGACAGTGGTACAGAGCAAATACAGATGCACATCAGGAAAATAAAAGCAAAAGGAGGGAAATCGCAGGCTAACTGAACTCACAGGTTCCCCTGACTAAGCCTGACCCCGTCCAAGCTGTTTCAGAGAGCAAAACTCCTTCTCCGCTGCCTCCCCACTGGGCTGTCGGGCCGTCAGCAGCTCCCAGGCTAGGTCGCTGCACAGGAAGGAATGCCTCTGCCTTAAAATCCTCCAGACTGCTATCCCCCCACGCCCCCACCTTTGGTGTAATTCTATTGTCCCGGTTGGATTAGCTCATCCTAAGAACATAAGAAGTGCCCTACTGGGTCAGACCAACGCTCCATCGAGCCCAGCATCCTGTCTCCAACAGTGGCCAGTCACGGGGGCCTGGGAGAAGCACCCAACAGGTCACCGTGCTATCCATTCCCTGTGGGTCATCCCCAGGCTCCCGACAGTAAAGGGTTTTGTTCCCCAAGCCTGTCTGGCTAATAGCTGCTAATGGAACTATCTTCCAGAAACTTGTCCGAGCCTCTTTTAAACTCAGCGATACTGCTGGCCTTGACCACCTCCCCTGGCAGTAAATTCCACAGCCTAATTATACGCTGAGTGAAAAAATACTTTCTTTTGTCTGTTTTTACTCTGCCACCTGTGAGTTTCATGGAGTGTCCCCTAGTTTTAGTGCTAGTTGAGAGGGTAAATATCCGTCCCCTGTTTACAGGTCACACCCCACTCATGATTTTATAGACCTCATCACAGACCTGGTGAACCTTTTCCCATCCAGTCTGCAGGGCGGAGCAGCCGGGGCGAGGGGCCGTTGGGGCCATCTCCTGATTTCACAATCTAAGCGTCTGTGTCTATTCCTGAAACGGGGCTGAGCTCTCAGCTGCCTGGCGGCGGACGCTGCTTGAGCACGTTCTGGGCTAGTCGCATGCTCCCCCATGGCAGAACCTAGTAACCCCGAGCACTGCCCCACTGAAGACATGTGTGAGTCACGCAGCCCAGCCCCCTCCACCCGAATGGGCTGGAGACGGGGTTCCCCCGGGAACCTGCTCAAGGGGGAATCATCCTGGCTCCAGCGCTTGGGCCGACAGAGGCTGAGACAGAGCTATTTCTTGCTCTCTCTGGCCAACAGACAGCGGCCTTGTCAGCTCCCTCCCCCGTGACACCATCTACTCAACGCTGCCGAGAACCAGCCCGGCAGACTGTGCTAACCCAGACCGCACGCACGGCGCAGAGAAGGGGACTCGCCAAGGGCAGCTTTGATTGGAACCGTGGAGAAGCCGCACCACATGCAGGTCTTGGTGGGGTAACCTGGACATAGAGCTGCCCAGCAGTGCCCAAGAGGTGAGGAAGCGTAACGGCCGTGCCCCTTGACAACACACTTCCGTAGTCCCCTGTCACACACACACCCCCATCAAACTCGGTGGCTATCTGACCGCATGCAGTGGCACACGCATGCAACCCCCAGCTCGAATACACCCCCGCCACCCAGTCAAACACCTCCACACACCAGAGAGGATTGGGAGCTCCCCTTGAGGGACTCGAGGAGCCTGGAGTTCTGGGGGCTCTGGCAGTGGGTGCCCAAGGGCCCTCTGTACGCGTGCAGGGAGCTCTCCGGGGCGCCGAGGGGCTGCGCGTGCACGAGCAAAGGAAAGCTCCTGCAGCCCTGCCCTGCCCAGGGGGTCCCCCATGCTCCTAGTGCCCACTACTCTGCCTGCCCAGCGCTGTGTCCTGGGATGAAATGAGGATGCTTCCCTCAAGTCATCCATCATCATCCACCCAGAGCAACTTGTTCCAGAATGTTGATTTGTTCCTCCTTGCCAGCTCCTGTCAGTCTCTGGCATGTCCCCCCGCCGCTCTGCACATACCTGCCTGTCCATCCCTTCACCACCCGCACTGCTGTCCATGGAGGATTTTCTTGACAGGGTGTCAGCAGCAGAGCTCTTTTCGTGATGATGCCCGGGGTGGATGTCATGTGTCTGTAGCTGGAGAATCAGTCTCTCATCCGGGGAGGGAGTGGGAAGCTGGGTCTTCAGGACCAACTTGGTGGTGGCACTGTGATGGCAGCACCGTGCCTCCCACCAGTGCAAGCCTCCAAGAACTGCCTGCAGGGAGGGTCACCCACCTGAGCGTGGTCCTGGAAGCAGGGGCAGTCAAGAGGTGGATCATCGGCACATCTCTAGTCGATGGTGATGTGGGGAGGGGTGTCATGGGGGGAGCATGGGGCAATACAGAATCGGGGGGTACTGGGGCAACTGGTACAGAAGAATATTAAAACTGTAAAGTTAAGAAGCTAAGATTGTGAGCTCCAGCCTGGGGGGAGGGAACACCAACCACACAGGTTTGGAGACAGGAGACCTATTGTCAGGCAAAACAAGCCATTAGCTGCCCAGGTAATGGCTAATGGGGGGGGACGGATTGCAACCCTCCTACATGGACATTAAAATAACAATAGAGAAACCTGGAAGGAGGCGAAGGAGAAAATAACTCTCTCTTCCATCTTGACCAGCGAGGAGCAAGCAGCTTGCAGGAGAGGCTGCACCACTATGAACTAGAGACTTTCCAAGCCACCTCCAAGGATCGAGTCCGGCCCCAACACCAGGCCGAGAAGCACTGACCCAATGTGAACAGAGACTTAGGGTAAGAAGGCAGGCAGGCAACCTCAGTGCAATTAGAATGCGTTGGTTTGGATTTGTTTTATGACTTCGCACTGTTTTGATCAACAGCCTGAGTCTTATGCATATTTGCGTGTAATATATTCTTGGTAATCAAGCCTAGCGCGCTTGCGTGTGTTAATTTGGCCTTTCGGGGTTCCTAAGTGGGGATACTCTATCTGGGTGAGAGCCCAGACAGACCTAACCTTTTTAAGATAACCCCGCTGCGAAACCTCCCCAGCTACGGGTGGCAAGAGAGGGGTCTCTGCGCTACGGCTGGGCAGGGAGGTGAAAGGCAGATGTCGCTGGGGAATGAACCACCAGGAGCTCCCTGATTGCAGGGTGTTTTTTTTCTGATCACGTGGGCAAAGGACGGGGGGTGCCAGCCTAAAGAGAGAAGGACCCCCCAGCTCTGTGACAAGGGGAACTGGTCCCTTGGAGATCATGGTGTGGGGAGGTGACTAAGAATACGTGAGTCTCAGAAGTGATGTAACCAGGGGGTGTCTAAATGTGTGGAATGTCACGGTCTCGAATACGCTACATTCATTACTGACTGTATAAGATGGAATGAAGGCAAAAGCTTGTGAAATTCTACAGGAAGGCAATTCAATTAACTGAATTTTAGACAGATGAAGCTATTTCATGTCTGAGGAAGAGCCCCCCTGTGGGGTCCAAAAGCTGCTCATTTCTACCATCAACAGTTGGTCCAATAAAAGATTCAAACCACTTTGTCTCCCTCTCTGTCACTTGGATCCAACACAGCGACCCCACACTCTATCTCTGGATCTTAGATACACAAGAAGGGCCATCAAGGGCTATACCTTCCTAATGGAGCCGACCTGCCAAGATTGGTTAATGCCAACGCCCCTGCAGTGGAAATTTACTGGAGGCTGAAACAAAGGAAGGGCCTCAGGGATTTAAAGGGGCTTGGGGAGCACCTAAGGGACAGAATTCCTGAGAGGGGACATTGGGCAGGTGACACCTGGGCCAACCGGTCTCCATGGCCACCACCGGGGCAAAGGCCTTCCTCGAACTAGACCTGAACTTAGGGAGGGACTGAGGCGGGGAGCCGCTAAGTGGCGTTAGCATTGCACCGGGTTCGGATTTCGTTTTAGTGTAACTCTGAACCAATATTGTCTTTCTTGACTCTTACATAAAACTTTCTCATTATAAAGCTTAGGATCTTGTACAAAACATTGATAAAGGCTAAAAAAGTTAACTATTATAAAATACAATGGTCATCACTGGCCTTAAGGAAAGGGGACGCGAGCCGGTTTTGGAACATACTGAATTCCATCATTAAGCCAACTCGTGGCTCAGTTAGTGCCCCAATTGCGAGTTGTAAGTGGGAAGATTTTTTGGGGCTCTTATACAAAGAGGGATCTCAGGTAGCTCGTGAATCCTGCATCGAGATGGTAAACCAAGGAATTTTATCCCTGCAGGCTCTTGAGTTCACCGTAGAAGAAATAGAAGAACAAATCCAATCATTGAAAGTAAACAAGGCACCTGGGCCTGACTGTATTGCTGCCAAGGTGCTCCAAGCTGCTCCTGTGGTGGTCTTTAGTTTTGTGTAACTTGTTCAACTCAATTCACGCTGCTTGTAGGGTCCCAGAATCTTGGCGTTTGAGCTGGATAGCATCCATCTTTAAGACAGGAGATCATATGGACCCTGCTTGTTATAGGCTAATTAGCCTTTTGTCTATTATTGGAAAGCTCTACGCTAAAATATTACTTCCTTGAATTCAGAAATGGGCTGATGAAAACAGACTGATCCCCAAGGTACAATTTGGGTTCAGATGGGGGTCTTCAACAATAGATTGCTGCTTCATATTGGAACACTTAATCTTTAAATATACTAAGATTCAAAAAGGAAAATTATTCCTAGCCTTCATTGATTTTACCAAGGCCTTTGACTCTATCCCAAGATTTAATCTCTGGAGGAAGCTGAAGGCCTTGGGCTTGGATGACAGGATTTTGGCTGTCCTGGTCCAGCTTCATACAGACAACACGGCCAGAGAGAGACTAGGGAAGGGTAATAGACCAAGTTCACCAATCTTGATTGCAAGGGGAGCTCGACAAGGGTGTGTCCTCGCGCCCTGACTATTTAATCTGTATGTCTCGGATTTGTTGGATGCTATAAAAACGGGACCCTGTGATCCCCCTAGGGTCAGGGAACAGGCAATTTACGCCCTGCAATACGCTGATGATGTGGTCCTACATTCCCAATCCGAGAGGGGTCTACGGGGGATGATTGCAAGATGAATGGCGTACTGCGAGCTGAATGGTTTGGACATTAAAGCTACGAAATCCAAAGTAATGGTCCTAGGAGCCAAATTTTCAAAATCTAGTTGGATAATTCAAGGGAAAGCGTTGGAGGTGGTTAGGAATCACTTTCTCTAATAGAGGCTCCCGGTGCTAGAACCAGTAGGGCAGCACATTGCATAGTAAAAGCGTGGAATCTATCAAAGCATGTTCCTACTTCAACTTTTTTGCAAACTTACCATCTGAAAGTTCAGTCAGTAGCCACCTTTGGCCTGGAGATTATTCCTTATCCAAACGTCATGGACCTTGAACAAGTGCAGAATCAATCCCTGCGTCAACTACGTATGGTAGGGAAAAATGTTCCCGGAGCAGTGGTCCGTGCGGAGACAGGCTCACACTTGAGCAAAAAGGCCCTCACTAGGTATTGGCTGAGACTCCTTGCCCGGAGTGCGGAGGCGTTAGCTTTCCAATGCCTCATGGAGGAGCGCGAATGCACAGGATCTCGATCTCATCCATGGTTAAAATATCGTGTCTTCCTTTCAAATAGCATGGGTTTCTCTTTTCCTTACTTCTGTGGGAAACCTGTAGGTACTATTAGAAGGGTCAGAGATTTTTCTGAGATTGGAGGATTTGGCCAAACAGAATGATTTGGCAATAGTGCACAGCTGGAAGGGAGCCCCAGGACTACGGGCAATTAAGAGCACTGTCTCATTTGAACCTTAGCTAGACATACTTGTCACGGAGAAACATAGCGTCACACACGTGTGATACTGGCCTACATGTAAACTACAAGTCTAATAAATATATGAAGCAAATGGTTCAACATGTATGTAATGTTACAATTGAAAACTGTAAAACTCAAATCAAGACTGTGACACTGACCAAACTCCAGGAAGTATCTCATTTGAACCTTATCTAGACATACTATTGAGTCAAACTGTATGCAGAGCTTATACTCTGTTACGCTTTCAGACTGCTGTTGTGGAAGGTAGATACGCTGGGATTAACTTCGAGAGGGGATGCTGCTCTTCTAGCCTAAATGAAATTGAATCTCCGGATCATCTTTTATTAAGATGCCCGTACTACCATAATTTGCGAGCTGTCTGGATTCTCCCCCCGATAGGAAAATTTCCTAACGGTAATAATACTTCTATGGTTTTACTAAATCTACCATCCTATGAGGAGATCTTTGCGGTGGCTACCTTTGTCCACCTTGCTATGAAGAAAAGCTTGGGAATAAAGGAGAGCTTAAAGATCCTTGCTACGCGGGTAGAACTTCTGCTCACTACTAAATTCCATACACACTCATACACACTCTTCCCTCTCCTTTTCCGAGGGAATACTCAGTGGTCCTCACGGGGCCACGCTGGGGTATATTTCTGGTTACCTTTTAATTGGAGACTCCTCAGTTAGAATCTATTTTAGCTTTTTTTTATGATTTTATGTCTACGAATAGGAATAGGAATATTTCCTTTTGAATGACTCAGTTTATAGGATTGATTGGTTGTTAGTATATTGTTTATATTTGATCATTGGCGGCTGTCTCCATCCTCTTACTATGCTGTTTGTATTGCTTGTTGCTTATTTTCTTCTTTTGTGTTTTGGCTACGGCGAAAGCTGTGCCGTAAACAAATAAACAAACAAACAATAAAACGGAAAATATCCTAATGCCTCTATATCAATCTATGGTGCGACTGCCCTTTGAATATGGTATTCTAGTCAGTTCTGGTTGCCTTGTCTCAAAAGATATTTAGCAGGGCAGCGGTGGACTCTTGTTAGCTGGAGGGTTTCAGACAGGCTGGACGGCCGTCTGTCAGGGATGCTGTCGCTGTGGATTTCCTGCACTGAGCGGGGGGTGGACTAGATGCCCTCTGAGGCCCTTCCAACTCTAGGATTCTAGTAGAACTGGAAAAGGGGCAGAGAACAGCAGCAAAAATGAACAGGGGTCTGACAGCTCACAGATACGCCCTGAAATTCACTCTCCTTTTGAACCTGAAAAGCAGCAGCAATTCCAGGGGTAAAATCCACGAAAAGGCTGAGCGAGCCTAATGGAGTTGATTAAGGGCCGCAGCAGCCACCGGCACCGCCCTGCAGAAAGGAAGCAGGAAGTCGGAGAGGAGAAGGGGAGTTGCAAGCCGTTCAGCAGGGGAGAGGAGCCAGACAGAGCTCAGCTGGAAGCTCAAAGCAGTTGCAGCACAAACTGCCACCAGTGTCGGTGAGCAGAGGCACCGTGAGCGAGCGAGGACACTCGTCAGGGAACAGCTCAGGCCACAAAGGCTGATGGGGGCGGCAACTCCTCGCAAAGGGCTGAACCTATTAACGCAGCTGGATAAGGAGCTGGGCAAAGCCAGCCTGCCTCCCTCTTGCTCTGAAGGTTCATCCCAGATGGGAGCCTTCTAATTGACTGACCTCCAGGCGGACTAGATACATTAGCATTCTGATTAAGTTTGGGAACCCAGAGTCTAATGGGAGACTCCCCACTTGGCGGGAGGGGCTGGCTGTCAGGGGACGTTGGGAGGCCAGACTGAAACAGCCTCTAAGGCACAAACGCTGTGCAAAGCTAGAAACTTGTGGAGATGAGGTGAGTGTGGAATCTACGTGGGGCCTGCACAGAGATTGATTCCCCAAGGAAGCAACGTACTGCGCCCTACTTAGGGGGTGAAGGCAGGCCCACCACGAAGGGTCTAGAACAGCTTCTGTACAAGAAAAGGCTGGGGTTCTTCAGCATGGAGAAGAGATGACTCAGAGGGGATAGGAGAGAAGATTATGAAATCATGAGTGGGAGGAACGAGTGAATAGGGAACCGTCATTTATCCTCTCCAATAGCATTAGAACTAGGGGACACTCCAGAAAACTAACCGGCAGCAGATTTAAAACAAATAAAAGAATGTTTTTTTCCCCCACTCAATGCACAATTAACTTGTGGTATTTGTTGCCAGGGGATATGGACAAGGGCGGTCATATAACTGGGTTTAAAAACAGATTGGATAGGTTCTTGGAGAGTAGGTCCATTAGCAGCTATTATTCAAGTAGGTCTAGGGTATGTAATGTCTCACTGTTGGGAACCAGGAGTGACCAGCAGAGAAGAGACTGCCCTGTTGTGACCTGTTGGGGACTTCTCCAAAGCAACAGAGAATGGCGACTGTTGGAGACAGGACGCTAGGCTGGATGGAGCATTGCTCTGACCCAGTCTGGCACTGACTGTGACACTCTCGGAGACAGGACGCTGGGCTGGACGGAGCATTGCTCTGAAGCAGTCTGCCACTGACTGACACTGTCAGAGACAGGACGCTGGGCTGGATGAAGCTTTGCTCTGACCCAGTCTGGCACTGACTGTGACACTGTTGGAGACAGGACGCTGGGCTGGAGGGACCATTGCTCTGACCCAGTCTGGCACTGACTGTGACACTGTTGGAGACAGGACGCTGGGCTGGATGGTGCATTGGTCTGACCCCGTGTGGCACTGACTGTGACACTGTCGGAGACAGGACACTGGGCTGGATGGACCATTGCTCTGACCCAGTCTGGCACTGACTGTGACACTGTCGGAGACAGGATACTGGGCTGGATGGAGCATTGCTCTGACCCAGTCTGGCACTGACTGTGACACTCTCGGAGACAGGACGCTGGGCTGGATGGAGTATTGCTCTGACCCAGTCTGGCACTGACTTATGATCTACTCGAAGAGCTTGAGCAGTGACTGATGGGGAAGGGAACTCCCACGTGTGTCCACTCTTTCACCGCCATCACAGAGTAAAGCTTGGAAGCAGCTGCTTGCTTGATCCAAGAGCTCTCTCTCTCTCTCTCTCTCATGCAGCTCCCGCTGGGACAGGAACTAGGGACGATGAAATGGGATATGTGCACAATCCCAACATTTGTGTCTCCGGAACGAATGTGTGAAATATGCTCTTGTTTCTTTTCTGTGTGAGCCCCCATAGAAAGTGACCCATCAGGATGGAGGAACGTTACTGACATGACAGGAAATAGATATGAAAGTTATAAAATGATAATGACGGTAATCGCAGGGTGCCAGTGAGCCGGGCAGTTACCGGGAGAATAGGCATCTCCGAAGAAGGTGCCCAGCAGCCTAGAAGAACCACCGGCAATTCAGGAGTAAGTCTGTGCTTCCTGGCGCGTCGCTAGACAGACCGGTTTAGCAACAACCTCCAGTGGAAAATGACCGGAGGCCAAGACAAGACAGGACTGAGAGACAAGATGGAGGCAGCTGCTTTTGAGGTCACGCGAGAGCAACGCTCCCCTTCCTGGGCCGAGATCTGGAGTCCGAATGCTCCTGCCGGCTTCCAGGGTAAGGCCCAGGCAGACTCCGTCCTACCCAGCTGAGTTAGCACGGCACCGTCTTTTCCTGCCAGTCACGCCCCTCACGCCCCAGCGGTGTGAATTCCAGCTTGTGGAGCCACTGGAGGGCGGGCGTCCCTGCGGGCTTGGAGTCACTTCGTCTCTGGTGGCTCCCAGGGCTGGAGCCAGACAGGAGCTACAGGACCTGGGTCGCGGAGACCAGTCTGCGCAGGACAATGGCGCCACCGCTCTTTCCAGGGGTGGGCTGAGCGGGGTTTGCAGACTCTCCTGAGAGTGGGTGTTGCTGGTTCTCGCTAACCAGGCTGAGAGGCTTGCGATGGTTCTGGATGAGGCCTGCCCCGCAAAGCCTCCGTGTGCATCCCCACCCACCAGTAAGACTGGGATCGTCTCTCCCCCAGGTTCAACATGGGGCTCTGTCTGCACTGACCCTATGGGACAGACTGACAGCAAGGTTGAGCCCTTCACGGGTTACAAACAATGGGTGGGACGACGTTAGCAGGACCGTTCAACCCAGGTTTTTGAGAGAAACATTTGGGACTAGAGACCCGTCACACCCGCTGCATCTTGTGCCTTGGCCTTCTCCTGTGCCGGTGGGGCGTGACACAGACTTCCCTGGGCCCAGTCGCTGACTGTGAGCTTGACTCAGCGGACGCGGGAGGCCGGTGTGGGACGGATGGGGGCGCGGGGGCGAGGAGACCCAAGGCCGCATTCCCTTGCGTCACATTCCAGGTGGCTGACGCGCTGAACCCCTGTGGACTGGGAGCCCCTTGTCCCTCTCGTCCGAGTTGATGTTGGAACAACGTGAGGTTCACAGTCTCTAGGCTCCGAGCAGCAGTGGGGGGTGGGGGTGCCCAAGCAGGAGGAGGGCGGATGTCGGTTCCATTCCCGGTCGGTGAGGACCTGGCGGGAGCTCAGTTCTTATAACCTGATTGTCCAGTGCAAGTACACGGCAGGCGCTATATGAGTAAATACGACTACTAGAGAGATGCTGGTTATTTCTCCTTGTCCCGCACTTCATACAGCGAGCAGCCTCCACTCTCACCAGGACAACACACATGCTCTCGTCCCCTGCTGCCTGCCCCCAGCCTAACGCTGCTGCGTGGCCCAAGAACCCTGCTAAGCCGGGGCCAAGCCCCCTCTGCCTACTGCCCTGGAGACCCGGACCCACAGCCATCCGACACAGCCGAGAAATCTAAGCCTCCCCCGCGGAATCACAGCCCTGCCCTGCCCTTCCCAGCACCCTCCATCAGATAACAGGCCACCCTGCCTGCTCCAAGGCCTGGGCCGGGGGTGGAAACATAGTCTCTTCCGCTGCCCTTGCAAGCCCAGGAGCAACCCTCCAAGCAAGGCTGTGGGGAACAGGAGGAGGGGGACGGGCGGATACCGTCATCACAGGAGGAGTGGGAGCCCCCGAGGAAGGCTTGACCCCTGTACCCCAACGGACATAGACAACTCGTGGGGGTGGGAGGGGGGGAATGCTTTCCTCCTCCCCCCTTCCTGTGCTCCCTCCCCCCCCCCCCCCCCCCCCCCCCCCCCCCCCCCCCCAATCAACAGTTACCGGTCGCCGATGCCAACGGGGACGACACAGTGAACACAGGTCTCTGAGGATTGGAGACATTCTTAGAGGACAGGCCCAGAAACGGCCATTAGTGACACATAAACCTCTGTCTGTCGGGGCTGGGAGAGAATGATACTGCCTTCATTAGGACCAGGCAGGCACTTCTCTTAAGCTGTCACTCTCGGAGACAGGATGCTAGGCTGGACAGACCGTTGTCTGACTGTGGCGATGGTTTTTAGATACTGTTTAGTCACAGACAGTAAGCGGCTGTGTCTAGTACTGAGTAGAGGAAGCTCCCCAGTCTGAGCCAGACGGGGGAGATTATCATCCCCTATCTCCACGGTCCCTACAGCTGAGAAAGGGGCAGAGAGTGGGGAGCCCCTGCTTTCGCTGGCACGCCTAGTGTTGGGAAGCCGGGGAACAGCTCCAAGGACTCCTGCTCTCTCTGCCCCAATCCCACCCTGCCAGACCCTTTTAGCCTAGCTCACTGCACGTTCCAGGACCCTGCCCTGCCCATCCACACAGTGCAACTGAGCTGCCCTGACCCCGACCCACAGCCTCACCTGCGCCAGCAGGGTGGTGCCCTCCAGAGAGGAGCTCATCAGCTTGTTGACAGACAGGATGAAGCGCTGCAAGGACGCCTGGAATTCGAGCTTCTCCTTCCCTTCGTACAGCCTGTGGGAGAGCGAGACGACAAAATGCAGGTTAGGGGCATTTACAGAAGCACCGTGTCCAGGTCACGAGAAGTCCTAGTTCCACTCTACTCTGCGCGGTCACAGCTCACAGGGAGTCCTGTGTCCCGTTTGTCACGGGGAAACAGGGGGTCACATACGTGTAACATGGGACTACATGTTTGGTAAATATGTGGTACCAAGGGTTTCACATGGATGCAATGTTACTGTAAATGTACAGTATG
>QEPC01002095.1:25555-36942 GCA_003113815.1 Sphenodon punctatus | reverse complement strand
GTCCCCGTAAGAAGACCATGGGCCGGACCCCCCAGCTCAGGAGGCAGGCCGGACAGGGCCATTAATCCCCAGGGGCTCGAGCCTCCCCTGCAGGCCGTGGACAAGGGCAGGGGGTCTGCACCCTCCAAACAGAGCCAGGCTCCAGTCTGCGCTCCCCTCCCACCCAGTGGGACTCTGCTCCCGCCTTTTCCTGGCTCTTCAAGGGGAATTTAGCTTGGTCTCTCTCTGTCGGTTGCCCGGCAGGCCACACTGACTCGTCACCCAAACCGGCCTAGCATCTAGCTCTCCAAGGGGGACGGGTCCTGGCCACATCACACCGCCCCTCTCCCAGTTCAACAGGCTCCGAGCTCCTGTGCACCCTGGCCCTAAATGCGTCCCACATTTCTAGAAGTGCTGCCGCAGATCTTGTCCCCACCCTGCACTTGAGGGGTGGGTTGGGGAGGTGCTTCCCAGAGACCCGGGGGTGTGTGTGTGGGGGGGTGGCAGGTAGGCAGGTAGTTACTGCTGGGGGAAGTCAGTGTCGCTTTAGGAATCTGCCCTTCAGGATCACGCAGGGAGGGCCACCTTCCTCTGCGCTCCCCTCCTGCAACGCACCCCAGGCCTTGGTCCCAGTGCAGAACTATCACTCCCTCATTCTTCAAACACAAAGTCACTGAACTAAGGGTTAGGTGCATGGCCGGGGGGCAGGCACCACCCCTGGGAGGCTCCAAGGCCCTGCAGTTGAGGGAGAAGCAGCTTCCCTGGAGATACTGGCTCCTCTCCTGCAAAAGCCCCATTAACAAGGAGGCCCCTGGGTGCCGGGGAATCCCAGCAGCTTCAGCAGCATCTGCAGGAGCCAGAGACCTCAGCTAGGAAGGGCACCCTTGACTCTTCCCATTCCTTAGATAAACAGAGGGGAGGGAGAGGCCAGGACCAGTCTTTCTCCTGAGAGGGGGCAGCAGGGCGAGTGGGAGATGCCACTAAAGGGGTGCTAGGTTGGCAGGGCCGGGCGCAAAAGAGGGAATGCCCCCCTCCCCATTGGTTCTCATTCCAGAACATGTTTACACTCCACCTGAGTGTCCCCCCCACCCCGTGACTGCCGCACCCCGAGAGCCACCTCACCTCTCTCAGCCCCACAAGGAGGAGCCAAGACCCACAGCCTGGGGCATGGAAGGGAGCAGTGATTCCTACCTAGAGCCGCTCCCCAGGCCTCTCCGGTACTTGCCCTCTCATGAGGGGGGCTCCTGAGGCTCAGTCACACACACCCCCACAGTTCCTGCCCCTCCCCCATGCTCCTTGCAGCCCTTACAAGACCCCACAGAGCCTGGCCAAGGCTGAACTTGGAGGCCAGAAGAAAAGCCCACTCTGGGCTGCCCTGCAGCTTCCCAGGAACAGCCAATGAGCAGCCAATGAGCTTTGGGGGCGCCGCCTTCCCGGTCACTGCTGCTCCATGCTCAGCACCAGCTCAGCCCCCCTCCTCCCAGTCTTCCTGCTCTCCGTGTGCCACCTTCCCGGTCACTGCCGCTCCGTGCTCAGCACCAGCTCAGCCCCCCTCCTCCCAGTCTTCCTGCTCTCCGTGTGCCACCTTCCCGGTCACTGCCGCTCCGTGCTCAGCACCAGCTCAGCCCCCCTCCTCCCAGTCTTCCTGCTCTCCGTGTGCCACCTTCCCGGTCACTGCCGCTCCGTGCTCAGCACCAGCTCAGCCCCCCTCCTCCCAGTCTTCCTGCTCTCCGTGTGCCACCTTCCCGGTCACTGCCGCTCCGTGCTCAGCACCAGCTCAGCCCCCCTCCTCCCAGTCTTCCTGCTCTCCGTGTGCCACCTTCCCGGTCACTGCCGCTCCGTGCTCAGCACCAGCTCAGCCCCCCTCCTCCCAGTCTTCCTGCTCTCCGTGTGCCACCTTCCCGGTCACTGCCGCTCCGTGCTCAGCACCAGCTCAGCCCCCCTCCTCCCAGTCTTCCTGCTCTCCGTGTGCCACCTTCCCGGTCACTGCCGCTCCGTGCTCAGCACCAGCTCAGCCCCCCTCCTCCCGGTCTTCCTGCTCTCCGTGTGCCACCTTCCCGGTCACTGCCGCTCCGTGCTCAGCACCAGCTCAGCCCCCCTCCTCCCGGTCTTCCTGCTCTCCGTGTGCCACCTTCCCGGTCACTGCCGCTCCGTGCTCAGCACCAGCTCAGCCCCCCTCCTCCCGGTCTTCCTGCTCTCCGTGTGCCACCTTCCCGGTCACTGCCGCTCCGTGCTCAGCACCAGCTCAGCCCCCCTCCTCCCGGTCTTCCTGCTCTCCGTGTGCCACCTTCCCGGTCACTGCCGCTCCGTGCTCAGCACCAGCTCAGCCCCCCTCCTCCCGGTCTTCCTGCTCTCCGTGTGCCACCTTCCCGGTCACTGCCGCTCCGTGCTCAGCACCAGCTCAGCCCCCCTCCTCCCGGTCTTCCTGCTCTCCGTGTGCCACCTTCCCGGTCACTGCCGCTCCGTGCTCAGCACCAGCTCAGCCCCCCTCCTCCCGGTCTTCCTGCTCTCCGTGTGCCACCTTCCCGGTCACTGCCGCTCCGTGCTCAGCACCAGCTCAGCCCCCCTCCTCCCGGTCTTCCTGCGCTCCGTGTGCCACCTTCCCGGTCACTGCCGCTCCGTGCTCAGCACCAGCTCAGCCCCCCTCCTCCCGGTCTTCCTGAGCTTTGCGGGCGCCATCTTCCCGGTCACTGCTGCTCCGTGCTCAGCCCTCTTGCTTTGGGGGTGCCACCTTCCTGGTGACTGCTGTTCTGTGTTCAGCACCAGCTTAGACCCCCCTCCTCCCAGTCTTCCTGAGCTTTGCGGGCGCCGCCTTCCCGGTCACTGCTGCTCCGTGCTCAGCCCCAGCTCAGCCTCCCCCCCCCAGGTCTTCCTGCTCTCCGTGTGCCGCCTTCCCGGTCACTGCTGCTCTGTGCTCAGTCCCAGCTCATCCCCCACCCCCCGGTCTTCCTGCGCTTTGAGGGTGCTGCCTTCCCCATCACTGCTGCTCCATGCTCAGCAATCGCAGCAGCAGCAGCAGTTCAGCCCCTCCCACCCCCTCTGGGCTGCTAACTATACACCTGGGCACGCAGAGGGGCCCAGGCAGGGGCAGAGTTAGTACAGGGATAGGCAGAGCGGCTGCAATGGGGCCAGCAAGCTGGAGGTAGGGGGAATGCTCCTTGCGAGCCGGTGGGGGGTGGATCCATCTTCTGTGCCAGGCGCATTCCATCCTAGCTGAGCCCTTGTCCAGAGTTGGGTGTTGGATCCCAGCGGGTTCTGTGCCAGAGGGAGAGAGACTCTCCTGGTCCAGATATTTATTGTGCTGGCTTTTCTGCTGCTGCATCAGAGACATTTGCTGCCCTCACTTCTCCTTGGCACCCACCACCCAGGCTCTGCCCACTGAGTTGCCCATCGGGGGAGGGGGTGTCCCACAAGGACTATTCCTTACCTTGATGACTTCCCCGCCATCCACATTCATCAGCTTCTGCAGGTTCCCAGCCAGGAGACTGGGCTTCGAACGCCACTTTAGCAGCCCCAGCAAATCAACTGCAGGAGTAGAAACCACCTCAGTGTCGGGGCTTGGAGCCCACATCTGATGGGCCTCCAGGCTCCATCACAATCCCACGCCACTACCCAGGGCTCTGGCTGCTCTGCTCCTAGCCTGCCTGTCCCTAGCCTCGCCTACCTGCCCTGCTCCTAGCCTGCCTGCCTCCAGTCTCACCTGCCTGCCCTGCTCTTAGCCTGCCTGCCTCCAGCCTCTGCTCCTAGCCTGCCTGTCACCTGCCTGCCTTCAGTCTGGCCTACCTGCCCTGCTCCCAGCCTGCCTCCCTCCAGCCTGGCCTACCTGCCCTGCTCCCAGCCTGCCCTGCTCCTAACTGGCCTGTCTCTAGCCTCGCCTACCTGCCCTGCTCCTAACCTGCCTGCCTCCAGCCTTGTCTGCCTGCCCCTAGCCTGCCTGTCTCCAGCCTCGCCTGCCTGCCCTGCTCCCAGCCTGCCTGTCTCTGAGCCTTGCCTGCCTGCCCTGCTCCTAGCCTGCCTGCCTCACCTGCCCTACTCCTACCTTGCCTGTCTCCAGCCTCGCCTGCCTGCTCTGCTCCTAGCCTGCCTGCCTGCCCTACTCCTACCCTGCCTGTCTCTAACCTTGCCTACCTGCCCTGCTCCTAGCCTGCCTGTCTCCAGCCTCACCTGCCTGCCATGCTCCTAGCCTGCCTGCCTCCAGCTATGCCCCTGCTCCTAACCTGCCTATCTCCAGCCTTGCCTGCCTGCCCTGATCCTAGCCTGCCTGCCTCCAGCCTTGCCTGCCTGCCCCTAGCCTGCCTGTCTCCAGCCTCACCTGCCTGCCCTGCTCCCAGCCTGCCTGTCTCCGAGCCTTGCCTACCTGCCCTGCTCCTAACCTGCCTGCCTCGCCTGCCCTACTCCTACCTTGTCTGTCTCCAGCCTCGCCTGCCTGCCCTACTCCGACCCTGCCTGTCTCTAGCCTTGCCTACCTGCCCTGCTCCTAGCCTGCCTGTCTCCAGCCTCGCCTGCCTGCCGTGCTCCTAGCCTGCCTGCCTCCAGCTGTGCCCCTGCTCCTAACCTGCCTATCTCCAGCCTTGCCTGCCTGCCCTGATCCTAGCCTGCCTGCCTCCAGCCATGCCTACCCACCCTGCTCCTAACCTGCCTATCTCTAGCCTTGCCTGTCTGCCCTACTCCTACCCTGCCTGTCTCTAGACTCACCTGCCCTGCTCCTAGCCTGCCTGTTTCCAGCCTCCCCTGCCTGCTCTGCTACTAGCCTGCCTGCATCTAGCCTCGCCTGCCTGCCCTGCTCCTTGCCTGCCTGTCTCTAGCCTTGCCTGCCTGCCCTGCTCCTAACCTGCCTTTCTCCAGCCTCGCTTTCCTGCCTGCTCTTAGCCTGCCAGCCTCCAGCCTCACCTGCCTGCCCTGCTCCTAGCCTGCCTGTCTCCAGCCTCGCCTGCCTGTCCTGCTCCTAGTCTGCCTGTCTCCAGCCATGCCTACGTGTCCTGCTCCAAGCCTGCCTATCTCCAGCCTCGCCTGCCTGCCTTGCTCTTAGCCTGCCTGTCTCCAGCTCCATCTCAAAAAAGACATAGCTGAACTAGAAAAGGTGCAGAGAAGGGCAACAAAAATGATCAAAGGCATAGAAGGGCTCCCATATGAGGAGAGGCTTGGTAGGTTGGGGCTCTTCAGTTTGGAGAAGAGACGACTGCGAGGAGATATGATAGAGGTCACCTGCCCTGCTCCTAGCCTGCCTGCATCTAGCCTCGCCTGCCTGGACCAGATCCTGCTGAAGCTCTACTGGGGCCTGATCTTGCAAAGGTTACCCACAGCTGAGTGCCCGAAACTCATTAGATTGTAACTTACTTGCTGCCCAACCACCCAGGCAGCTACTGAGCCCTGTGGGCCACACCCCACACCAGCCACTGCAGCCCCCAAGCCACTGGGGAAGGATGTTCCAGTGCTGCCCCACTGAGAGTTATGTCGGCTTCTTTCCAAGAGCCTCAGAACTGTTCTTCTGTTGCATTGAATGGACCAGACCAGTCGGCCCTCTGAATATGTAGGTATGGAACAGAGAAATGTATTTTTCTTCCTATTTATTTAAATTTGTATCCCACTCTGTCCTGAAAGCTCACTGTGAGTAATGACATTTAAAAACATAAAAATACAAATACATAAAAACATAAAAGTTCTGCCCCAAAAGCCCAACGCACCCCTCGCACCGGCCAAAAATCTATCCCCACCGGCCAAACGCATGGGCAAATACAAAAGGATCTAGGGCTTGGGAGACCGATCACAAGCTGAACAGGAGCCAGTAGCAACGGGGGAGGTGGCTGTAAGTCAAGGTTAATGCAATTCTCGGGGGCATTAACAGAAGCCTCATTTCTAAGTCAGCGGAGATAACAGTCCCACACTATTGTTCACAACTGGTCAGGCCCCACCTGGAGCACTGGGTCCAGTTTTGGGAGCCTCATTTTAAGAAGGACATTGACAAACTGGAGCAGGTTCAGAGGGGAATGACAAGGATGCTAAAGGCTCTTGTGAGGAAAGGATGAAGGAGCTGAGTGTGTTTAGCCTAGTGAAGAAGAGATTAAGGGGAGAATATCTCAAGGGCTGCCCCCAAGAAGAGGGCAGGGAGCTGCTCTGACTGGCTACAGGGGGCAGGACTAGGAACAAGGAGCTCCCGTTAGAGGAGGGGAAATTTCTGTTAAATATCAGGAAAAGCTTCCTAGCAGTCAGAGCTGCATGGGCAGCGACGGCACATGTGGCCTGGGGAGGCTGCAGACTCTCCGTCGCTGGAGGGTTCCAGACAGCGGCCGGATGCAGCCCCCTGTTGGGGACGATGTCACTGTCGTCCTCCTGACTCCAAGCAGGTCGGACTAGATGACCCGGAGTCCCTGGGCAAAGGGCGTGCACTGCAGCCGCTCCTGGAGCTTTAAATACCGTAGAACTGAGTTGAACACACGGTTATGGCTCTAGACTCTAACGGCGCGTCAGGGAGAGAGTTAATTGGGTTCGAAGGGCATTCTTGGACCCCACTTGTGCCATTCGAGAGGCCAATGTGAACGGATGCAGCAGCTGCGAGCTGGTCAGGCTAGCGGGATTTACGCTCCCATGAGGCCTCAGCGGTGACGGGTGAGGCGAGCCTGCCCCTGGGGAGGAAGAGAGAGGCTCCTACCTACCGTTCTGGGTGAGCTTGGTGGAGCAGATGAGGGTGGTGATTTGGAAGCTGTCCCGGGAGGAGACCCCCATGCCCACCGTGCTGCCACTCAAGCGAAACGAGGAGCCCGAGAGGGACTTGGTCTCCAACAAGCTTCTTGTCGAGGGCAGATTCAGGTAGGAGCTGGCATCCTCCAGTTTCCTGCTGTCACCCTGGAACCAAGAGGCCATCAAAGCAGGATTGGGGTGCAGCCAATCTACGTTGGGGGGAGGCCTGGAATCCAGCCCCTCCATGGAGAGGGAAACCCGGGGGAAGGAAGAGCCGGGACGGGTGGCACCAGGAGAGACCGGTGCAGCACTCTGGGTCTGGCCCAAACCAGCAGCAGGGAGGCCGCGGTCTGGGTCAGACCAGCTATGCAACACCAGCCCCCTCCCCCCCGATATCCCATGGTCTCTCCTCCCCCACCCCCCGTACCTTGTAGAGAATGAGATCATGGTCCCCATCCCGCAGGGTCGTCCCATCCGGTCTCATCAGCTTCACGAAGGCCATGGAGAAAATCCTCTCGCTTTTGTCCTTGGCTGGAGGAAGGGAAAGCGGCTGAGCCCGGGGAGGGGCACCGTGGGGTGGGTGGGGCGGCTGGGCATCTCCTCAAAGGGGGGCGGGGGCGGCACACCGAGCCCCCAAAACAGTTTCAGGGAGATGGGCTGATCTCTACAGGGTGGTTGGGAGTGGCCTCGGCTGAGACAGGACTGGCCTAGAGATACCCTGCTACCCACACTACAACCGGACCTGCCAGCTCCGGTCCTCATCTCCCAGCTGCTTCCACCCACGCATCCCCTGCGGTTCCACTGCCCCACTCACGTCAATGTCCTCACCCAGCCTGAGAGGGCTAGAGACTCCCTGCTGCTCTCACCGCCTTAGCCAGCTCATCCACCAGAGCCCTCGGCTGCCACTGGGGCCTCTCGGCCGCAGGAGATGCCCTCAAACCCAAGTGAAAACTCACAGTCGCTGGAAGAGCGGTGCCGGAAGGTGAATCTCAGATGAGTCCTGGACACGTCCTCGATGGGGATGGCGATCTGGAAGAGAAGAGCAGCACGGGAGCGACACACTCCTGGGGTGGGACACAGACGTCGCTGGTGTCCAGCATCGGGCACCACGTGCCACGGAAGATGGAGAGGAACGGAGACGCTAAGGGGGCAGGAGGACGAGGCAGATTAGGAAGAGCTGGGGATGTTTAGACTTGAGACAGGACGACTAAGGGAGAGCAGGACACGTGAGCAGCTCTCGGATACATGTACAACAGGCCGCCGAGAAGGTGGACAGTTCTCTGCGCTGTCACGGGAGACAGAAGAAGAGGGAATGGATGTAGACTGAAGACAGGGATATTTCGGTGAAATATGAGCGAAACCTTCCTAGCTGTGAGACTTGTCGGCCAATGAAACCAACTGCCCTGGGGGCTGGGGAATCTCCCGCCTTGGAGGCTTTCAAACCCACGCTGAATGAGCCTGTTTGTGATAATGTAGGGAGAGGGGATCCTGCCTTGGAGCAGGGGGCTGGACTAGATGGACGAGTCTCTGTCTGCGACGCTGTAGGGAGAGGAGATCCTGCCTTGGAGCAGGGGGCTGGACTAGATGGACGAGTCTCTGTCTGCGACGCTGTAGGGAGAGGGGATCCTGCCTTGGAGCAGGGGCTGGACTAGATGGACGAGTCTCTGTCTGCGACGCTGTAGGGAGAGGGGATCCTGCCTTGGAGCAGGGGCTGGACTAGATGGACGAGTCTCTGTCTGCGACGCTGTAGGGAGAGGGGATCCTGCCTTGGAGCAGGGGCTGGACTAGATGGACGAGTCTCTGTCTGCGACGCTGTAGGGAGAGGGGATCCTGCCTTGGAGCAGGGGCTGGACTAGATGGACGAGTCTCTGTCTGCGACGCTGTAGGGAGAGGGGATCCTGCCTTGGAGCAGGGGCTGGACTAGATGGACGAGTCTCTGTCTGCGACGCTGTAGGGAGAGGGGATCCTGCCTTGGAGCAGGGGCTGGACTAGATGGACGAGTCTCTGTCTGCGACGCTGTAGGGAGAGGGGATCCTGCCTTGGAGCAGGGGCTGGACTAGATGGACGAGTCTCTGTCTGCGACGCTGTAGGGAGAGGGGATCCTGCCTTGGAGCAGGGGCTGGACTAGATGGACGAGTCTCTGTCTGCGACGCTGTAGGGAGAGGGGATCCTGCCTTGGAGCAGGGGCTGGACTAGATGGACGAGTCTCTGTCTGCGACGCTGTAGGGAGAGGGGATCCTGCCTTGGAGCAGGGGGCTGGACTAGATGGACGAGTCTCTGTCTGCGACGCTGTAGGGAGAGGGGATCCTGCCTTGGAGCAGGGGGCTGGACTAGATGGACGAGTCTCTGTCTGCGACGCTGTAGGGAGAGGGGATCCTGCCTTGGAGCAGGGGGCTGGACTAGATGGACGAGTCTCTGTCTGCGACGCTGTAGGGAGAGGGGATCCTGCCTTGGAGCAGGGGGCTGGACTAGATGGACGAGACTCTGTCTGTGACGCTGTAGGGAGAGGGGATCCTGCCTTGGAGCAGGGGGCTGGACTAGATGGACGAGACTCTATCTGTGACGCTGTAGGGAGAGGGGATCCTGCCTTGGAGCAGGGGGCTGGACTAGATGAAGGAGCCTCTGTGTGCCTTGGAGTTGGCAGTTGAACTAGATGGCTCTTCATATCCCAGTCCTGAAATGCTATGGTGTGTGAATAAGGCTTGGGAGAACCAGAATTTCCTGCACTCTATGTGTAGAAAAAGTCCGGTCCCAGCTACAGGCAATAGAGACAGTAGTGAAGTGATAATATCTGTGATTGGACTGACTCCAGTTGGGGGAGGGATGAAGTGCTGCTTTCAGAGCTCACAGGGTCCTTCCTCAGAGAAGTCAGGAATTAGAACTCTAGACCGAGTCAAGCAGTCAGGTCTAGACAGCGATTGGAAACAATAGCAAAGGGAGGGGAGGGAGGAAAGAGCCCCAGGTAGAAGCGCTGCCATTCAAAAGGGTGGAATAAAACAAGGTGGAAGTAAACTTCAAGCTTCGCGTAGCTGCAGACAGTGATTAAACGTACACATTTCTGTGACGGCTTGTGAAAGGCAGCAGGTGGAGTTCAGGCTGGGCTGAGCTTTCTCAGCCTGTGTGGGGAGCTCTCCGCGGTACAATGGGAGGGGAGGGCTGAAGCTGCAATTAGCAGCAGATGGGCCCCCACGTGGGTGACGAGCGACAGAAAGAGGCGAGGAAGGCAGCTTGGACATTTTGGCAATAATCAGTCAACAGTTCTGTCTCTCAGTCTGGGGGGCTATGACAAAGGGTCCACAGTTAATGCTTCCATGAATCCTTCTTTTGGAAGCAGATAGTGGCTCGGTGGCCTAGTGTCCTCCTCGGCCACCCGACGCTTTTAGCTGTGTCCACGGGAGAAGGGTTGTTGCTGGAGGTCCCTGGGGCAGACGGCTCCATGACTCAAGCTGGCACCGGTACGATAACGCTTTGTTGGATGAGCCAGTGGAACAGGACACAGATTGCCCAGTGAGAGTATGGAAATGCAGAAAAGAGGAAAGAAGTTTTATAAACAGATAAAGCAACTCTGCACTTCCAGCAGGTCTCTCCTGGGGCCCAGTGGTTCCCCTACCCCAATCAATACACGGAGGAAAGCTCACCCACCTTCATGGTCTCCATCCACCGCTGGTGCCGTTGCTGATAATAGACCACTGACCGGTGCTCGCTGACGGGCTTGTCGCCGGCCCCCTGGAAAATGACGTTCTGGGCAGGGGAAGACGGAGGCAGTCAGGGGTGTAAGGGCCACAAAGGACACTTCAGATTTATCTAGGCCAGGTCAGGAGTCCCAGCTCTGCACGGAGCCTGGGGTGGTGGGCTGCCTAGGGTGGAAGGGGCAACGCCCCTCCTGCCCCAGGACTCCCCCAGCTGGCCGGCCCCGGCACTGAGGCACTTAACAAAAAAAAGCAGCTGCGCGCGCCACAGTCAATGTTCAGAAGGTTGCTGCTCTAAACCAGGTTCTTCGAGATGGCTCTGCCTCTGAACATTCTCACCAGTTGCGTGTGTGCACGTGCACACACAACCGCCGTCCATTCCGCATAAAGGGACCCTGCAATGGAATCGTGCCGCAGGGGGCACTGTTCCATTGCAGGGGCCGGGCAGGGCTAATGTTCATACCAGGGCGCTGCATACAGGGGCCCGGGTATGAACTGCAGTGTCCCGCCTGTGCAGGGGGGGAGGGTCCTGGGAGCTCCTGCCGCACGCGCAGTTCCCAGCCCCCCCCTCCCTCCTCCCTCCCTGTCAAGTCAAACTGATTCAACTCTGGGAGGGAGGGGGGGAACTTGGGGAAGCCCAGCTATGCAGCAGGTCCCAGGCCCGACTGAACAGTTCAGGCCTGGGAGCTCCCATGCAGCCATCAGGAGCAGGAGGACAGGAGCCTGAGGAGACAGAGCAGTCGCCACCAGTAAGTAAATTGCGAGGCCGGGGGGTAGGTGGCAGCGAGGGGCACATGGGGGTGGGGGGAGGGGAGGCACATGGTGGGGGAGTTGGAATGTGGTTTTTGTTCACTGATGTGGAGTGTTTGTTTCGCTGCTGCATTTGGGGGATCTGTGGGGCCTTGTGGGAACGGTTTGGTTTATGGTTTTCTGGTTTTTATATGGGTTTTGTTCACTTGATGATGTGGAGTGTTATAAAACTGAGGTTTTGAAATCCTGAGAGTTAACTGTTAGTCTGGTGATTCATGGGCCTTAAAGTCC
>QEPC01002095.1:14482-25455 GCA_003113815.1 Sphenodon punctatus | reverse complement strand
CGGCCCCGTCCGGCCTGCACTGACTGAGGGGGGAGCAGCAGCGCTCTAGCCTGGCGAGAGCAGCCTCGCGGCCCCGTCCAGCCTGCACTGACTGAGGGGGGGACAGCAGCGCTCTAGCCTGGCGAGAGCAGTGTCACGGCCCCGTCCGGCCTGCACTGACTGAGGGGGGAACAGCAGCGCTCTAGCCTGGCGAGAGCAGCCCCGCGGCCCCGTCCGGCCTGCACTGACTGAGGGGGGAACAGCAGCGCTCTAGCTCCCCAATACGGCCCACCCCCTCCCCTGTTAGCCCCCCCACTCCCATGTCCCCCCACAGCACTCGTCCCCTTGGTTCTCTGCTAGGCCCTGCAGTCTGGGCTGCCCCTCCTTCGGGCTGACTGGCTTGTCCAAGCATCCTGGTTTTCCCGAGACTCTCCCTACCCCTGTTCCTGGTCTTGCTCCCTCTAGCCGTGTTCTGGGAAGGCAGCTTCTTGCAGGATGGGCTGGAAGGAGGGAGGCAGCGTGGCAGTTCCTCTCGCCCCCCCTCTCCCCACGCATGCCCATCCGCATGGCTCGGAGGGAGGACGTGCGCGGCTGCAGTCAGCCCAAAGCTCATTACTTTCCCTGGCTCCGCCAGGCCTCGTCAAGCTGCCTCGAGGGTCCCTACCTGCATGACGTTCCCGCCCTCGTCACAGACGCACACCGTCACCTCCACGTTCTTCTGGGTCTTCTTGTTCCCCTTGTCAAACTCTCCCTGCACCAGCGTGAGGTAAATGTCGTTCCTGACGTCCCCTGGGGAGAGCGAGAAACAGCAGGGCTCCTTCCAGCGCCGCTGAGCCACTTCCAGGGCCCCCAAACTCTGCTCCCCACGGCTCCTCCAGAACGCCCAGTCCTCCCGAGTCCCAAGGGGACTCCCCAGAGCAGCCCCAACCCACCCCCGCTGCAGCTGTCTTGGGAGCCCAACCAGGTACCCCGCTGCTCCCCACAGACGGGCCCCCACCTGGCATGATGATCTCCGGGAAGCCAAGCTTGCGGGCCACGACAGTGCTCCGATCCACCACGTGGGGGTTCTCCTTCCGCACCTGGTTCAGGTCCCCCCACAGCATCTTCAGAGACACCCATAAGCCTGCAGAGAAGGCGGGTTGAGATGAGCCCACCCACCCACCGAGGCCCCGCGTTGCGTAGGCCAAAGGGCCCAATGGTGGAACGCAAGGTCCCGGTGACTGCCCCTGGGCCACGCTGCTTGGCAGGGCTGGGAGGAGGAGGGTGAAGGCCTGTTCGTTGGTAGGTACCTTGTCCCTTGTGATTGATCTCTTTGCCCTCCATGGCTTTCTTTACCAGGCTGTGAAGGAACTCGTTCTCAGCAGACACCCTGAAAAACCAAGGCTATGAGAGGGGAGACTGGGGGAAGGCTCCCCTCCCAGAGGGATCTAGAAACAGGAGCATAGGAAGGGATCAGCTCCTTCCACCCAAGGAACAGAGCCAGGGAGCCGAGGAACAGAGGGTTCTGCTCTTTCCTGTGTGTGGCCGACCGGCACATCTGTACTCCCCGCCCTCGTGCCCAAACTCACAGGTGCACAGGAATGAAGTGCTGCTTCTCCTCATCACTCTCACATTTCCCCTTGACGATATCTGTAATGTCCATCGCTGTAAGAGACAGAGGCATTTTTATATAGCGCCCCCCTGCCACGGCACTCAGCGCGCTTTACATAGAACGAACACAGCTTTTAATCCTCACCACAACCCTGTGAGGTAGGTTAGGTTGAGAAAATATTGTGACTGGCCCCACGTCACCCAGTGAGTTTCTGGCTAAGGCGAGACTTGAACCGGGGTTGCCCCCTAGCGGCCAGTCCAAGTACTGTGTGTGTAGCCATTCTATCACCCTGGCTCTCTCATGTAGGATCCCTGTAACGTCAAGATGCACCTATGTAAACTCCTTGTGTTCTGATCAGTGTACGTGTGACCATGATATCGTTCTCATCCTTGTGAAATGCTGAATTCACTGAGATGTGAAACTTCCAAACCAGAGTCATGGTAGAACCGTTAAACAGTACGAGTCAATTGCAGTTGAAAGGAACATTGCGAACGTGACCAAGAGTGCCCTGCTGAGTCAGTGCCTTGCCAGGTCAGACCAGCAGTCCATCGAGCCCAGCATCCTGTCTCCGACAGTGGCCAGCTCCAATAGCTCAAGAGAAGTACAGGTCCAGGTCATGGAGGTGGGACCCATCTCCTGCTGACCACTCCCCACTATCGGTAGCCAGGGATTTAAGCCCCCATTGCCCCTTCTTACAGCTGGGGACAAGGAGGTGATGCTCCAGGGGAATAACTTCCCCCCGCTCCCCCCAGTTTTAAATGTCTTTACTGATTCACATTTGTTAACATGATTGTTTCCACGCAGAGAAAAAGAAACAATAACAGTAAGAACATAAGCAGTGCCAGACTGAGTCAGACTAACGGTCCATGAAGCCCAGCATCCTGTCCTCTGACAGTGCCAACCTCAATCGCACGGGAGAAGAACCAACAGTCACAATGGGCAATCCATTCCCTGTTGTTCATCCCGTAAGCTATTTAGTTAATAGTCATGAATGGACCTACGCTCCAAGAACTTATCCAGGCTTTTTTTAAACCCAGCTGCACGACTGGCCTTGACAACGTCCTCTGGCAACAAACTCCGTAAGTTAATTATGCGCTGAGTGAAAAGTACTTCCTTTTATTTGTTGCTCCCTATTGACTCATTCCACGCACAAACAACAAACTGATGTTTCAAGGCCTCCACACCTCCCCAACCCTGCACCGTGAGAGGAACAAAAAGAAAATAAAAGAGGAAGAAATAAAGGAAAAAAGATAAAAAATAAATAGAAAAAATAAGAAATAGAAAATAAAGAGAGAAACTTAAGGCTTTCCTGACGCATCAACCTTTAACTTCGTGTCACACTTTTCTTGCAGTTTGGATCTGCTGGCAGCCTCCTCGTCTTACTATCTTACCCACGAAAATCCATGACATTTCTGGTGTCAGAAGTCGGATTCGAGGAACACAGGAGTCCCTTGGAGATCCTGCGGTAAGTGCTGCATCTGTTTAAAAATCCCAGGGGGACGCCCAAGGGCTCCGGGTGTGCAGGTATCAGGACTGAGTCCTCCAGGCTGCCTCGGAGTTTGAATTGATTGCAATCCTGCTGCTGTACTAATTATAATGGGAATGGCGGAGTCTAAGGACTCACCGGGAGATAGCCCGGTGGGATACATGGCTCGCCAGTATGGAAAATCAGCTGTAAAATGGGTTGAGAAATGGAATTTTTACACTCGGGATCAACCAGAGTTGCAGTTTCCTTTGACTGGCTCTTTTTGCATCCCAGTGTTGACTCATTTGAGACATAATTTAGAAGCAAACCACCCAAAACAGATGGACGTTTGGTTTCTCTGGGGCGACGAGGTGAACCGGCCAAGTGTCCAGAAGAGATTCTGTCCGTTGGCTGGGACAGACCCTGTCTCGCTCCTGCCTTCGGCTCCCCTGCTGCGTTCCATCTACCTGGCAATCTCTCCTGTCCCAGATCCTCCGGGAGACCCCTTACTGGACCAAACCCCTCCCTATAGGTCCACTAACCCCTTTGCACAAGCTTCCCAATCTAGCCCTGCCGCCTCCACTCCTCCCCGGATGCAGGAGCTCCATCCAAGCGCCCCCGCCCAAATTGAGGATGAAGACACCCAAGATTTCACCACTCCCCAAATTTCCTCCCGAGTTTTACACTCAGCTGCTCATAATGCTGCCCCAGCTGCTCATAACTCACCCACTGCCCCCAGTGTTATAATAGCTCCACTTCGAGATTTCCCATCCCCTGGCCAGGGAGAAGAAGTAGTTACAATCCATGTCCCTTGGATCCCGGCTGATATAATGAACTGGCCCAGTACCTTCCCCAAATTAAGAGAGGACCCTATAGGATTCCAGACCAAGTTGCAACAAGTTATATCTGTTTTCCACCCGACATGCGCCGATGTAGAAATGCTTTTAGACGGTGTTCTAACTAGGGAACAAAAAGCAGCCCTTCTTGCCAAAACTCGAGAGGAGGATAATGCCAATGGATGGCCGCGTGATAACCCCCCTCATTCAAACCAGCAGGAGCAAGCTCGCATTAACAGTTATCGTGACCGGCTATTGGCTGTCATCCCCTCGATGGCCCCAGTAAGCCGAAATTGGTCTAAAGTTTCTAACACTACCCAGAAAAAAGATGAGCACCCTGCTGACTATTCAGCTCGGTTGCTGGACGCTTTCCGTCTCCATTCTGGAATGAATCCAGAGGCGACAGGAACCCAAGGGATCCTGGTGTCTGTTTGTTCAGGGACTTTTGCCTGCTGTACGAACCAAGCTGCAGGCAGCAGTCCTAAACTGGAAGACAAGCACCCTTGACAGCTTGGTTTCTTCCTCCTCTAAAATTTTAAAAATGATCCAGGAGGAAGCAGAAAAAAAGTCAGCCCAACCGGTTAAAATTTGTGTTGTCCAAAACCTGCCCTATCGCGGTAGGGGAAGAGGAGGTCCACGCTGCCCTCCCCAACACCAGGACAACCCGCCTATACCCCCAGGCCAACACGGGGATCTCCCGGGCCCCTCCAACGCATGGCCCGGCATCCCCCGGGATGTATGTGCTTATTGTCACCAACAGGGACACTGGAAGGGTCAGTGCCCAAATAGGTACCAAAGGGGCAAGGGACGTGGCCATGCCTTTGTCCCACCCGCCCAGCACTCATGGAATCCTAACCCTGCTCCGACCCCACCCCCTTTCATTCCCCCTGCATACCATGGGGATAACCCTTTCTGCCCTGCCCCACAAGGGCTGCAAGGACAATTTTATCAACATGTCCCTTCCAGCGATGATCCCCAGCCCTGATGGGATGCGGCCTCAGCCTCTGACATCCTTCCCCTCTCCACTGACGGAATGCTTTCCCTTACTGTTGCCGGAGCGGAGGCCCCTTTCTTGGTTGATACTGGGACTACCTGTTCTATGCTCCAGTCTTCCCTTTCCCTACAGTATTACCTTCCACCTCCTCCCTCTCTACCATAGGGGTGGAGGGCATATGCTCTAGAGTGCCTCTTTCTGAACCCACCACTGTAACCATCGGTCCGCTCACAGAGAGACATTCTTTCCTCTTAAGCCACAACACGCCGATAAATTTGCTGGGGAGAGACTTGCTTTGCAAATTGAATGCTAAAATTCTTTGTTCACCTGATGGTGTTTTTCTGGATCTGCCGCAGCCAATTTTTCCTGTACTCCTGATGGCCCTTGCTACTGAGGAGGCAGGACAGGAGCCTCTGCCTGATCACCAGGAGCTCTTGTCTGCTTTGCCTCCCGAATTGTGGGCAGCCACCCCTGATGATGTGGGGCTGCTGCAAGGCATTGCACCTTTGCAAATTTCAGTACAGGCTAACAAGTCTTTTCCCTCCGTTCCTCAGTACCCTTTGTCTGCTGAGGCCACAGGTGGCATTCACCGTGTTATTCAAAGTTTCCTGGAACAAGGCATTTTAACACACTGCCTGTCCCGTTAACAGCCCCATCCTGCCAGTAAAGAAACCAGGAAAATTCCATGCGGATGGCTCCCCCGTTTATCTGTTTGTCCAAGATCTGCGAGCAGTGAATAATTTTGTTGTCCCCTTGCACCCCATTGTTCCTGACCCGGTTCTCACTATTGCCTCCATACCTGCTGATGCTAAGTTTTTTACTGTTATTGATTTATCTCAAGCCTTTTTCTCTGTCCCCATACACCCAGATTCCCAGTATTTGTTTGCCTTTATTGACCCCTCCACGCGTTGCCAGCTTACTTTTACCAGCCTCCCCCAGGGTTTTCATGATTCCCCTTCCCTTTTTGGATTGGCCCTCTGCCAAACTTTGTCTGGTTTTGTTGTGCCTTCCGATGCAACTCTTATAACTTATGCAGATGATTTGCTTATTGCTGCCCCAACTTTAGAAGTTTGCCAGGCGGCCTCTCTGGCACTCTTACAGCATTTGGCCCTGAAGGGACATAAGGTTTCTCATGCTAAACTCCAGTTTTGTCAGCCTCAGATCCAATACCTGGGACATGTAATTACTGCTAAAACTCGTTCCCTCTCATTGAACAGGCTGAACGCCATTGTGTTCCTACCAGTGCCTTCTACCCCTCGCCAATTACGAAAGTTTTTGGGTGCTGCTAATTACTGTCATCAGTGGATACTGGGGTATGCCCAGTTGGCTCAACCTCTCTATTCTGCACTGTCCTCTGACCCTTTTTTTCTGTCTCCTGAAGCTGTACAGTCGTTCCAGGATTTAAAAACAGCTTTAACCTCACCCCCCACACTTGCTCGACCTGACTATTGCAAGCCTTTCACCCTGTTTTGTCATGAGTCTGAGGGCTTTGCCCTTGGGGTTCTCACCCAACCTTTTGGCCACCAGAAGTGCCCAGTTGCCTATTTTTCCACCCGTCTTGATCCTGTTGCTAGGGGTTTCCCCCCATGTCTCAAGGCTGTTGCTGCAGCGGCAAAGCTAGTGGAAAAATCCTCTCATTTGGTCCTCGGTCACCCCCTTACTGTGGCTGTTCCTCATGCTGTGTATTCCTTACTTACTCACTGCCAGTCTCAACTTCTATCCCCTTCCCGTTTAACCCGCTTTGAACTTTCTTTGATGGCTCCTAAGAATGTTACTCTCCAATGTGTTTCTGCTTTAAATCCTGCTTCTCTTCTGCCTGTCTCTGACCCTGATGACATGGTTCTCTCTCACTCTACCTCTCCTCGCCCTGACTTAACAGATGTGCCTCTTGCTCATCCTGACTGTCATTTGTTTGTTGATGGTAGCTGCTACTGTGACCACAAAGGGTTACATGTTGGGTATGCGGTTTGCACGCCCTACGCTGTCTTGGAGCAAGGCTCCCTCCCCTCCCTTCGCTCAGCTCAGCCAGCTGAACTGATTGCTTTAACCCATGCCTGTTTTGTGTCTGCTAATCAGCATGTCAACATTTACACTGACTCTCGCTATGCTTTTGGTGTCTGTCACTCCTTTGGCACTATTTGAAAAGAAAGAGGGTTCCTTACTTCCTTGGCTGCCCCTATTTCTCACGGACCTCTTATTTCAGATCTTTTATCTGCTCTACTCCTTCCCTCTCGTGTGGCTATTATACATGTCAGGGCGCACTCTACATCTCGTTCTTTTGAGACTCTCGGCAACAGATTTGCTGATCGGACTGCAAAACGAGCAGCAATATCTGGCCCTTCTCTCTGTCTCATTGCTGTAGTTTCCTTTTCAAATAATTCTCCGGCTGATGTCCCCTCCCTTGAAGATCTTGCTGCCCAGCAAGCTGCTGCCCATCCCTCTGAAGAATGCATTTGGACATGAACTGGCTGCTCCCCGGATTCCGATGGCATCATGCGCCACCCTGATGGACGTCCAGTAGCACCGCGTGCCTTGGTGCAGCATTTGGCTCGAGTGTCTCACATAATGACACACTCTAGCAAAGGGGGGATAGCTGCAATGATTTCTGCCTCTTGGTTTGCCCCTTTTGTCACTACTGAAGCCCGCTGTGTCACCCAGTCCTGTGCCACCTGCCAACTGTTCAACCCAGCTCGTGCCCAGCCTCCCGTCCATGGAGTGACGGGCCCTTCCAGAACCTCCAGATAGACTTTGCTGATTTGCCCCCAGCACAGGGCTACAAACACATGCTGGTAGTCATCTGCCTTTTCTCTGGCTGGACTGAGGCCTACCCTTGCCACCGACCTACTGCCACCACAGTTGCCAAACACCTCCTCAGAGACTTTATACCACGCTTTGGCGTTCCCTTGTCCATTGACAGTGATCAAGGTTCACACTTTACTGCAGACATTATCAAAATTCTTTGTAAAACTTTGCAAATCCGTCTTTTCTTTCACACCCCGTACCACCCACAAAGCAGTGGCATGGTGGAACGGAAAAACTCTGATTTAAAAACCAGACTTGCTAAAATAACTCATGAAACNAGTTCTCTCGCGGTGCGATCCCGGCCGTATCCCCTTTCCCCCGCAGTGCTGCTCAGAAACATAATCAATCGATGATCAGATAGTTCTCTCGCGGTGCGATCCCGTATCCCCTTTCCCCCGCAGTGCTGCTCAGAAACATAATCAATCAATGATCAGATAGTTCTCTCGCGGTGCGATCCCATATCCCCTTTTCCCCGCAGTGCTGCTCAGAAACAACAATCAATCGATGATCAGATAGTTCTCTCCCGTATCCCCGTATAGTTCTCTCTGATTCCAGGCACAGAGCCCCCGTACGGCTGGATCTATGCACTGTCGGCTCCCGAACTGGAGACATTGAAGGAGTACGTGGAGGATAATTTGCGCCGTGGCTTCATACGCCACTCCACCTCTCTGGCTGGGGCACCATTGTTCTTTGTTTCCAGGAAAGATGGGGGGTTACGCCCCTGCATTGACTATCGCGGACTCAACGCAATCACCATAAAGAATCGCTTCCCCCTCCCCTTGATCCCGGAGCTTTTGGATCGGCTACATGGGGCTAAGGTATTCACAAAATTGGACCTTCGGGGAGCATATAATCTTTTGCGCATTCACCCGGGGGACGAGTGGAAAACGGCCTTTCGCACCCGGTATGGGCATTTCGAATATCGTGTAATGCCGTTTGGCCTGGTGAACGCGCCAGCTACCTTTCAGCACCTTATAAACGATGTGCTGCGTAATATGTTGGACACCTGCGTCGTAGCGTACCTCGACGACATCCTGATCTTCTCCCGTACCCTCGCCGAACACGTCCCCCAGGTACAGCGGGTGTTACAGTGTCTGCAACAGAACCGCTTGTTTTGTAAATACGAGAAGTGTGCCTTTCACGTCACCACCATTGACTTCCTCGGCTTCATTATTTCCCCACAAGGGATTAGGATGGACCCTGGAAAGATCACCGTGATTCTCCAATGGACTCCGCCCCCCTCGGTTAAAGCCCTGCAACGGTTCCTCGGAACTGCGAACTACTACCGCCAATATATCGCCAATTATGCCAAGTTGACTGCTCCATTAACGGCCTTGTTACGAAAAGGGGTGCCGTACACCTGGGAGCAGGCACAGCAGCGTGCCTTCGACGCCGTGAAGAACACTTTCACCCAAGCACCCATTTTGCAGCACCCTCGCTTCGAGCACCCCTTTACCGTAGAAACGGACGCCTCGAGTGTGGCCATTGGAGCAGTTCTTCTGCAACAAGAGCCTACTACCATGTGCGTATTACTCCCGGCAGCTTTCCAGTGCGGAGAAGAATTACACAGTTCTGGACCGCGAGTTGCTGGCCATCAAGGCAGCCTTCGAAGCCTGGAGACAGTATCTCGAAGGAGCTAAATACCCTGTTACCGTGATTACGGATCACCGCAATCTCACTTACCTACAGACTGCACGAATCACAAATGCTCGGCACGGGCGCTGGGCGCTCTTTTTTATGCGCTTTCAGTTCCACATTCAGTATCGTCCCGGCGCGCAGAACATTGTAGCCGACGCACTTTCCCGATGTACGGAGCCAGGGGAACCCCCGGATCACCGGAGAGAACCTATCCTGAAGGCCGGGACAGTGGGAATCCACTTGCTGACCGCAGCGTAATTTCGGAACTGCCCCCGCCCGCTCCGGACCGGCCTAGACCCTAAGCTGCAGTGGGGACGGGATGGACTCCTATATTACCAGCGACGTCTGGTGGTTCCACCCAAGGCTCATAAGCCCGTGTTGTGGGGCCATCACGACGCCCCGTTGGCTGGGCATCCTGGGATCCGACGGACCACGGCCCTCCTCCAGAGGCATTTTTGGTGGCCAACGCTCCAGCAGGACGTGGCGCGGTACGTCAAGCACTGTACTGTCTGTGCTCGCACGAAGGTACCACGCCACCAACCACAGGGCCTGCTACAATTGACCCCCCTACCGCAGGGACCCTGGCAGCGCATTGGCGTTGATTTTATTGTTGATTTATCCCCCTCCTCTACGTATACCACCATCCTTGTAATCGTGGACCATTTTACAAAACTAGGGCATTTTGTAGCCACGACGGGTCTTCCCACCGCCAGCAGCACAGCCCACTTACTCCTGCACCATGTTATTAAGTTACACGGGTTACTCCTGGAAATAGTTTTGGACCGAGGCTCGCAGTTCACCTCTCGGCTGTGGAAGGACTGGTTACAAAGCCTGCAAATAAAACGCAGCCTAACCTCCGGATACCACCCCCAGACCAATGGGCAGGTGGAACGGGTGAACCAAGCGTTGGAGCAATACCTACGCTGTTACACAGGATACCACCAAGGCGATTGGTACGAATTCTTGCCCATAGCCGAATTCACCTACAATAACACCCTCAATGCCTCCCTGGGGAACTCCCCTTTCTACATCACTTATGGGTACCACCCTCCCCTCTGTCTTCTGGAGCTAACCGCATGCTCCGTCCTGGCAGCCGGAGCCCTGGTCGTGCGAATTCACCAGGCCCAAGCCCTCGCTCGGAAGGCCCTGCAACATGCCCATCAGCAATACAAATTATACGCGGATCGCCACCGGCAAGCACCTCCCCAATATACACTCGGGGACTGGGTTTGGGTCGACCGACACAACTATCCCTCTACAAGACCCTCTGCCAAACTAGATGACCGTTACATCGGACCATTTCCTATCGAGCGAAGGATTAATGATGTAGCTTATCGAGTGAAGCTCCCAGCACAATATCACATACACCCCACATTCCATGTCTCGCAACTGAAACCCGCACAAACTCCCCAACAACCCGTCAACAAACATGTCGGCCCCCTACCAGCGACTCAAGAATACGAAGTCCAACAGATCATCGATGCCCGCCGACGCCAAGGGCGACTATGGTACCTGATTGATTGGAAAGGCTACGGGCCAGCGAAACGATCCTGGGAAAGGGCGACGGATGTCCATGCCCCCCGCTTGACCCAACTGTTCCACCTGCAGTACCCTCTAAAACCTCGTCCCACGCTATGTCATCCGTCTTGGAGGGGGGGTGCTGTAAGG
>QEPC01002093.1:5006617-5022206 GCA_003113815.1 Sphenodon punctatus | reverse complement strand
CACACTACAGTATCCTCTCTCTCTATGGCAGACATCCTCTGCTACCCGCTGATGCCCACTGTTTGTGCCTGACTGATGCCCACCACCCATGCACCCACCCGCATACCAGTGAGCTCGCTCTAAAGGATAGAGCCTTAAGATTCTTGTCCTCAAAGTAAAAAAAAAGTTTACAAACATGGCAGCAGTGGCAGCAGCACCTCCTGTGCCCGCCGGCTCTGGCTCCTCCTCCACCACAGAAGGTCCAGCAGCGGACGGAGGAACCTCTTCCTCCACTACCAGCTCTGCCACCTTGGCCTTCCCCCAGGCCTGGCGTTTAATGGTGGTGGCACTGGTCACCTTCTTCTCAATTTTTTTTTTTTTTAAACAGACACAGCAACAGAACACACAGCACCCACCAACACTCACCAACCAGCCAAACCAAAACCAACACACACCACACAGCCAAAACACACACAAATCAAAAACGAACACCCAGCCAGCCACAACACACGCTGTCACCCACACAAGCTATGCACGCACTCGAATTTAGGGTTCCTGGCGCAATCACGGGCTCTCACGATACTTTTTTCGAATGCCCGAACTGAACTGAACACGACTGAACCGAATGGCCAAACCTGAATACAGCGAACGAACCAAACGGCCGAACCGAACAGGCGAACTGAACCGAACCGGACCGAATGGCCGAACCTGAACTGCAATCTGTTCACCCATCCCTAGTGTTTTCAGACAGCCCCCACTTGTGGTGCCAGTGAGAGTGGAAAGAGCGGCAAAAAGTGGTCACAACTTGGGCATGCTAGGATTTCCACCCATGACTCTATGTTGCTGGTGGACCTGGACATGTGAAGGTGCTGCCCGCAACCTAGTTGACGGAACATGGACATATGGTCACACATTAGCCCCAATTCACCACATTGCCTGAGACCCCACCATGAGTGGGGGCTGTGGGCCCGGTGGGTGGAGGCTATGTAGCCAGTGGGGAAGAATACCTACTAAACAGGCTGATGGACATCCACTTGGTGTGGGCTAAGGTGGGATGTTTCCTTTATTAACATCCTTTTTTACCAATAATGGTTGTAGAGAGTTTCACAAATATACATATGAATATTTTACTTTTACAAGCATTTGCAGCAAAAGCATTCCTACAGTTATCAATAGAAATACTTTTTGAATTCAGAATTTAGAAGAGTAAATAACTGGTTCCACAAAATTTGGAACATACATATGGCAGAGGGAGAGGGGGCAACCCTAAATTATTTTTAAAATGTACAACCACCTTGAACAGCCCCTGAACAACCTTTTTAAGATTATGCTGAGGCAGTCCAAAGAACAAAAAAACAAAGCCAACCTCAGTTGACCCATATGGCCAATTATAGCATTCCTCCTCAAATCCGATAGTGTTTTCTCTTTAAATATAACAGGAAAATTATAGACTTTTTCTTTTGTCCTACCCTGGCTAGATGATGGTAAATAGCAAAAAAAAAGAAAGAAAAAAAAAGGTTTGTTTATTCATTTTCAGTCTAAGAAAAGGCTACATCTAAAACAAAATATAATACTTAAACTGTTGTCACAAGACCATTTGTGTCTTGATCCTTCAGAAACCTTAGGGTTTCTTTGTTTTCTCTGTTTATTTTTCTTTTAAAAACTGGTTTCTTCTAGCACATACAATTCAACCACTGTTAACATGTTTTACCACATTACTTCCCTGGAACAGATACAGTTTTCAGTTTGTAAGAGCCTGCTTATTTCCTATTGGTTCATGTTTCTTCCTGCTTTTTCATTTCATTTGTTCAAAGTAACATTAAAAAAAAGAGAGACTGGTTAAATCTCTCTTTTACTGAGCTTACTGCAAATAAATTCTTAAATTAAATATATTCTCAACACCACTAGTTATCATTTAGGGTAATAAAAACACCCAGCCTTGGGTGGAAATCTATGGTGGCTGTGGTTCAGGCTGGTTCATAGGGATGTGTAAATGTGGTTCGGATGTTCGGTGTTTGGGTCAAACTCAGCACGTTCAGTCAACCGAACCGAACGTCCGAACTGAATGTTCGAACAACAGAACAGTTCGGTTGAGTTCAGCGGTGTTTGGGTGGGAAAAACGTGGTAAACAAGCCCAGGGAGGAGAGGGGGGGCGGCGCCTGAGGTGAAGACTTCCTTGCGCCAGGGGTGGAGAGGCTTGGAATAGCAGCCTGTCTGCTCAATCACAAGCCCACTTTTCCTCAGACCACTGACTTCGCAACCTGCGATTGGCCATGGGCTAGGCTTCACGGAGCCAATGGGGCTTGTGGAAAGGCAGGCACAACAAGTAACAAAAGTAATTGCCCTCCCCTCTTCAAAATCTTTCTGAGCTAGTCACTGATCCTTTCAGCAGCGTTTCCAGAAGTGTCCCTCTCCCAGCACTTTGTGTTCCTCCCAATCCATTGACATCCTCCTCCTATTCACCCATTCCCACACATTTTCCTCCCTCGTTTCATTTATTTACCTTAGATTTAGGAGTTATTTTTATTTTTTACCCCTCCATGTGATCTTCCTCCCTCTCTCCTCCATTGAATCCTTTCCATTTTCCTCTATATATTCCATCCCTGACTCCCTTCCCCTCTTTTTGGATTTATTTAGAGTAGGATTACATTGATTTAGGTTTCATTTAAGTTTTGTACCCCACCCTGTGTTGTTTGTGTTTCCCCCATCCCATCCCATCCCATCCCATGATAGATAGATAGATAGATAGATAGATAGATGTAGGAGTTAGCTTAGTGATAGAGATAGAGATAGTGTTTAGTGATTTGGTTTTAATATTTACTGTGTTTGTAGAACTAGGCCTTTGTATACATATTAGAGATAGTATTAACTTTAGTTGCATAGGTTTTAGAATAGTTAATAAGCAGCTACATTTAGTGTAGTTTATATATTATATTATATAACCTTTGTGAGGAAAAATGGAGAAGGGAAGCCGGAGAGGCCGGTCTGCTGCCTGTAAGGCAGGCAATGAGGCATGTAGCAGACGTGGCAGGGGTAGGGGCCATGCCAGCGGTGTGGCAGCAGGCAGAAGCAGCAGCCCAAGCCCATCACCACACCCCAAGCTTCGCAGGCCTGATTTTGGGCAACAGGCTTCTGAATCTCTCAGAACTAGTGGCACTAGGGGGGTGGTTGGCGTCACCTCCTGTCAGCATCCTCCACTGCCATGTGGGGAACTGGAATGCCTGCAGTGCAGGAAGTTGCAGATGTCTCATTTGCAGGTGCAGGTGATTCAGGGGCCGAGGTTCCTCAGGGGCCACCATTGTCCCCCATTGTTGAGGTGATACCCCCCAGGATTCTAGGGCTTGTGGATCCCACCCTGGCTGCTAGAGGCAGGGCTGAGCCCTGGGCAATGGCAGCAGGGAGTGGATCAGCAGCAGCAGCTATGGGGGGGCAGAGGGAGAGTGCTGCTCACAATGGCAGCAGCATGGTGGGCAGTCCATCAGTCTCAGGGGCCCAGGACTCCCCTTTGGGGGACATATCTGATATTGGAGACAGCGAGGCAGACAGAAGTTTTGTGGAGGAGGTGTCTGGTGCTGAGGCAATAGCTGTCCCTCCGTGAGCTTTGTCACCACCATGTCCTGCCCCAGCTCCCAGCAGTGCATCACCTGGTGCGGGCCAGAAGGCAGGAGGGGGCAAAAAATCCTCGGTCTGAGTGCATTTTAAGTTGGTGCAGGCATACAATACCAGGGAGGTGCAGTGCAGTTTGCGCCAAAAGGTGGTGAAGCATGGGCAGGTGCTCACTAACCTTGGCACAACTGCCATGGTGAGGCACCTCAAGGCATGCCACAGCGCTGTGCTGCTAAGCAGGCAGGCAGGGGCAGTGGATGCCAGAGGCTTCCCGACCACAGCAGCCAGTTGTACGCCTCCATTACCAGGCAAGCTTCCTGCTGCAAAAGCTGCCTCTAGCAGCAGGAGCACTAGTATTCCTGCTGGGGGGGGAACAACAGCAGCAGCAGCAGCAGCCTCGCCAGCAGCATCAGAGCACCATGGAGGAGCCGAGGTGGGAGCAGCTGCCAAGTCAGTCGGCAGCTGCAGGATGTGGCAGGCGGCGTGGCTTTCCACTGAAAGCCATGCGCCTATTGGGGGAAATGATAGCTGTTGATGGGCAACCCTTCTCTGTGGTGGTGGACATGGAGTTTAGGCACCTGATTGGGTGCTTGGACCCCCAGTTTCAGCTGCCGTACCACACCACCCTGAGTTGGAAGGTGGTGTGGGATGGCACACCACCCTGAGTCAGACTGCCACTGATGCCTGGAATCCTGCAACGCCAGACCAAGCAGGGGTGGCAGCCACCGAGTCCTGGCCGGGTCTCTGCTGCTGCTTCGTCAATGCCTGGCAGCCTGCAACGCCCAGCCCTGATGGTGACTAGAATAGTGGAGAACCCAGCACAGCATAGAGCGAGCATAACTGGAGGCCTGCCAGCACCACCCTGATTCAGCAGGTGGTACCAGTCCTGTACCAGGCTTTAAAGGAGATGGTGAGGGAGCAGATGGCAGGGGCTTGGGGGGTCCACTGTCCACTTCACTACCAACCTGTGGTTGAGTAGGAACGTGCAGCATGCCTACCTGGCAGTGACTGATGACGCACTGGTGGCAGGACCCGGAGGCAGCGTTTGGAAGTGGCAGGAGGGGTCCCTAAGCAGGGTATAGGTGGGAGTCATGGAGCCCACAGCCCCAACATTTCTCAGAACATGGAGGCACCCCTGACCACCATGGTGAGGGAGTGGGTCACGCCAGGCGTGTCCTTCACCAAAGGTTGCATGGTGATGCACAACGCGGCCAACATATTGAGGGCATTCCATGAGGAGGGCTTCACCAGCATCCCTCCCTTCACCTGGTGTTCAGGGACGCTCTGGACTTTGGGAGAAGGGGATTGGGGCAGGCCCCCTTAGCTCCCTGATCGAGTGGGGGAGGAAGCTGGCCGGTGGTTTCTTTAACCAGAGCGTGATGGACAGCAACCTCCTCTGGGTGAAGCAGACTGAGTAAGGCTCCCCAGTGCACCAGCTGGTGCAGGATGTGTCCGCCTGGTGGAATTCCTCCACGTTCCTGATGCTTGAGCGGCTTCTCGAGCAGAAATCTGCCTTGAATCAGGTTCAACTGGTGACGGACAGCGGGGCACCTCCAGGGTATGATGGGGGGCGGAATGGAAGATCCTGAAGCTCTATGGGCACTGGAAGGGTGAGCTGGTGGAGAGGGTCTGGCAGGCAGAGAGGGCTCTGGAGAATGCACAGCAGCAGTACCAGGAGCAATGGGGATGCCAGGAGTGGGAGCTGCCACTCCTTTCAGCCAGCGGGGTTTATCCCTGGCCCCAGTCCAAGCAGTAGCAGCACCTGCAGCAGGCTGAGCAGCAGCAGAACCCTTATTGCTCCTGGATGACATGGATGGACAGCCCTCCCTGCCTGGAATGTAGGCCCCAGAACTCTGAGAGTGGGTCCTGGGACTGGAGTGGCTGCTTCTTGATATGGTGGAATGACAACTCCCTGTGAGCGGAATGATGGCCCCAAAACCCTGAGGGTGGGTCCTGGGGCTGGAGTGGCTGGAGAACTTTGAAGGCCGAAGTGGAGACGGATTCCATGTGACGGCTCCCCATGAACAGAATGACTGCTTCAGAACCCTGATGGTGGGTCCTGGGGCTGGAGGCACCCCTGCTCAGCTGGGCATTGCAGGTGGAGCAGAGGCCCAGCCAGGGCTCAGTGACTGGCACCCCTACTCGGCCGAGCATTGCAGGCTGGCAATGCTAAGTGGCACTGCTTCAGAGCACCAACTCAGATGGAGTGTTTAGGGAGGGATTCAATCAGGCAGTTCTCAGCATGGCTACCAGAGCAGCAAGCCACCATCTTCACCACGGACCATTGGGGAGGGGGAAGCACACTGGACTGCCTTTGCAATTGACATGTCCCCGCCCAGTGTGAGCCCTGGGAAACCCAGGCTCCCCAGGGCTCCTGGTTATTTCTTCTGAGGCCATGTCCCCTGCTCACTGAGTGCCAAGAGAGTGTCGCGATTCCAGTGGCGTCCGATCACTATGTTGTCCCCGTTGTCCGTCACCATGCATCCGTTGGCGAAAGGTGCACGTGGCGTGACCCGCTCCCTCACCATGGCAGTCAGGGCTACCTCAATATTTGCTGTGGTGTGGGGGACATCCATAACTTTGGCCTGAAGCAGGGCCCACTAATACCCTGCTTTGGGACCCCTCCTGCCACTCCAGAAAGCTGCCTCCAGGTTCTGCCACTAGTGCGCTGTTACCACCAGGTAGGCATTCTGGGTGTTCCTGGTGGACCACAGGTCCATGGTGAAGTGGACAGTGGCCCCCCAGCCCCGGCCAGCTGCTCCCTCACCCACTCCTTTAGAGCCCGGTACAGGACTGGCAACACCTGCCAACTCAGGGTGGTGCTGGCAAGCCTCCAGTTCTGCTCACTCTATGCTGTGCTGGGTTATCCACTATTTTAGTCACCATCAGGGCTGGGCATTGCAGGCTGCCAGGCATCGACGGAGCAGCAGCAGAGGCCCAGCCAGGACTCGGTGGCTGCCACCCCTGCTTGGCTGGGCATTGCAGGCTGCCAGGCATCAGTGGCAACCTGACTCAGGCTGGTGTCCATGGGCAGCTTAAACTGGGGGGCCAGGAACTCAATCAGGCACCTAAACTCCATGTCCTTGACTGCCCAGAAGGGATGCTCATTGAACTCAATCCTTTCCCCCAACACGTGCGTGGCTTTCAGTTGAAGGACAGCTTCCTCCCCAGTACTTCTGTGGCAATGGACTTGGCAGCTGCCCCCACCCCAGCTCCTCCATGGTGCACTGACGCTGCTACTGCTCGCCCCTACCAGCGATGCTGCTTCTGCTGCTATCGGCAGCTGCAAGAGCTGGACGCTTGCCCGCTGATGGAGGCGGATGACTAACTGCTGCAGTCAGGAACCTGCTGGCGTCCACTGCCCCTGCCTGCCCACTTAGCAGCACAGTGCTGTGGCATGCCTTGAGGTGCCTCGCCATGGCAGTTGTGCCAAGGTTGGTGAGCACCTGCCCATGCTTCACCGTCTTCTGGCTCAAACTGCACTGCACCTCCCTGGGATCATCCACCTGCACCAACTTAAAATGCATCCAGACCGAGGATGTTTTTGCCCCCTCCTGCCTTCTGGCCTGCACAGGGTGATACACCACTGACAGCGCTGCTGGGAGGGGAAGGCCAGAACCAGACATCTCCTCCTTGGGACTAGTGTCTGCCTCGCTGTCCCCAATCAGAGTGATGTCCCATGAAGGGGAGTACTGGGACCCTGAGGCTCATGGACTGCCCACATGCTGCTGCCACTCTCTTTGTGCCCACTATAGCTGCTGCTGCTTCTGCTGTTGCTGCTCCTCTCCCTGCTGCCATTGCCCGGGGATCAGGCCCTGCCTCTAGCAGCCATCCACCAGCCCTGGACTGATGAGGATCACCTCAATAATGGGGATTGGGGACATTGGTGGCCCTGGAGGAACATCCGACCCCGAAGCACCTGCACCTGCTCCTGCAGTCGCAGCAGAGACCGCCGCAGCCTCCTGGAGTGCAGGCCTTCCAGTGCCCTGCATGGCAGTGGAGGAATCTGGCAGGAGATGCCGCCGAACCACACCCTGGCTAGTGCCTCTGCTGGGAGCCTCTGAAGCCTGACTGCCAAAATCAGGCCTGTGCAGTTTGGGTCGTGGTGATGGACTCGGGCTGCTGCTGAGGCCCCTGCCACCTCTGCCACATGCCCCATTGCTCACCTTACGGGCACCAGAACAGGCGGTGGCAGCTCTGAGTGTGCCAGAGAACAAAGCCCAGGCAAGATTTGACAGGTGGTTTGCTACTCACCCACATGGGGTCGCCCACATCCATATCCTGCACCCGGACGCTGTCTGTGCTGATCTCTGTCTTGTTGGTGGGGTCGCTCTCTGTGGGATCATCCAGGAAGTTCAAGTAGATGGGTTGAATGGAACATACGGGAGGAGCAGAAGATGGTGGCATCACAGCTCTCGGAGGGATGTGTGGCCAGCTCTGTCCAACATGGCCAAGGGTCTCTTGTCCTACCCACCAACCAGTGTCCCCAGCGAGCAGGTGTTCTCTATGGCAGGGGACAGGTGCAAGGCCAGCCACCGAGCCCCAAGCCTTCCCGGCCTCTGCTCCTGCTGCTGCTGCTGCTGGGTCTCTGACGGCCAGTCCTGGTGCCACGGGCACAACCCAGGATGCTAAGCACCAAGGCTTCCCAGTCTCTGCTGCTGCTGCTGCTGGGTCTCCGATGGCCAGCCCTGGCACCACAGGCACCCCCAGGGGCCAAGCGTCAAGTCTGCCTGCCCGGGCAAGCCAGGGTGCCAAGTGTCAAGCCTTCCCAGTCTCTGCTGCTGCTGGGTCTCTGATGGCCTGCCATGCTGCCACGGGGCCCCTTAGGGGTCCCTGGAGCGCCCCAAGCCTGGCAGTGGGACCAAACTCCACCGAACATTCGGTGAGATCGAACTTTCTCGAACTGAACAGCTGAATCCAAACTCGGTTTTCAAACTGAGCTACCAAACGGCCGAACATCTGAACCACATTCTGTTCACACACCCCTATCAAACATACTTGCCCACAGCCAGGCTGCAGTCCTACCACCCACGTGGCCCGGGGAGCACCACAGCAGACATGCAGGTGGGTGACTCTGCCACTGTGCTGCACCCAGAGCCCCACCCCCACCATCAAGGGAAGTCATGGCAGCCAATGATGGCTGGCCACAGCAGCAGGCCATGACCTGGGTCAGGTTATGGTGGGCCACAACAAACACACTGTGGCCCAGTTGGCCAGGCTCTGGCCCTGGCATTGACCTTGGAGGTTTTCCAAGGTCAGAGCCTGGTATCGCCACTTACACAGCCCAGGACAATCCCAAGCCAACATCTGGTGGCACATAAACAGATGATGACCCACGGGCCTAAGCGGGCCAGTGTCATGTCTGTTTTTGCTCTGAGAAATTATAATACTTATTGCCAAATGTTAAACTGTCACATGCCTAAATCTGGATGGAAGGATCTGTATTTGTGACATGTCTGAGAAAAATTGGAGCTACACAACAGGAAAAGGGATTTGCTGGAGTGAGTGTTTGTAATGGTGTGTATTTTTAAACTGGGAAAATTTGTTTCCCCACATTTAGAAACAACTTTAAAATCATGGGTTGTAGATTTAGAAGAGAAATTAGAACTTATGTTCAGTTGGTCTTTGGAATATATCTTATTTCTTAATTGTATTTCACTGCTACTTTTTGGAGCAACGTGAGAATTGCTCTCACAGGAGCCTCAGTCTAGAATGAATGTGGTTGTCATGTTGGTCTAAAGAGATAAGAGACCAAGTAGTTAAGATATCTTTTATTAGAGCAACTTTTGATGGTAAGTGCTACTTCCACTACATAGAGGATCACATTTTTAATATTTCTCTTGGAATAAAAGTATTATTGAAATTAAGAGAATATTTAGCTTAACTCAAAGCATTTTTGCAAATCAGCACTAAAATAAAAGTCTAGAATATTGTTGAAATCTGAAACATCAGTAGGCTCTCTTTTTCTTCTTGTATTTCAATGTACCCACAAATATAGTATACGTGCACATACATGAGTGAGAGAGGTGTAAACTTCAATTAAAGCAATCATACCAACCTAACAAACTGTATGCAAATAATACTGCTGGACTGTCTTTAGAATTTATTAACTAAATTGTCCATGTTGCCACATTGGAAGGAATATATGCAAGCAGTCAACTGCCTGTTTCGTGACTAGAAAAACTTATTAGCAGATGAATAAAATAACTAGTAAGCGAATCTCATTCTTTGTTCTCCTCCTTCTGCCATGCCAACAACACTTAGTTGAGCAAATAACATGTTCTGATGTGAGGCACGCAGCAGGTGTGTGTGAGGGGACTACTCCTGCTGGAGGTTGATTACTCTCCATGTAATGTGAAAAGCTTTCTATTCCCACAGCTTTATGCAATATATCAACTGTAATGGGTTCATAATCATAATCAGCCCAGATAGAGGCTTGGCTACAGTGACAGATGTCTTCTCAATTTTCCTATTGCATACATTCTTTTTGCCCTGGAACATTGCTTACATAAAATTCCAATATTATTGCATCTCTCCCTCTCTCTCTCCCCCACCCCCTTTTTTTTGTATTGACTGTTGATAGTAGCAATCAATCTTTTAATTGAAATGAATAGGTAATTACTACTGGTGTGCCCAATGTATCGGCACAAATTCAGTTGCCATTGAGCAGCGAGCAGCAGCAAGCAGTGACCAGAATCATTGTCCTGAAGTAACACAATGATATTATTGCAGGCTTATGCTGCTTGATTATTAAGGCTTTATTTTGTTTCCACTGCCAACAATAACATCTAGCTAATGGTGTCCTGGAAAACAGGAGGACCTGGTATTGGTTCTATCTCACACCTGCCATGAAAATAGCTCAGGTGAAGCACTTGCCAAGCAATTAACTTTAAAGACAGAAAGGTGGTTTGTGCCAGCTTAAATGTTTCCAAGAAAAAATAAAATCCCCCTCCATCTTTATTTTTATGAAACCTTCATCCTGGAAATCATTTTGCCTTGTGAACTTAAGTAGCACCTACCCCGGTTGGACAATCGGTTGTAGGGTTTGCAAAGCTGGTTCAGTGAGGAAACTGTTAAAAAGCATCTCTTCAAGGTTCTGATGTTGTTGTTGGCATTGGTGCTTTGCATAGGCTGGTACCAACATCTGACCAGGCACAGTCTCTGAGTGTCCCAGCACAGAGTAGCATGGCACTGCCCATGCATGACTCTGCTGCAGTGCACAGGGATATGTGATAGGAACAGAAAAGGCAGATGGCTCTCCTGTTGCTACCAGATTTAAGAGCCTGGCACAAATACATAGAACTCACCATCCACCCCTCTTTCTTTCCTTGTGTCCAGTAGAGGCACATGGAACAGGTTTCCTCAAAGAGGAAGATGGATGGACAGACACCTGCTCAACCTCTGCCCTGCCTCACACCTGGGTGGCCCATCCATATAAAAGTGGGCCACCTAGGAGTGAGGCGGAACAAAGCAGGAGCCAAATGCTTGATTTCCCAACTTCTGAAACATTCTAGTTTCTCTCTGCTTTTTCATTTCCATGAAAATGCTTTTTCATCCCACAAGTGGAGCGGGATGCCCAAACCTGGGAAGAGCAGCAGTCCATCTAAAGTGTGGATGGCCACTGCAGCTCTGCTCCCAGCCACGGGTTGCCCCAGCAACCACCACAGAGCTGTGAGGGCAGCCTAGAGCAGCTGCCAATCCACCCGCATCTCTATGGTGTGGGGAGGACGGATGGGCGGGTGGATGGCAGGCCATGGCAGCGGCTGTGGATGGCAGGCCACGCGTGGGTGGATGGCAGGCCATGGCGGTGGTCACCCCCGGGTCTGTCTAAAAACACTTAAAGTGTGAGAGCACTTTGAGTTGCCACAGTAACAAGTGTGATGTCAGTGCTCCAGGGTACCTTGCACCCAGTAGAACCTTGGGCTACATGTGGCTGCACAATCAAGGTTCAGGTTCCTTTGCACCATTTCTGTTGTTCACTGTGGCTTCCATACAGTCAGGTGCTGAGATTTTATGTGAGGATCTAAGTGCCCTCAGTTCCTGACTCCTCACTGATTTCAGTAGGTACTGAGGACACTCAGCACCCAAGTTCTTGTGTCATTCCTAGTGTTGCCAGGACAAGATTTCAAAAATAAGGGACACAGTGGAACTTTGGAGTTCTGAAATAAAGGTCATGCATTTTGTTTCATGGACTTGTGGTTTCTGAAATATGGGTTATCCATTTTACAGGGGTTGTGAAATCAAGTGATGTTCTTTTAAAATATAGGTCATCCCCCACTTTTCAGGATGTAAGCTATGGACAATAGCTTTACTGCCAGTATACTTCATTTCCCTCCACTCCCTGTCCATGGAGTGTAGTCTCTGTGATGTTCTACCAGGACAATCACACACACACCATACCTGGTTCAAATGAACAACCCGTCAGTCTTAAAAAATGAACCTGCCATCCATCTTCAAGCAGTAATGTATGCTGTAGTCAGCCTCAGGATTGTTAGGATTTTCAGAAATTTCTTCAGTTTAGCTGGTCAAAAATGATAGCACCTCTCTATTCCATTCCTGGCTTTTATTTGTGTATTTCTAAAAATACACTAAAGATTATTGCTGAAACTTGGTCCTCAGTTTTCTTCGGAAAACACCAAGGACTGGTACATTTGGACTTGATTTCCCAACTTCTGAAGTTCTGAGGAAGGGCCCTGGAACTTCAGAACTCAGAAAATCTTCGACCGAGTGCAAAGAAGCTAACAGAGGGCAGGGAAGCCGGGGCCAGAGGGAAGCTGGGGCCAGTTCTAGGCCCCTGCTCCCCCTTTCCTGGTCCTCGCTTACCAGGGTGGGAATAGGCCATCTTCCAGGGAATGGGATATGTGGGGTTAGTGTGGGGTCAGGGGTATGGTGGGTGCTTAGGAGGAGTGGGCGGGGGGACTAACAGAAGAATCAGGAGTGGGTTATTTACCTTCCAGAAGGGTCTCATGTGAATGCATGGCCTCTTCCTGGCTGATAACTTTGAAAGTAAAAAGAACACCACCACCCAACTGAGAATGCTTAAAAAGTGACCGAGTAGCCCTTTCTGAGCATGCTTGGCCCTTTTCAGAGTTGGCGCTGGCAGCATCAGGTAGCCATATTTTTCAGCCTCAATTATTTCACCCAAATCCAGTCCCCAACAGCAACCAGGCATTGGGTAAGTACCAAGCTGCATGATATACACTAATTCCAAAAATAAGGAAACAATCAAATGGTCCAGGTGTGGGATGCCATAGATTCCTTGCCCATTCATTTCAGAAATGGGAGGGGAGACACAATGGAATGTTGCAGGTTTCCACGGGACAGATCCAGAGGGAACAATGAACAATCACCCATCATCACCTGCTAGGATCTCCCAGGCAAAAATGAACAGAATCACTCAAGAGCCATCCTGTGCACCTGTGCACGTCTTGTGATCAACTATATCCAGGGCCGCTGAAAGGTCTAACAAGATCAACAAAGTACAACAGAAAACAATCTCTTCTTTAAATCTCTACGCGTAGATCGTTGACCACTGGCAGCATCAGCATGCCAGCACCATCTTTGAAAAGGACAAAGGAAATGCTCAGAAATGGCCAGTCATACCCTTTCTGAGCATGCTTAATCAGTTTTTTTTTTTAACTTTCAAAGCCGGGAAGAGGCCACACATCGGCACAGGACTCCTCTGAAAGGTAAGTGATTCATCCCTGACCTCCCTGCTAGGCCCCCCACTCTCCCTAAGCACCCACCCCCCACCCTTGATCCCCCCCTTGGAACTCAACAAGTATCCTCTGAGGGTCCAAGGAGTTGCCTGAACACTCGGGACCACTCCTTGGACCCTTGGAAATACTTGCAATGGTGGTTTTTTTCCTATTTGGAACACCCCTATTAAAGATGTATCTTTAGTATCTTTAGAAGTGCTGAAACGAGAGAAAATAATTCTCGCTAATAATACATGAGAATCGAGAGGGGGAGCAAGTTCTCATCCCCCCCCTCGAGTTCTTGTGAGTTAATGGAGGGGGATGGGGTTGCAGGTGAAGGGGGGAGGAACAGTAGCCAGAGGTGACCAGTGGCCAAAGACAACCCACCTGGTCACCTCCAGTCCCACCTGGTCTCCCTGCCTGGGAGGGGGAGAGAAAATGTAGGTGGAGGTTGCAGGGCCTAAGCCAGGGGTTCAGGCAGTGCATTAATTACTGTCGGGGGGGGGTGCGGGGGGATCCCGACTTCGCTGCTGTACTCTCCATGCCACACCAGCGCTTCCTGGGCTGGTATTAAAGGAGAAGGAGAAGGAAAAGGAGAAGGAGAAGAAGAAAACTTCGGGCATGAACAGAAGAGCTGCCCTGTCTAAAGATGGTGCCATCAGGGCCAAGTAGATCTTCTGTGCATGCTCAGCCCTTTCTTAAGATAGCACCCACAGGGCCAAACTTGTGCAGGAGAGCTGCTTGGTCCTGTGGACGCCATCTTTAGAAAGGGCAACTCTTCTGCGCATACCTGAGGGGTTTTTTTCCTTTTCTTTTTGAACTCTAACCCAGGAAGCAGCAGCGTGACATGGAGAGGACAGCAGCAGGGTTTGGACCCCCCCAGACAGTAAGTAATGCCCTACCTGAACCCCCCACTAGGCTCCCCTACCCCCGTCCACACTTTCTTTTCCCTTCAGTCAGGGAGGCCAGCCGGGGGCTGGAGGTGACATGGGGGCTTGTCCTCACCCCCTAGTCACCTCTGGCTTCCATGATAGCCCCCCTGCCTGCAACCCCAGCTCCCACCTGGCCCCCTCAAATTCTTTCTGGTCCCCGATGAGAAGGGGGGGTTCTTGTTTTGTCTTGAGGTCCCCCCCCCTTCTCTTCAGGAACCGTTGACAATTGCAAGGCAAGTTTCAGTTCTAATCTTTAGTGTCCCTTAGATAGGTCTATATTTCCATATAACTACAACAACTGGAGGAAATTCACAAGGATGAAGCATCAGTAAGATCGACATATAATCCTAAATCCATGAATGAATGGAGGATGGTTGTGTTGGAGGAAAGCAGGAATGCCTCATCATTCTCTACGTACATACTGGGACAGGGGGGAGAGGAAGGTAGATGAGCTCAAAGTAGCACAAATGTCTGATGGGCACTTATTGCTGGGCTGTGAATGTTTTACTACCCCTGAACAATCATACTCCAGTTTAAACCTAGGAAGTTGAAAAATTCCACTGTGCTAATCTGGTGTTGGTGTCAAACAGACCCCAATTAAGCCATAATAATAATTAAAAAACAACAACAGTGGGTTAATTTGAAAATTACACTAGCTGTCTAAAAACAAATTCACACTTTATTAAGATTTTTGATGGGGTGGACAGGAATAGAAACACCACAAAAGGAAATGGGGTCAATAATACCCCACAATGTTAACAATACCAACTGCACAGGAATGGCAGTGGGGTCTAATTGACTCCACCATTTATGGAACATAAAATATGAACACATTGCAAAAGTAACATTTTCAACTAAATGAAAATGCAGACAATTTAAGAAGGTTAAGAAGGGGTTAAGGAGGTTAAACTTAAGAAATGCAGGCAACTTAACTGCTCTGCAAACCAACAACACAATTGCAAAGCTAAGCTTTCAGCTGGGGTGCTAAATATCTAAGTGTCTACCAAGCAATTAGTGATTCTATCAATCTAATTATCTTTGTATTCCTCTGAGATGGCTCCAGAAAGTCTCCTGATCTGCCTTTAGATAACAACCTTACTGCAAACAGGTGTTGACCTTTACTGACAAAAGGGTGACTTAGGAAGTAAATGGAGGGGTGGAAACTACCCCATATGGCTTCTTCAACATGAACTCTGAAAGCAGCTGTGATGGAGAAAAAATACAGTTTTGAAGGTTTGCACCAGGAAGGTAATAACTGCTTAAAAATATACAACATAGGGTGATTTCAGACGTTACAGGGCCCGTTGGCCCCGTACCGAAATCACCCAATTCATTCCCCGCCGGGATCACCCCGTCATGCCATATCAGACATGC
>QEPC01002093.1:4990773-5005235 GCA_003113815.1 Sphenodon punctatus | reverse complement strand
CCCCCCCCTTCTCTTCAGGAACCGTTGACAATTGCAAGGCAAGTTTCAGTTCTAATCTTTAGTGTCCCTTAGATAGGTCTATATTTCCATATAACTACAACAACTGGAGGAAATTCACAAGGATGAAGCATCAGTAAGATCGACATATAATCCTAAATCCATGAATGAATGGAGGATGGTTGTGTTGGAGGAAAGCAGGAATGCCTCATCATTCTCTACGTACATACTGGGACAGGGGGGAGAGGAAGGTAGATGAGCTCAAAGTAGCACAAATGTCTGATGGGCACTTATTGCTGGGCTGTGAATGTTTTACTACCCCTGAACAATCATACTCCAGTTTAAACCTAGGAAGTTGAAAAATTCCACTGTGCTAATCTGGTGTTGGTGTCAAACAGACCCCAATTAAGCCATAATAATAATTAAAAAACAACAACAGGGGGTTAATTTGAAAATTACACTAGCTGTCTAAAAACAAATTCACACTTTATTAAGATTTTTGATGGGGTGGACAGGAATAGAAACACCACAAAAGGAAATGGGGTCAATAATACCCCACAATGTTAACAATACCAACTGCACAGGAATGGCAGTGGGGTCTAATTGACTCCACCATTTATGGAACATAAAATATGAACACATTGCAAAAGTAACATTTTCAACTAAATGAAAATGCAGACAATTTAAGAAGGTTAAGAAGGGGTTAAGGAGGTTAAACTTAAGAAATGCAGGCAACTTAACTGCTCTGCAAACCAACAACACAATTGCAAAGCTAAGCTTTCAGCTGGGGTGCTAAATATCTAAGTGTCTACCAAGCAATTAGTGATTCTATCAATCTAATTATCTTTGTATTCCTCTGAGATGGCTCCAGAAAGTCTCCTGATCTGCCTTTAGATAACAACCTTACTGCAAACAGGTGTTGACCTTTACTGACAAAAGGGTGACTTAGGAAGTAAATGGAGGGGTGGAAACTACCCCATATGGCTTCTTCAACATGAACTCTGAAAGCAGCTGTGATGGAGAAAAAATACAGTTTTGAAGGTTTGCACCAGGAAGGTAATAACTGCTTAAAAATATACAACATAGGGTGATTTCAGACGTTACAGGGCCCGTTGACCCCGTACCGAAATCACCCAATTCATTCCCCGCCGGGATCACCCCGTCATGCCATATCAGACATGCTGGGGGGATCCCGGCAGGGAATCTGGGAGGGGGCGGGGCCGTGCGACGCAACGTGCAGTCGCATGGTCCCGCCCCCTCCATGCACCCCGCCGCCCACCCTCCGGGGAGACAGGCAGGCGGCAGGGCCAATGAGGCCGCTGCGTCGGGCCGGATTCGCCACGGCCCGGGATCCCGCCGGTGATCCCGGGCCGTGGCGCCCGACCAGACGAGAAGCCGGGGTTCACCCCGGCGTGGAATTACATTAAACACGCGGCAGCTGCCAGTCCCTCCGCTTCGGCCGCTCGCGTGGTGAATGTAATTCCACGCCGTGGTAACATCTGGGGGGCCGTTTCCCCCAACAGACGTGCCAAAATCACAGCCACCACCCGGAATTGAGCGTGGTTGACTGTGATCTCGTAACGTCTGAAAATACCCACACTTTATGTTTGTAAATTGGTTTCTTTAGCTTATGGTATATATAATATACCCCTAAATGCCTTTGTAGTACTATTTTTGTACATACAAAAATGTCATTTATGAAAACAGACACAATGCTATATTATTTTTCTATTTCCTCCTTTCTCACAACAAATGGAAAGAACAGGTTCTGGTTTAAGCATTTAAACAAATGATAAAAAATAAGCCATTTTAACAGCATTTTGGAGGTCTATATTACCCCCAGCACCGTAGGCACATAGTACTTTCTTTTTCCATGCAATGCAATTGGTGTCAAACTGGTCCCAACAGCATTAGAGTATAAACCTTAAATAAAAAGAAAAAATTACAAGTGTGGGTGGGGAGGGGGGTATGAAACAACCACAGGTCAATTGAGCCCATTGTGGCTGAGGAATGCAAGGAGTATTCAGTGGTAGAAGTTTGATTTAAAAGTTTTATGAACTCTTTTGTACCCCTCTCAGTTCAATTTGATCCCACCCATCGGGCTAGGGTTAAGCCTCTGGCTCTGCATCTGTCTTTGCCTCAAAGAAGATATGGATTCAAAAGTGGGAGTCTGGGGTGACAGTATTGAAATAAATGATCTGATGCATGGGTTGCAGTTGTAATGTGTATTGTGTGGCTTTATTATTATTTCATTTCAGTATTCTCTCTGAATCCCAGTCAAAGACTAGTTTCAGTTTCAATTTCTGTCACTTAACAACCTGAATTCATCTCAGGCACTAGTTCAAAATCAAGGTCAAAATATTAATGTATAGATATAGATTTTTTTTTAAATGTGCTAATTAGCATTATCTAAACACACATATAACACTTCTTTCAAACATCCTGCAGAGGGGGGCAAGGGAACCATACTATCTGTGCACCGGGCTAGCCCCACAACCATCCTCTCGCCGGCACCGGTACAGACAACACCATGGAGCCAGGGAAGGGGATGCCCTCTCCAAGTGGCTGCTCTTGAGTAATGATAGAAATGATACTTAAGTAATGCTGGCAATCACTTAATTCCCCAAATGAGACTTAAATACACACATCCCGTGAGTACATAGATGAGTGTGTAGAGGGCTCAACCCTGGCCTGAAGTGCTTATTCAGGGTTCACCTAGGCCTCCAAAGATGCCAGAGTTTAAATGTGGGGATTTAAATCTATTAAACAATTAAATAAATTACTCCATCTATTTTTAATTGAGCACATATCTTCTTTATTAACTAAGGGTGTCTTTAGACATAACCTCAATAGGTGTCCGAATGTGTGTTTTTACCTTGATATGAACACCAGTTTGACCCTGCATTCACCATATGGCGCTGTGTGCTTAGACACATAGCCCATCTTGGGGCAAATCAATGTTTTGTTCACCACCAGATCTCAGCATGCAAGCACTACTGCTTCATTCCCTATGTTGTACCTGCTAACACACCACCCTATATCATTAGACACAGTGTTGACCATGTGTTCAGCCGGGACACACAAATTGTCCTTGTGATGCAATGGTGTTCGCATCACATGTTCAATGGGTGACCAAATTGGTCTTGGGATTGTTATGGTGCTCACACAACATGTGCTAAGGGGTTTTGACACCCGATCTTTGTTATCTCTAAGATGCATATAGTCAGACTATGGTTTAGACACCTAATCCAGAAAGCATAATATATTAAGTTTAGTCTGTTGCATGTTTCATCCTAAACAGTAATAACGATCATAAAAAATATACTCATATTGAAGCCAGTTATGCAAACTAACTAGGCCTGCAGTCTGTGCACAAGGAGGTTGGGGAGGGAAGGCAGAAGGACTCAGTATCTCTGTTAAGATTTCTCTTCCCCTGTCTATACTTCATGTGGAAGAAATTTCATCCTAATCTATAAAGACTAGTCTAATAGCAACCAATACAATTAGATTGTATAGCTACTCTGTCTAAAGTAAAGAGAGGCTCAGTGGATCTCAGAATCAGTAATGGAAGCATCTCCTAAAATGCTGTGCTAAGGCAAAAGGGGAAGTGGATCACTGGAGTCAGGGTGTGCGCAGAAGACAACCTATTTGTTTGTTTGTTTGAAAAAATAATTTGTTTTAGGTTTTTTGTTGAAAACCTGCTCATTTTTGGAGTTTTGTTTATTGTTTATTTAATTTAATTTAATTTAATTTAATTTAATTTAATTCTTTTCAAGCCGCGAATGTCCTACCTCGATCAGACTCCCGGTCAGTTCGCGCCTTGAGGGGAGTGCGCGTCCCCCTCCCGTGTGAGTGGCTCGCAGCAGCGTCTCGTCTGATCCTGTCTCGTGGGGTTTTGGAAGACACGCACGAGTGCACCACATGCTCGTCTAAAAGCAGCCTAAGCCAAGCGCGTGCACGTGGGACCTTGCATCCTTGTGAATGTTACACTCCTTGTCTCTCCCTCTGTTCCCCTTCCTTCATCCCCCCCTCCCTCGCCTCTCAGATTGTAAGCCCTAGGACAGGGACCATGTCTATTCAATTACTTTGTAAAGTGCCACGTACATTGCTTGCGCTATATACATGCTTGCTAATAATAATAATAATAAATGTTAAAAAATAAAATAAAAAAATCAAAGAAATTACTGCAGATGCAGAAATGGCCACTGGACCATTCTGTGCATGCATGCCCTTTTCCAAAATGCAGCACCAGCATCATTGCCATTTTGGAAAAGGGCAGCCGGTCTGCACATGTGCAAAACAGTCACTGTGTATGTGCAGACTGACTGCCCTTTTCCAAAGTGTAGGTGATGCTGCCACCAACATTTTTAAAAAGGGCATGCATGCTCAGAACAGTCTGGTGGACATTTAACACATGTGCAATGATTTTATTTTTTTAAAAAGTTAAATGACTCCAAGGCCATTCTGCACATGCACAGGCCAGTTGCCCTTTCCCAAAATGACAGAAAAGGGCATGCATACACAGACCGGCTCATGGCCATTTTGTAAATGCACAGGGGTTTGTTTGTGGGTTTTTTTTTAATTAAACAAAAATGAAAGAAAGCTAACGTATGTCATTTGCTTATTCATTCATTTTTGGAACATTATTTGCTAAAATAAATGGGTTTCCTTTCATTTTAGCAACAAAAAAAAAACTAAACGAATGCACAACCCTACACTGAAGTCATTGAGCTCCCATGTACTCCCTGGATTGGCCATTGGGTCACCAGGTTACCTGGGAACTCTGATCCACTTTCTTCAGCCCTTATTTTATTTATTTATTTATTTATTTAAACAATTTTCTATCCCATCCCTCCTGCTCCAAGCAGTCCAGGGCGGCTCACATAATAAAAACACATACATCCATAATACAATAAAAGAGAAGGAAAACAGAACCAAACCCCACCCCCAACCCTAACACACCACCCTCCCACCCTACACCCCATCTCCCTCACCACAAGCCAGGCGGAACAGCCAGGTCTTACAATATGATGGAAAGAAGGGAGATCCGGGTCCAACTGAGCCTCAGCTGGGAGGAAGTTCCACAGCCTAGGTGCAGCCATCAAGAACACCCTCTCCAAAGTGGTCCCCAGGCCACACAGGGGACCTCGAGACGGGTGCTCCTGGCGGACCACAGAGGTCACTCTAGGGCACGGGAAGTGAGGTGATCCTGCAGGTAAGTCAGGCCAAGGCCATACAGGGCTTTATAGGTCAAAACCAACACCTTGAATTGGGCCTGGAAGATTATCAGTGGCCAGTGCAGAGCCTGGAGCACTGGTGTAATGTGCTCACAGTGGCCCGACCCCACAATGAGACGGGTCGACACATTCTGCATTAGTTGCAGTCTCTGAACCATCACCATGAGTAGCCCCATGTAGAGTGCATTGCAATAGTCCAATCTCGAGGTAATGAAAGCATGGATGATAGTAGCCAGGTCACTATCTGAAACATACAGTCGAAGCCATCACACCGTGTCGTGTTGTGCCTCAGTTTCTCCAAAAGGAAAATGAGCTTAGTGGTCCAGCCAGACATAATCTTGAACTGAATATAGGGCAGCTCGCTTCCAAATTGTGGAAACTTAGTTTACACTGTGCTAAAAGCCAACTAGCTCTGCAAAGTATTGTAAAGACAATATTATTTATAAATGAGGTCATGAAACAAAGAATGTTATAAATATAAAGCATAGTTTACTTAAATTCAAATAAAAGGTACCAATATGTTACAAAAGAGAATCAAAGTCAGTTACAAGTACCTGATCTAAATAAACATTTCTGTTTAAAGAAACAGCCCTAAAAGCTAACATATGCTTATAATAAGTTTATTTATGGCCATAAGCCAAATAGACAAAATATACAACTAACATATGCTTAATTCATTGGCTCAAATGCATCAAAAGAAGATTCTTTCATGTTACACAGTTCTGTGTCCAGTTCTGCCATCAAGGTGAGTAAAGACTCTCATGTCAATTTAGAATCTTTCTGCCGAATTCAAGAACTGCTTTGAGTCTTATACTAAGTTGCTTGCTTGAGGAGACCAATCAGATTACGTCAGTTACAGAGGAGACTGACCACAGAGTTTCAGTCAGGTTTTCTTCAAAATTAGCTGCTAACCAATTAGTTAAATTGAACTGCTAGCTAATTTAAAGCTAAAACTTTACTTCAGGGGGAGGTACCCACTTGAAGCTAGTTGAAAGGAGATACTTGTGCCATGGAGTCATTAATCACTGAGACACAAACTGATAAAACCCCAGTCCTAAAACTAGTCAGGAGGACATTCTTCACAAACTAACAAATTAAATTTCTCTCCCAGTATACAGTTAAGAGTTCACTAAGAGGTCATTATACAAACAGTTCAATAAAAGGTCACCATATAAAGGCTAATTCTAATTTTCAGTACATTGAAACACAGATGGCCAAAAATATATGCTTATTATATGAGATACATGACATCCAGATGTAATTGGCGGAACGCACTCCTTACCACAGCCCCCATGTGGTGGTCCAGGCACAGCTGTGAACTTGGAAAGCCAGGGGAGGGTGAATCCCATCAATGACAGGAGCCACCACATCCACTGCCTTACCTACTACCATCACCTCCGTCTTGTTGGGATTCAATCTCAGTCAGCCCACCCTCATCTAGTTCCCCACAGCCACCAGACATTGGGTAAGCACCGAGACTACTGGGCCTGGGTCAGATGAAAAAGACAGGGAGAGCTGGGTGTCATCAGCATACTGATGACAATGCACCCCATACCGTCCCATGACCTCACCAAGGGGTTGCATATACACCAAGTGGCTCCTTGAGCAGGAGGACACAAGGAGGAAGGGAGGTTAGAAGATTGTTCTTAAGGAACACTTACTTCCTCTCCAAACTGGACTTTAGCATGTGACCATCTTTCTGCCAGTCCAATCAAACCTCCTCCCTGTTTAACTAAAAAGTGTCTTTCAAAGATGCTTCTCTGTTACACTTCAGAATGCCTGATTATAAAATTTAGTGGAGTTATATGCTGCTGTTTCTATGAAATAGGCTTCACTGATATAATATCACTGCAATAACATTACTATTGAATGTGTTCATATTTTACTCTGCTATAGTTTTTCCTCTCCATTCCCATGTCTTCAGTGTTATGTCCAAGGAGAATGTATTTAACATGCTGATACAATAGCATCCTTGAGAAGAGATGTGTTAAAATATGGGTTTGACACATCAGATGGGATGGCATAATGCTTTACAAAATTCTGAGCAGCCCTGCATTCCACCAGCAGTAATTCTAGTGACTTTAATGAAACTAGGGTTGTGCATTGGCTAACACACACACACACACAAATACACACAAATCAAGGAGAGGGAGCCTCAGGTGCAGTGGGACATGGGCAGGGGATTCTCACACTTGGTGCTTTGGAACTCATTGATACCAGGGTTCTTTGATGTTTATTGTAGGCTCACCAACTATACGCACATGCATGGGTGCACAAAACACATCCAGAAGGCTGAACCCTCTTACTTACCTATTTATTTTTTCAGATTTCTACCCCACCGATTCCTAAGGCTCAGGGCAGTTTACATAATAAAAACATACATCATATAAATACAATAAAACCCCATAAACAGGGAGGAAAAATGCACACACAGTGCGTCCATACATGCAAAGCATAGGTGTTCTTTACAACCCCCTATCTCTGCCCCCCCCAGCCTATTCCCTTCACCACTGGCCCCACTGTCTATAACCCTCGCAGTCAACCACCCCACTGCCAGTCTACGCTGCCCTCTGGTCCCCTCCCTACCGGTCACCCTGGCACTTAGCACTAAGGCCCCTGGTCAAGGGGCACCGTGACATCACACCCATGTCACGGTCATTGTAACATGGCCAGGCATGAGCCAGTAATGGCTGTACCATGTGATTAGGGGTTTGTAGACCATCATATCTATAGAACCCTTTAACACACAAACATGGGGGTGGGGACTTTAATCTTGTCTCAGCAAGACCTTTACAATGAGGTATTGTGAGTTTGCTTGGCTGTTGTAGTTCCAGAGATAATACAGGGTCACAGATAAAACGGGCACAGACAGACGTGACCTCCACATAAGGCATTCCCTAATTACTCTTCATGTAAAAAATGACTAAAAACCACTCTCACCCCTATGCCACCCGACCTCAACCCATAACCCTGCCTGCCCAATGCTAGTCCATAAAGAAAAGTTATATACAAAGAGATTAGACACACAGGCTGCACACCCCCAACCAATGGTTACAGCTATCAGTTTTTTCCCTTTAAAAGATTCCAAAATGGTAGGGATGGGCGAATGCAGTTCGGAAGTTCAGAGTTCGGACCGAACTTGACCAGTTCGATCGACCGAATCGAACTTCCAAACCAAACTTGATTTTTGAACCAAACCAAACCGAATTTCCGAACTCGGCTCTGTTTGCCCATCCCTAAAAGATAATATTCCATTTAGTTCAATGGGGGTTGAATTTTCGAACTTTGTTTGGAAGTTCGCAGTTCAGACCGAACTTGAATAGTTCGGTCGACCGAACCGAACTACCGAACCGAACTGAATTTCCGAACCGAATTTCCGAACTTGGTTTTCTTCGCCCATCCCTACAAAATGTTGAGATAGAAAACACAAAAAAGCACAAAAATTGGCACCAAATACAAAGCATTTTTCAAACAGAATACAAAAATACAAAAATTTCCTCCTATTACATCCCTAAATGGAAATCGGATTTCTCTCATTGTGTTGTGTTTTGCAGTTTTAAATTCTTTATGTTGGTATTCATAAGGCAATTGGTGATCTTTGGGGACATTTACCTAGCTGATACAAACTGTAAGAGTGGACTTTTAATGTGATAGGTGGCTGTCCTCATTATTAAGATGCTTAATCACAGTCTGCATGACAGTTTATTGCAGTTGGAACATTAACTCAGATCCCATCATTTATAATTGCCATATGTTTATAACTATTTAGCTGGCATTTCATTAAATGCATAGGAGGAGAGATGTGCTAGGTTTTCTTATTATTTTAATAATTCAGCCTCCTAAAAGATTCTTACACAGGTAAGATCAGAAGCATCACACAATTACTCAGCCTGTGTAAGAAGCAAGTATCAACGTGAGCCCTAGAGATAGGGCAGGATATAAATTTAATGAAGTAACCCCCAAACCCTTCCACCCCTTAAACCATCCCCAAAAGACAAAACAAAATAAACAAATACCACCCCCAAACATGTGTCCTGATAGCCTAAAGTTGGCTGCTTGTAACACAGGGGAAAAACAGACCTGTGGCCGGTGGGACTGCTCCCCACCCTGGAGTGGAAAATCCCAGGCAACACAGCCCAGGTTAGGTCCAGACACTGACATGGAGTGACCTTGGCCAGGGAGTCATCCCGCCATCCACATGTCCTGGGTACAGCCAGAAGTACAACAAATGTGCGAGCAGGTGGGCCCGCCTGAGCTGTGCTCCTAGAGCCCACTCCCCACCATGACTGACAGCCATGGCATCAAATAAGACATAGCCATGACTGCTGGGCATTGTGTCCTCCAGCCTGGGCCAGGTATGCCATGGTCAAACGGACATGCTAGCCCCCTTTGGCCTGGTCAGGCAGGCCTTATCCCAGGTTGTGACCTTGGAGATTATCCAGAGGTCACAGCCCAGGGTAGCTGACAACATTGCCTGGGACAATCCTGAGCCAACATCTGGCAGTGCATTTTTACACATGCCACTGGGTCCTGGGCCAAAGTGGGCCCAAATAAAATCTCCCTCTCACTGAATGCATTCAGCACAAAATCCTTATTTTAACGTTCAAGGCTCTTTATGTCCTTGCCCCCCTCTCTCTTTCCATACTTGTTTCCCACTGCATTCCCACCCAGGAGCTTCACTTCTCCTCATGACCCCCTGCTCCTCGAAACATATTCACCCTTTCTCCCTTACTTCCCCCATACCTGGAATTCCCTTCGTGAATGCATTTGCTCTGCTTCTTCCCTCCCAACTTTAAAATCCCTACTGAAAACTTAAATTTTCCATCAGGCTTTTCTCATCCCTTCCCCACAGACTCAACACTGATGCCTACTCTTCCATCTTTCTGTCAGAAGTCCCCTATCCCCTGAACTAAGTTAAGCATGTGCATCAGTGACTTCTCAACTTTGTGAATGTATCCCTGTCTCTACTAGGGATGGGACATCTGGCAATAAAATGGCTACCGGTTTTACTGGTTACCGGTTTGCAAAAAAACAGTTTACTGGATTAAAACCGGTTTACCGGTGCCGGATCTATTCCATTGATTTCAATGGGGAACTGTCCCCATTGAAATCAATGGGGGAAAAAACAATCCCTCCGCCTCCCAGGCTGTGCGGGTGGAATGGGGGGCACCGTGCCCAGCCTGGATTTAAAAAATATTTTTTTTTACCCTAAGTCCCTGCTAGTGTGGGCTCCAGGCCACCGCTGGTGACCCGGAGCCCGTGCCAGCAGGTACTAGGGTGATCCCTGGGGTGGGGGGTGGTTTAACACACACCCCCACCCCAGGCGTCACCCTACCCCCCCACCCAGGGTTCACCTACCTTTGGCGTTCCGGGCAGCGGCGGCGGCCCAGAGCCAGGGACTTTGGGGAATTTTTTTTTAAAAAAAAACTCCAGGCTGGGCAGGGTGGGTGGGGGGTGTCTCCTCTTCCACCCATGCAGCCTGGATGGGGGAGGGAAAAAAGTGGTTGGTTTTTTTTCTTCTTTTTTTACATTGCGGCCATTCACTTCAATGGCCGCAATGTAAAAAAATCTGGCATGGGGAACCGGTACCGGTACCCCCAATATCCGGATTAATCTGATACTGCCAGTACAGCAAAATACCGGCAGTATTGGATACCGGATGATCCGAAGTTCCCACCCCTAGTCTCTACCTATGATCCTCTCTCCCTTGTCTCCCCTCTTTTATCTTTCCTACAGTGTAAGCCCCTTGGGGTAGGGACCTGACTATAATTACTAATTGTACTATTCTGGGTACATTGCTGGTGCTATGTAAATAAATAAATAAATAATAATAATTAATAATTAATAAAGTTAGTTATTAATAAATGCAGTGGTCTCATTCCATAACAAATACAGGGTGCAGTCCTGACTCCACTGACATCAGTGAGGTGAGGATCACACCCATAATTTGTATTAACCAATTGCTTTAAAGTTCCATAAAATCTGAATCTTGGTTTGGTCTCATTTGGAAATCAGGCAAATGATTTTTAATCACCAAAAATATAAGTTTGAGATGGAACATATGAGAGGAGGGGTCTGCTCCATCAACCTGTAAACAGCATGAATAAACTTTTCAGGAGTGGAAATGCCTCGTTTCATATTTAGCCATATAACAGTGGGTAATTTCAGACATGAGGGGCCTTTAGGCCTGCCACGCTGAACCCAGGATAGGCCGACTGGCCTGATCTCTGAGGGGGATCAGGGAGGGGACGGGGCTGCGCGGTGCAATGTGCTGCTGCTCAGCCGTGCCCCCTGTGCTCCTTCAGCCGTCCGCCCATGGGGAGACGGGCAGGTGTAGCAGCCAATCAGGCTACTGCACCCGATCCCGTAACATGGTTCGGGGCATGATTCCGGAATGGAGCAAGGTAACCAATGTTACTTTTGTCCCTTTCCTGATCGTGGCCAATCTAACCAAGGTTCTGGCCCTGAGGTCGTCCTCAGAGCCAGAACCATGATTAGCTGTGACCCCCACCAGAGATTCACTGTGGTGAACGTCTGGTTGGGGTCACACAGACGTTCATGCGATCACTGCCACCACATGGGATCCATTGTGATTCAGTGTGGTGAACAGCGATCTCGTAACGTCTGAAAATACCCTAAGTAGGTGTAGTATGATTTGACAAAACAGTTAGGGTTCAAATGAGAATGAAAATCTTGCAGCCCTGACGAGATCTCACAAGAAACTCAAGATTCTCGTGAGAAACTTGAGAATTTCAAGAATACCCAAAAAATTCTGTGCATGCACAAATTTAAGAACTTCTATTCTGTGCTTTGCATATTAAAAATAATTATGCCATTCTAAACTATTTGTATTCTGTGCAGCTCTGGCATTAAAACACTGTAGTTTCAGAAGAAGTAAAGGGCATGCCAGATCAACAAATTAATCAAGAGTAATTGATGACCCGGGTGGCCATTTTTGCACATATGCAGACCATTTTTTTTTGTTGCTTGTTTGATGTTCTCAAGATACTCGCAAGAATCTTGAGTTTCTTATGAGAATTTTGAATTTCTTGTGAGACTCTTGCAAGAAACTTGAGAAAAGAAAATCTTGTCGAGAAGCCTATTCTTGATGAGATTTTCAAGGGCAAAATTTCATTTCAGCCCAACAAAGCAGGCTTCAAATATAGTTGGTGGGAACTCTGTGACAACAATCATATTTGACCATGCTCTGTTCATGGAAGCTCAGGTATCGGATGTGTTTCAAGGATGCTTTTTTCAGCTATGCAATAACCTACAGCACTGTGTAACCCACAGCATTATTTACTCAGGCTGACCTTGCCACAGCAACCCATTCATTGGTGACCAACGTATGTTAGGAATTATTCATAAAGAGATAGAGAATAAAATTGAGAATATTATAATGCCACTATATAAATCTATGGTGTGACCGCACCTTGAATATCCTGTGCAGTTCTGGTTGCCCCATCTCAAAAAAGATATAGTAGAAATAGAAACGGTAAAAGAAAGGCAACAGAAATGATAAGGAGTATGGAACAGCTCCCTTATGAAGGGAGGCTGGATAGATTTGGGGCTCTTCAGCTTGGAGAAGAGATAACTGAGAGGGTATATGATGGAAGTTTATAAAATCATGAGTGGTGTGGAACATGTAAATAGGGAGCAGTTATTTATCCAGAGCAGTTATTTTCCCTCTCTGCCTGTAGAATGGTAAACTGAATTTAAGACTGTGTGTCTGGGCTCTGAAAGGTATAGGCCCTAGCTATATTTGAAACCTGGTTCTGGAACCTCGTCCTGATGGATATCTGCACCCAGAAATGACCCAGGATTTGGCAGGGGGTCACTATAGAAATAAAAACATCATCATCAAGCCAGTTAGATGCCTAAATTCATATCTAGAGATCTTTTGAGGACCAGCATGGCAGACTTGGAACTGGAAGACTCAGATTAAAGTCTAAACTCAGTAATGGACTCATGTGGCCTTAGGCAAATCGCTATTTCCCAGTCGTAGTCATGCTACGTCACAGGGATGTGGTAAGGATTAATGAGGTAATGTCTGGAAATTGCTTTGTCTACAGGTACAGGAATGATCATAACCACAATGCATATTTAACGTTTTTCTTTTATTATTTCAAAATTTGTTCTTAGCTTCTGGGAGTGTTAAAACCAACAAGAGTTTTTTTTATAGGTCCCCTTGCCCTCCAAATCTTCCTGTCCAAGGTTCCAGTTCAACAAATTACTATGAAAACTATTTAAGGATGTGCCTAACCATATGAATATGCTCATCTCCTGGACTTTGAGCACATGATACAAAGCCTTTATTTGAAAAGAAATGTATTAGAGCAGTGTGTCCTACCAGTGATGACCTATAGATGTAAAACATACAGACTGCACAAAGAATCATGAAAAGATTAATGGTGGACATAACTTTAAGGGATAGGTAAAGGAATGGGGTAATTTCATACGTAACAAGACCACGATCAACCACAGTGAACCACGGACAATCCCGTGGTGCAGCCAAAGAGCCGTGAACATCTTATCAACGGCAGCCAGATGTTCACCACGGTCAATCACCTGTAGGGGCTGGCTCCCACTCTCCTGGTGTTTCGGCATATATGTAAGACCTGGCTGTTCCGTCAGGCTTTTGGCGAGAGGTAGGGTGGGGTGGAGATGGGGTTTTTCCCCACATATTGTATTTTTAAATTGTTTTAAAATTTTATACTGTTTTAATTAATGTTGTTCACCGCCCCGGGCTGCCCTGTGGGCAGGAGGGGCGGGATATAAATTTTAAATAAATAAATAAATAAATCCAAACATGGTTCCAGAGGTCAGGACGGGACCATCCCTGGAATCGTGGTGGAAATGATTCCCACCAGGAAACCGCCAAACATAACGACTGAATGCCAACCACCAGGCGGAATCATAACAAATGATCCCCAGTCATGGCAAGAGCATGCATTGCTGCCAGGCAATGAGCAACACACAGACCAGGGAGGGAGATTTAAAGGGCACACAGCAGCAGGGGAATGTGGTGGGACGGAGCAAGGTGGAAGGGAGAGGAAAGCGGATAACAAGTGAGGCAGGAAGGAGGAGAAGGAGGGGGGAGAAGGGGGAAAGAAGGTGCGGTGGTAGCGGTGGTGGTGGAGGAGCAGCAGCAGCTGGCGTTGACCCCCTGAGGGGACAACCGGCCAGGGAATGGAGGCACCCCAGAAATGGGTAAGGAGAGTGGGGGGG
>QEPC01002093.1:4961408-4987348 GCA_003113815.1 Sphenodon punctatus | reverse complement strand
GTGTGTGTGTGTGGTTTGTGTTCTGCTGTGTCCTTGGCTTCCCTGTCCCTGTTGCGTGTGCCGCCTCTGCAGCTCTTCTCCCTCCTCCCCCTCCCTTCCCATTTCATTTGTGCGGGCATTGCCTTTTGGCGCTTTTGGCTTCATTTACCCGCGGTCGGCCATGGCTGCCTCCCACCGGTGGCTTCTGGGTGTTCTAACTGCGGTCCAGAATTGGCATAATGTCTGCTGCACTGCTCCAGGTCGTGGTCTGTCCATCCATTTCCTTGCCATGGTCCTGCTCCCATCACATCTGTTCGGGGCTGTCCTGGACCACAGAAGGGGGTTCGCTGGCTTGCCACGGTTAGGACTCCGCTGTGGTGACCCGGGAGCGCGTGATGTCTGAAATTACCCATGAATAGTTTAGCTCACAAATCAAGGTTTACAATAGCATTTTAAGGACAAAGAAATTGAAGTGCTAATGATTTCCATATAGTAAAAACAGCAGATTCATAGTTGACCAAATGAATTCTTGATTGGATCCCAACAGACAGAAGACAACCAAGCAAGCAGATTTGGTGCTAGATGGATGAAATCAAGATATTTGCAGGGACTCAATGACAAAGAAAAGCCCACCCAGAATGTTATGTGAACATTTTGGAGAGACCTTCATCAAGCAGTAGAATGAGATAGGGTGATGACGACGACAATGACATTCAGTCAGCAGACCCTTATAGGAAAAAAAATTAAATATCACCCTGCAAGCCCCCAATAGGGGTGTGCCATTTCATTTTTGTTTTTTTTATTTACTAAAATGAATGGATCTCCATTCACTTTAGTAACTAATGTTACAAAAACAAATGAATAAGCAAACAATTGTTGTTTGATTTCATTTGTTTTTGTTTTAAAAAATAAAAAATTTCAAAGTGCATGCACAACCATGCACACCCTTTTCCAAAATGGTACCAGCAGCATCACCACCGTTTTGGACTTGGATGTGCATGCAGGGGCCATTCTGATGCTTCTGCAGTGATTTTTTAAATTAATTTTTAAAAGAAGAAAAGAAAAGAAAAGAAAATGAACTGATTTTCTACAAAACCCTCCAAAAATGAATCATTTGAAGACTAAAACAGAAATTATTGTGTGACTTCTGCACCTGTCTCTTATACACATCTAGATGTGTATAAGAGACAGGAAAGAGCTGATTAGGAACTGTATGTTCTCAAAGCTTTCAGAATGGGAGGTCCACCAGACAACAAGAGGTGGGATCCAGCAGTTAACTGATGATACATCTGGAGCACACAGTTGATCCGCCTGGAGCAGCAGCATGACAACATAACATGGCAGGTATGAGCATTTCTGAGAAGCAGTCAATGAGTTGTCTGACCTAGAAATGGTCCACTCCGATTTAGATTTGTGGTCTTGGGCAAAGGACAAAATATGATTTGCATGTATCTGTTGCATGGAGATAAGGAATTTTCATTTTGCTCAACTTCTCAGTTAATAATTGATAAAAATATAGATCTGTGTTATTAGCTAAACCTTGAAAGATGAACTATCCATGGCCTCACAGCTTTTTACAATATCTACTCTTGCAGGAACTAGGAGCCAGTGGATTATAGAGAAAGACACTGTCAAATTTCATTGAAATTAGAAATGATGGTAATTACTGATTGCCTCATTTTCGATCGTGTTTGTCAGGCACATCATTTTCTCTGAACTGCAGATTATGGTATTTGAACACTGGTTTGCCCAATTCCAAAAATAGATATCTTAGGCTTTAGATATTTGGCAGGTAGCCAGGGGTGCATTGTTTGGATTTACTTTGTTTAGATGTGAAGTTGTGTTCCTTGCCAAAAACACCAAACTCAGGATACAGTATGTTGTACCTGGAAATCTATTTTCTCTCTTGGGAGAAGACTTTTGACAGTAGAAAACTTGCTGGGGAAGTGAGAAGGATCAAGCCATTTGGTAATTAACTCCTGTTTTTCTAAGCATATGTGTCCTGTCTGTACAACCTGAGGCAGAGATAAGATTAACTATAGATAAGGTTGAGACGGTTTTGGTTATTTTGCTGTGTTCATCTGCTATGTTCATCTGCTTACTGTGGCCTTTTTTACAGGAACCGTCCCTGCAGCGGCAATCCGTGGTTTTGGGGTGGTGTGGGTGTTTGTGAGTGTACATGGGTGCACACCCATCCCCCCCGCATCCCTATGCATGCCCCCGCATGGAGCAACCTCCATTTCCCCCAGTTGCTCCATGCGGGGGTGATGAGTGGAGGTGCATGGGTCACTGGAGCGCGCACACACACCCACTCATCCGCCACGGTGGTCACCTGGGCAGCACTCACTCATGCCCATGCAGTGGACCTGCGTGGGCTTGATTGGGTGCGTCTCATGTAAAAAGGGCCTGTGATTAAACCTTGTTTCGCTTAACAAAACAAGAGCCTGGCTATGCTAATTTTTGGTGAGTGGCTTTATGCAGATATTCTCAGAGATCATATCAGCATCATCACTACATGTACTATCCACTCCAGTTTAATCAGTCCAAACCCATAAAGGCAAGGTTCAGATTCTGATAGAATTAGGAGGCCACCAGAAGAGTCATGTTTATTTGAGGCAAGACACAGAGTCTGAGTGAAAACTAGGGATGTGATGAAGGTATTTTAGTTTTAGTTTTTATTGTCATTAACAAAAAAAAAACAACGTTGTTTTGGGGAGTTTTTGTTAATGACCATTGCGTTTTTGGGTGTTTTTTTTTTTTCATTTCCCCCCCCATTTATATGCAGTTTTTTTATTTTTAAAACAAAAACAGATGAAAGCAAATTGTTTGCTTATTCATCCATTTTCATATTTTAATTACTAAAATGAACAGGGCTTCATTCATTTTAGTAATTAAAAAAAACGAGAATGATCTGCACACCCGTAGTGAAAACTGAATAATTTTTCAGGCAGAGGTTTCTACTTTAAGAATAGGGATATTCACTCAACCCTTTCTTGGTCACATGCCTACCCTCAGCTCGTGCACCTTGTCCCTCCCTCAAATACACTGCCTTCCATCAACACCCAGCTATGCTTTCTTCCCAGAAGGGGTGGTGTATGATATGGGGGAAGGGACAGGGAATGAGAGATATAAGCAAGGAAACGTGCTCCTTCGTCAAATGACTCTGCATCACTGTTTCCTGCTTGTCTTGTAGTCCCTGTCCTGTCTCCCTTAGTCAAGCAAGTGCTCTTGGTGACTGGAGGCCACAACTCCCCTGTTCCAGGCAAGTTTCTGAGTTATGGGGCAACCTGTGTCACAGACTGCACAAGTAGAGTTTATTAATTTTTTTAAAAAATTGCATTTATATGCCACCCCTTTATGCCAGTGGCATCTCGGGGCAGCTTCCAACAAACAATAAAAACAATCCTGAACAATATAAAACTACAATAAAATCTAAAATTCCAATATTCTTAAATAATTTTTAAAACTCCCCCCATAAAAATGTAACCCACCCTCTGTTCCCTGCCTCCAAAGGCCTGGGAGAATAACCATGTCTTGCAGGCCCAACGGAAGGCCAACAGACTCTGGGCCAGCCTTGCTTCCTTCGTTTGAGGATCCAATCCAAATGCAAGATTCCAAAATAAAGAAAGGAAGGGAGTAAAGAACTTACTAAAGTGAAAAATGAAAATAATGTTGCGGCTTACTTCAGATGTAGCCCCTTTTTAAGTAATGAGAACATCATATACCATTGAACTTCCAGTGCTACTCCGAATGGTTGAAAATTTCATTTGAGAATACTTGAGAAAGACTTGAGATTTCTGAAGAGAAAGTGGCTTTGTTCAGGACCTAGGAAAGTGTTAATCTTTACTCAGCCATTATTGCTTCATGTTCTTTGTGTTTCCCAGAAAAGGGAGGGAATGATTTATGCATGTGTTTTCTTCCCTCCCATTTTATGAACTAAAATAGGCCTATTATGCATCGTTAGCATACAACTGTTGGTACACAAGAAAAACAGACAAGATCCTGTCTAGGAAAATCAAGCAAGGTACATATTGTTTCTGAGATGTTGATTTTGAATTTCACTACATGGCTCATGTGGATGAGCAGCATGCAAGTTGTCACAAAAGCCAGAGCTCATTAAGTTACATTGTCCCTTCCAGAAGAATTGGTAGTTAAAGAAAGAAAGAAAGAAAAAATGAAAGAAAGAAAGAAAGAAAGAAGGAAAGAAAGATGTAACTAACTCCTCCTCCAAGTGCATACTTCGTAAAGTCCATAAAATGTTCATTCATAAAATACTTGGCATTCACAAAATGCTCAGTCTGGACATTTAGAAATCAGGTCACATCATTTTACAAGCACTGTACACATCTAGTATAATGCAGTATCAGTTGTTTATTTTCCAGGGTAGTTTTCTATTTATTCTCTCTTCATCTACAACACTAGGTGGAAGCATGCTGAAGGCATAGATGCTGGACTAACAAAATAAAGTCCCTAATTCTGCAAACTGGTTTGGGAGATCAGTCACAGGCCCAGGCCCAGTAACTCACTGGGTCCCTGCCTGCATCCAATTCCATCCACATTGGACAGCTTGCAGGATCTGGTCTAAATGTAGGTTACCCTGTTGAAATAAATCTAGTTTCCAGGGATGAAACTACAGCAAATAGAATGTGCTGATGAATTCACACTTTTCAATAAAAAAAAATTAAACCAATGCAAGTCTGTACACTTGGTTGTTTTTTTTTTTAACCAGTCATTGGACTGAGCCTTGTAACAATACATATGCTTGGCAGAATGTTCTGGGAAATGAACACTGCAGTTTCATGTGAAGGAAGTACAATTATATTGGGTAACAAAAGCATGCCCCTCAGGCTTTCAGCGTCCTTTAAAGTATTGGTGCCTTATAATTATCACCACTACCTGTAAGAACTTGTTGATTTTGCAGAATTAATAACCAAAGTTTAAAACCTCTCACAATAAGTTACTTGAAAGAGTTTTGTAGGTTTTCTGTACTTCCCTTTGCAAATTTGTGTTAGGAACATATGTGTTATCACCCTGCACCAACCTTACATTAGTGTCAAGAGCATAGTGCTATCTCTACTCTGCCATAGCTGACTCTTTCCCGCCCACATCACTCTAACATTTACGTTGGCTTGGAATAGCCAAACTGTTTGTTAAACAACTGGACCAGATATACAGCATGATTCTCTGTAGGGTATCATCTGTACTGGCGAGGGCAAGGGGGCATCCACCTCAATAGTGCTAAAGCCATGAGTTCCCAAATTATGAGTTGTCACTTTCTCTGTATTGTATTTTATGACTGGGATATCAGGGAAAGACAAGGTTACAAACAACTCGTTTTCCCTAAGTTTCCAATTCTAAAAACTGTCAGCTCTTTTCTCTCTGTGGCCTACACAGGCTTGAAAAGCCTGAACTAAAGTTATGCATCCCTGATTTACTCATGGCTCAATTCCAACACTGTGGATGAACAATTGGTATTTTATACGTTTTGCATGTCTTTGGATGAAAACAGACATGCACGTAACTCTGCTTTTTCACCACTTTAACATTTCTTATTCATGTTACGGGCTGCATAGGCTGCCAATATAGCCCTGCAATATGGATAAGAAATGTTAAAGCAGAGTTCCATGCATGTCTGTTTTTACCCTTTGTTGCTGCCTTGGGTCACAGGAATATAGTTAAATCATAAATGGGGTCATACAGGCAAAGGTTTTGGGTACCAGTGACTTAAACACTTGCTAATCATGTGCATAGTTTTACTGAAGTCAACAGGATTGTAAAGACAAGGGAGCTGATATATCAAGTTGGCGGAGGAAAGAGAATTGGTAATTGTTCATTTGAGGGATGATGCCAACTCCAGAAACTGCATCCTTGCCTCTTGTAGTGGTTCTACATTATTGTCAAGGCATTCCAAGCCTACCAAGTAAGAGAATAAAATACAGATTGAGAAGTAGAATTATTAGACCATGACAAAACTGTTAAAAGTATTTTTCTTCATTTAAATTCTACAGAAGATGCCTACTATGATGAACTGCAATTTTCAAAGCACGTAATCCAGAGTAGTCACATTAACTTTAATGGGACTATTCTAGAGTCCTGCTGCCATTATGTACCTGGATGATAAATAAAAATGTCCTAGTCAGAGGCTTACGTCCAAAACCCCTGCCTGATGGGACCTGACTGGCTCTGTCCAACTCAGGGCAAGGCAGTTGCACCCCCGTCTGAGCCCCTGATGCTGGGTTTGGGTTATGCTTCTTCATTCGTAGGAAGCCTAACCCCCATGCAGCTCAATGATGTCACAACTAGGGATGGGCGAACGCGGTTCGGAAGTTCGGAGTTCGGCCCGAACTCGGCCTGTTCGGATGACCGAATTGAACTTCCGAACCAAACGTTCGAACGGCCAAACAGTTCAGAAAAGTTCGGATGAGTTTGGGGTCGGGAAAAATGTGACTTTGGGTGGGGAAAACGTGCCTGGAAGGGGGAGGCAGCCGAGGAGCAGACTTCCTGGCACCAGGAGTGGACACCAGGGGTGGTTTCAGGGCCAAAAATACTGATACCGAAAAAATTTCAGTTTCGGTACCAATAGCACTTTTTTAATGTTCAGTCGAGTTCAGGCAAACCGAACTCCGCCGAACCGAACAGCCGAACCCAAATTCGGGTTTCAAACCAAACAACCGAACGTCTGAACATCTGAACGGCATTCTGTTTGCCCATCCCTAGTCACAGCACTTTGCGGGGTTGGGGCCACCCATGGACCCAGTGGCCCAGGGCTTAGAAGAGCAGGGGGATGGCTACATCAGGCCCAGGTTCAGATCAGGCCCAGTGAAGTGTATCCCTCCTGTAGTTATTTATAGGTGCAATGTACTGGGAGCAGAATATGAAAGGAATGCTAGCAAATTATTTGCTATATACTTGTGATGCAAAAAGAAGGGATCCTTTACTTGGAAAAAAATACCAAGGATATGAAATTTCTCAATGTTTTGGCAGGCGGCTATCCTTGACACATCTGTACAAGTTGTTCAGATGTGCAGTGCTTGCCAGTGATCTGCATAGCCATTCTTTAAAAAACAAAATAAAGCCGGGGGTGGGGGGGATTGTAAAGATAAATCATCCTTGCCTCAGATAACAATGTCCTGTCTGCCACAGATATATTTTAACCTTTGGAAAAAATTACTTGCTCTTCCAGTGGTGTTATTAAAATAAATCAGCTACATTTACCTCTTTAATAATATAGTCTAAAATATCAAATAGACCAGAGTTACAATATCTAGGCATGCTGTGAGCAAGCTTGGTGGAAAGGGAGAACCAAAGAAGGATTTCAGATTCAGAAACCTCTATTGGGGGTGAAAACGTAGACAAAATAACCTGTAATACATGTGTATGTGCTGTCAGCCCTACTTATCACCCTGTTCCTTTCTTCATCTCCCTTTCCCACCCAATCTGGCGTATAGAAGAGACAGATGACCATGTTCTGCATGGAGCCCAAGTAGTCCCATTCCTTCCACCTCCACCTTTTTCCTTTTCCATAGAATTTCTGATACTAACTTTCCCCAAGCTGCATTTGTTAATGTGTTTGTGCTGTTACTTATGATTCAAGATTTCTGTTTTCTTTAAGAAATCCTATTCTATGCAGAGGGTTTGAAAAGTTTCATGCAAACATCATGAAAGCCCTCCAAAGTATAGCCAAAGAAACATTCCTGCACATTGGCAAGAGAATGCATAAAATGCAGTATCAGGTCTTTTCCTCTTCTAACTCCTGTTGTCTATCAGTAAACAACTATATCTGGACACTTCTTATCTGGACACCTCACTGGACATGCTTTTTGTTCAGATTAGAAAGATGGATGGATATAAGGGGATACCTTCCTACTGTATCAGCAATGTAGTGTGTCTTGGAGATTTGGGGAACATAAGACATATCTGGAATATGGAAGAATTACAGGGGTCTGGATACGGGGATTTCTACTGTATGGAAATGTTTTTACCACCACCCCAGCTTTGATTCCTTTGTAGGGTCAGCAAGACCATGTTTTAATTAGCCACCTTTAAGAACAAGATGTCCTCCAGTATATCCTGTTGCCAAGACTACAGAACTCACATTCATTGATCTTAATGTTAAATGAGGAAAAGAGGGAAGCAGCAAAGCTTGTTGATGGAACCTTGGAAAGTATTAAGCAAAATGCTGCACATCTCTGAAGAGGACATGGCAGTGTGTAACTTCGATGTATAGCAGCACAGTCTGCAATACCAGAAACAGTTTGGGTTATCAAAAATATTTATTTATTTATTTAAACTTTTATATCCACCTTTCCCCTAAGGCTCAGAGAGGACTACAACATTATATAAAAATAGAACTGCATAAAAACATATGAAAATTCCCTAAAAACCACTACCCTAACCCCTATCCCCACCTGCCAAATGCTTGGCCCGAAAGACTTAAATGCTTCCAAAAAATGCCAAGACTTGGACTTTGGCAAACCTCCAAGGCAAGGGAGTTCCTCAGGTAAGGGGCCAGCAACCGAGAATGCCTCTCTGCATGTCCTCATCATATGGACGTGTCATGCAGATGGACCTCCAAGAGGGCACTCCCAGCTGACTTCAGGGACTGAAATAGATCATAAGGAGAGAGGTGGGGGCCCACCCCATTTAGGGATTTAAAGGTCAAAAACATTACCTTGAATTGTGCTCAATGTGCCCTGAATGCTTTTCGAAGCCAGTGCAGATTCTGAAGCACAGGTACAATGTTTCGTAGTGACCTAAACCTGAAATAAGACCAGCCACCATGTTCTGCACCAACTGCAGATTCCAAACAGTCATCATCATAGCAACCCCATGTAGAGCACATTGCAGGAGTCTAGCTTTGAAATGATGAAGGCATGGATGATAGTGACCAGATCCAGATCAGAAACCAAAGGAGGTCCATCAATGATGGGAGTTCCAATCCCACACAAGTTACAGGACCAACCAACTATCAACACTTCTGTCTTGTCTTGATTCATCTTCAATTTGCTTATCTGCATCCAGTTCCAGTGGCAGCCAGGCACTGTGTAAGCACTTAAACTACAGGACCTGGGTTGGATGAAAAAGAGAGTTAGAGCTGAGTGTCATCAGCATATTGATGATATCTCAATCCAAACCTCTGCACAGTCTTGCCCAGCAGCCTCAGGTAACCATTTAACCAGAAGGGAGATGAGATGAAACCCCTGTCTCTTATACACATCTAGATGTGTATAAGAGACAGCTCCTGCACAGTGTCAGTGCCATGTCCAGGATGAAATCCTGACTGACATGGGTCCAGGAATTTGAAAGCATCAAGGAGGGTCGGTCTTAGCACAAGGTGACTTGAGCAACTGCCCTGGGCCCCACTCTTTTCTCTACTTCCAGGGCCCCCGTAGTGGCCCCTGATTTCACCAGGGTAGGATGTGTGGCACCCACTCTCCCCCAGAGCGGTCCTAAACATGACAAACTTTTGTTCATGTACATTATGGGCATTGCTATTTTGCACGGGTGCAGTTCAGGGTGGAAAATGGTGGTCAGAATAGAATTCTGCTGTGGATTACATCAGTGGTGGAATTTTGACCGACATGCTGAAAATGCAGAAATTTTCCACGATGAAAAGTTAGTTTTGATTCAGCCCTAATGTACTGCAAGGCACTGCGTCATGGGCATTCTTGGCAAGTTAAAGCCCATTACAAAGAGAGACAGGATCAGGCAACAAACCAAGGCACATTGTCCAGAGAGTTGGAGCCAAAAGGTCAAACCAAGCTGAGTGACCATTTGATCAAGTCCAGAAAAAACTCAGGAAGTCAGTACAAGGAAAATGAGACAAAGGGCTGATGGTAAGGAACAGAGCACAAGCAGGATAAGATCAGGGAAGCTATAGAATTGCTCCACCCAACTTCCTTTTCCTGTTGGGCAGTGCTTTATACTGAAGCGTAGTCATTTAGGTTTGCACTTGACATACAAGTGGCAAGCAATTCTGTGAGAAGTTCATCCAGGCTAGTAACCTGAGCTATATTGTAGCAAAGAGGTAAGCTAACGTGAACGTTCATAAGAGGTAACAATCCTGATGATAAGGAGCAACAAGGGTGTGCACCACACACAGACACAACCAGAACAAACACTCAGTGGTTTCTTTACCACAAGATGTTATTAATTATTATTAATTATTAATTATTAATTAATTATTAATATTATTATTAAGCCTACGGCTTACAATCTAATAGACACGGAGGGCGGAGACAAGGAGAGGGGACATAGGGAGAAGTCTCAGGTGCACGTGCTTGGCTTGGTTGTAGTTAGGCAGGATCACTCATTGTAATGTATAAAAAAGGGATATAACCTCTGACCGTTGGGAGCTGGGAGTGAAGAGCAGGGAAATGGATCACTCCATTATGACTTGTTGGGCTCACCGAAGTGACAGAGAATAGTCAGTGGGTGTTTTTACACACACGTTTGTTGACGCACCCAATGAGACACAGAGACTTGTGTTGGTGTAAAACTGGCCGCACTCTTTATTAAATCATCCAGTTGTAGGCAGGTGGTGAATTGCACCTTGCAATTTGGGTCCAATATGCCATTTAACTAACATGAACTTATTAACTCAGGTACTGCCCAGATGTGCCTTCCGTTGGCAGTATCCTACACAAAAACCCATTCCCTCCTTCGACAGGGCAAGGCCGAAAAGGGGGAGGGGGGACAAACACTGTGGGTTTGAATAGGAAGTGAAACGTCCACCAGGTCCAAAGACAGCGCATGTCCCTGCGGACCCTGTTAAGACACCACTCCCAGGGAGCGTGATCACAGTGCATGCTGTGCCCTGCATTACACTGTGTATCATCTCCCCATCTCTTAATGAGATGACTTTTAGTACCTTAATAACCTCCCTATTAAACTTTTACTGGCATACTGGACCCCTGCCATTAAGGGGTGGTCAAACCTGAACCACCCCGACACCCACATCCTACCCATCCAATAAATTTTCAAGATGACCAGTCAGAGCTGATAGGTACATCTCGTTCCCTAGTTCCGATAAATGAACTCCGTTCACTCTATACAACTCCGGCCTAGTGTGGACTATCCCTACATGGTGAATGTTTGAACCCCCTAAGCTTCTCAGCCATTTCCCAACCTCTGGGTTAATGTTTTTTCTAGTTTTATCCACTCTGCCAGGTCTAATAGCCCTGTTCCAATTAATCCTGGGCACCCAATCTGTCCAGACTAAACGAACCCCACTGAACCACTGCCTAATCTTCCTTTATATTTATGATTAAACTAACTCCCTTCCTGTCGGGCAAATCATTCTCCCCCAGGTGTATTACCACTATTCCTGGTGGTGGTAGTTGTCCCAATCCTTGCAACATAGGGAGGAGCTGTTTCCAATGTAAACCACTCCTGCCCATCCATCTAACGTGTGCCTTCCTGCCCAGACCTAACTGTGAACCCCAATTGGAGGCTGCAGCAGCTACACCTGCCCATCATACGAGGCTGTGGCCGATGATCCACACCTCCTCTCAAGCAGCCCTGCTGGCCCAGGATCCTAGTGGAAATAAATGGGAAATTGTTAGTGATGATACGGTTGGATATATTTCTTATATGCCTTCGACCACCACCTTCCCACAGCTTGAATAGCGGACTCAGGCAAACCTGCCGCCGCTGCTGTCATTGCTGCCCCAATACAAAAGGAATGCAATCTAAATTCGTGTGCTGGGAGGCCGATCTTTTTTAACACTGCCCTGAGTATTGCATTCACTTGATAAGTTGTGGCAACTGCACCCGTCTGGTGAATAAATAATGCACACGGGGAACTTGGCCGGATTGCCATGTATCTCTGCATCTGCGTTACAGGGCATATCCCCGGCGGTCCCCCTTGATAAAGTTCTACCCTTTGGCCATGCCCCCTCTGATCAGTCTTTGAACGGCAAAGCCGTAATATTACTCTGGGCTGCAACGCCTCCAGGTCTTCCAAACAAAAAGCTGTCTGGGACAAATCCCGAGCGGAACTACATACAACTTCGCTAACTCTAAAACCCCCAAAGTACATGATGGCATACACTGTTTGGAAGAGTTGTATTTCATAAGTATTATAGCAAACATCCACTAGGGCAGCATCCAAACAAATTAATATGAGCGATGTTATGAGGGCTTGCAGTTTACAAACTGCAGTCTGTTGACATGCCCATGACTCCAGCATGTGTTTTAGATAAAAAATGTTGTCAGGAGGCTGAAACCCTTTCAGCCTGCTGACAAAATTGATGGCAGCGATTTTCCCCGCTATGGTTCCTACAGCCAACCCCCGTATGCAGCCTGTGTTCGAGGGCCCAATGCCCCTTGGATGACGGTCTGCACCTCTACCTCTCAAGGTTCCAGATCTCATGTGGTAAAAGATCCGGCTCTGCCTGAGATTCTGGTGCCAGTTCCCAAAAACGGTCCATCTGGAATCGAGAAAGGGCATCTGCTATCCCGTTGTCGATTCCAGGGACGTGCCATGCAATGAAAAGGATGTTATCTTTCAGACATGCCAGCACTAATGCCCAGATCAATATCATAACCCTCGGGACCTTGATGAGAGTGAGTTAACTACGTGGACAACAGCAAAGTTGTCACACCAGAAAACCACCGTCAGGTTGGCAAATGACTTAGCCCACAAGAATATTGCTACCACTATAGGGAATAATTCTAAAAAGTTGAGATCCCTAGTGACGCCCATCTGATGCCATTCACTGGACCATGGGGCAGTGCACCAATGCCCTCTAAAGTATAAGCCAAAACCCGCCCTTCCTGATGCATCTGATTGAACCTGTAGGTCGGCTTGTAGGAGCCATAGCTCCCTCCAGAAACTTACTCCGTTAAAACCTTCAAGAAATGTCACCCAAACCCTCAAGTCCTGGTGCATTTCATTGGTAACTCGAATGCGGAAATGGGGAGACAATTCCCCTTTCAATTTTTCATATAACCGGGATAAAAATGCCCTCCCAGGAGCAACCACCCGGCAAGCGAAATTTAAACTCCCAATCAAGGACTGGAGGGCCTGGACGGTGATCTTGCAGGCTGTTAAACACTCATTGATCTTATTCCTAATACCTGCCAACTTTTCCACTGGTAATCTAGAGGACATGGCCTCAGTGTTCAATTCAATACCAAAATAGGTGAGCCTTGTCGTCAGCCCCTCAGTTTTTTCGGGATCTAGGGAAACACCTAGCTCAGCCACTACCTCCTGAAACAATCGTAGGGCAGCGGCACATTCGCCTGTCTTTGGCACCCAAATTATGAGGAAATCACCCAAATATTTTGTTACTGCTCCCCCACTGAGCCTTCGAGCAAAGACCATTCCACCAAGGTACTGAATCGTTCAAAAACCAAACAGGAAATTGAAAAACCCATTGATATGACCCGGTCTTAATAATAGCCACCATGAAATTGAAAACCAAGGAGATGGAAACTCTTTGGGTGCACCGGCAACAATCGAAATGCTGATTTTACATCACATTTTGTCAATAGTGCTCCCTTACCTGTGACTCTAACTTTGGCCACTGCATCATCAAACAATGCGTATTTGATGGTTGATAGTTCCTTGGGGATGGCATCATTGAACGAGCTACCCCGAGGGTGGGACAAGTGATGGATTAAGCGAAACTCCCCTTTGGCTTTCTTAGGGACAATACCTAGAGGGGACACGACAAGGTTCCCAATGGGTGGGCACTCAAAGGGGCCAGTGACTCTTCCTTCCTGTATCTCTTTCTTGATCTTGCCCATCACTCTCTCTTCCATCCTTATCGTTGACCTATGGTTCTTTACGTTCGTTTGCTACCTAACAAAACCCACTGGAATAACAAAACCTTTCTTAAAACCCTGNTGATTTAGAAATGTTTAATTTGATATTTGGATTGTTATTGTATTAGTGTATTGTTGTGGATGATAGGTCCCCCCTCCTGGTGAGAGCAGGAGGGTAGGAGGGGATTTGATGGGCTCCTTCCCTGGTGATAGCAGGGATGGAGCATATGGAAGGACTGGTATGATATGCTGTAATATTGATTTGTTGTATTATATTGAATTTTGTGAGGGAGGAGAGGGGATGGTTAAAAATAGAAATTATGTTATGAAATGTTATGATATGTCAATTGAGGGGTTATTTAGACTGTGTGGTTTGTGTTGAATTGTAATTGTTATTGTTCCTTAGATGTTTTTTGCTTTTGTTGTCAGCTGCCTTGAGTCACCATAGGTGAGAAAGAGCGGGGTACAAATAAAAGTTGATGAGGATGAGGAGGAGGTGAAGCAAAGTGGGATATTTAAGGGTTGCCAAAAAGTAATGCATATTAAACAAGCCTTGAAACTAATATTCTATACTGCTACTTATCATTCCTATAACACTACTAGGCACACACAAAACTTTACAAGCACAGATTTTCAGAGACATGTTCCTGCCCAGTGGGCCAACAATCTAATGTAGCCAAGGGTGAGAGAGAACACAGGGACAGACAGATATTTCCATTTTACAGATGGGGAATAGATGCTGAGAGGTAACAACTTGCCCAAGGTCACCCAGTGAGTTCATGGCTAGGGCAAGATTTGAACCTGGTTTCCCCGGTCCACGTTTGGCACCTTACCCACTACACTACACTACACTGGCTCTCTAGATTTACATTCATATACCTCAGGGAAGGACCTATTCTAGTACATGAGGGTCTCTTCCTCTAAAATAAAAAAAGCAATGTGAATTTACACAAAATGAAATAAGCATCATTTTACAATTAAGCCCAGTGGGTAAACAAAGGTGATCTTTTTCCTCTGCCATCCAGGTAAATAAGAGGGGTATTATTATTATTTGCTGTATAAGACATTTGAAAGGTTCCCACAGCATAAAGGGTTTATTAAAGGCTGCAATAAGAACACTTTGCAGCTTAAGCATTTTTACCCCTGGGATTTACACTTCCATTTGGATTTTTATTTGCTACAACCCCAAAGAGCCTGCGTTGTTGGTGCCTGAAGAAATGAGGCTTCAGAGGTGATTATAGTTTTTGGTGAAACAAGAGCTGTTATGAATTGGAAGACAGATGTAAAAACAGAATCAGAGAAATTAACATACTTTGCACTTGAAAGCTATTACCGGGCCTTTTGCCACACTGCAAGCTTTTCTCTCTGCCACCATTTCTTCTAATATGAAACAAAATGTATGGACCATTCCTCTGGATGCACAGTGGATGTTATATATTTTAGGGACAGAAAAGCCCGCAGACTGCCAAAGCCTGGCTGAAGTAGCAAATAAAAAGCACTGAGCACAAGAATCTGAGTTCTGTTCCACAATCATGAAAATGTAACAATGCAGGTATCATCTAAAAAATATATCAGGTAGATATGGACAGTCATAGTTCTTTGGCTGCCCAGGACAAAATAAATGTTGGTTCCCTATCTGGAGCTTGTGTAGTGAGATGTGTGGGAAGAGACGGATGCCTGCACCCTGTCAATCAGCAGTACAGCAGAGAGTAGGAAACCTCTCTGATCCAGACAGAAAACATGTTAAGCAGAGTGTCCAGATATGGAAGGTTGTACTGTAATTAATAATAAAAACCCTCTTGCAGAAGGTGGGATTGGATGCAGTACCAGAGGGTATATTATTTGTTGCATATATCAGGTGAAAATCAGTAACTTAAGCCTTCTTAGCAGGCGAGTGGTATAATACAGAATGTTACGGCAATTACACGAAGGGTGTTTTAAAACAAACAGGACTTGCAGAGTGGGTGGGTCTGTGGCTGCTGAGTGGCACCACTGTGGAACAGCCCACACAGGTGGAATGCATGGGGAGGGATTCTAATGAGCAGTTTCCAGACTGACCACCATGGCCACGCAGGCAGCCTCCATGCACTCCTGCAACCACCTACCAGTTCCACCTCATATGAGTAGCCGTTCCCCCACCCAGCAACAACCCTCGCTCCAAGCTCCTCCCAGCTCCCCACTCTGCCATGACACATCTATAAACATGGAACCATGAAAACATGAAACCACAGCAGCCAGTAACCCCTTTCTGCTCATGATCCCAGGAGCCACTGTAGTCGCTTGCAGTCCTGGGTGACAACCGAGGCACATAAATAATAGTCAAGACACGCAGGAAGCTGCTTTCCGAGCTGCTGTTCTCCATGGCGTTGGCTCTTCTCTCATGCATCATGGGAATGGAGGGGGGCTTGTTCTGCTTTGAGCCAATATGGTGCTGCATTTCATGCATCTGACTCATTTAAGAGCTCCCCAGAGAGCTCCTGGTAGGGCTGTGGGTGGGACCTGGGAGTTGTCTGGGCCGCAGACCTGTCTGCTGGTGTTGGTGGCTGTCCCAGGGGGATGCATGGGTACCAAGCTGGTTTTTGGCTTGCCCTGAACAAGGTCCTCAAGATTTTTCAGCAGTGACACATGAGTGGGTGTCCTGTGAGTGGCCATGAATGGGTGCTGCATGGGTCACAGGAGCGCACATCCGCTCCACTCCACCTTCAAATGGGCATTGGGATGAGAGGTTACCAGGTGGCCATGTGTGGCAGCAGCTCCTTTAAAAATACCCAAAATCTAAGCTATGTGAGGCTAGAATCCTGTCGGTTTGGTGTAGGTGCACGAGATTTAGGGGGGGAAAACAACAATGGGTATTTTCAGACATGAGAGCACGGATTTCCACACTTTTTCAAACATGGAAATCTGTTGCCGGCGCACCCCCCAGGAAATGAGACACGGAGACAGTAAATGGATTGAACTGGCCTCACTCTTTAGTCAAACAGAATCAGTGAAGTTGGTGGGGATTGCTGCTAAGCAATCACGGGTCCAGTATTTATGTTATGAAACCTATTTAAACTGTAACAGGTGTCTGGCTTGGATGTGCCTTCCAATGCCAGCACAGAATCCANGATGATCCACACCTCCTCTCAAGCAGCCCTGCTGGCCCAGGATCCTAGTGGAAATAAATGGGAAATTGTTAGTGATGATACGGTTGGATATATTTCTTATATGCCTTCGACCACCACCTTCCCACAGCTTGAATAGCGGACTCAGGCAAACCTGCCGCCGCTGCTGTCATTGCTGCCCCAATACAAAAGGAATGCAATCTAAATTCGTGTGCTGGGAGGCCGATCTTTTTTAACACTGCCCTGAGTATTGCATTCACTTGATAAGTTGTGGCAACTGCACCCGTCTGGTGAATAAATAATGCACACGGGGAACTTGGCCGGATTGCCATGTATCTCTGCATCTGCGTTACAGGGCATATCCCCGGCGGTCCCCCTTGATAAAGTTCTACCCTTTGGCCATGCCCCCTCTGATCAGTCTTTGAACGGCAAAGCCGTAATATTACTCTGGGCTGCAACGCCTCCAGGTCTTCCAAACAAAAAGCTGTCTGGGACAAATCCCGAGCTGAACTACATACAACTTCGCTAACTCTAAAACCCCCAAAGTACATGATGGCATACACTGTTTGGAAGAGTTGTATTTCATAAGTATTATAGCAAACATCCACTAGGGCATCATCCAAACAAATTAATATGAGCGATGTTATGAGGGCTTGCAGTTTACAAACTGCAGTCTGTTGACTTGCCCATGACTCCAGCATGTGTTTTAGATAAAAAATGTTGTCAGGAGGCTGAAACCCTTTCAGCCTGCTGACAAAATTGATGGCAGCGATTTTCCCCGCTATGGTTCCTACAGCCAACCCCCGTATGCAGCCTGTGTTCGAGGGCCCAATGCCCCTTGGATGACGGTCTGCACCTCTACCTCTCAAGGTTCCAGATCTCATGTGGTAAAAGATCCGGCTCTGCCTGAGATTCTGGTGCCAGTTCCCAAAAACGGTCCATCTGGAATCGAGAAAGGGCATCTGCTATCCCGTTGTCGATTCCAGGGACGTGCCATGCAATGAAAAGGATGTTATCTTTCAGACATGCCAGCACTAATGCCCAGATCAATATCATAACCCTNATGATTTTAAGAGGCAAGCGCAACTAATTAGAAGAATGACCTAAGTACTGTATCTAAACAAAGCAGCCTCTGTTTCAAATACAATAAACTACATATGAAGAAACTAAGGGCTTTAAAAATGCAGGCTCTGGGACTTATTGAGGACAATTTAAAGCTAGATTTGCTAGCTTTACAATTTTTTTTAACACAGTCACATCCTCAAAGGACTACACTGACTCAAGACTCATTGAAGTGAATGGGGTCTAGGCTTTGGGGATAAGATGATACTCCGTCCTTTTGTTTTCAAAAATTACTTGAAATAATCAGTGTTTTTCATCTTTTGCTGAAGGTGAATGGCTTTTTCTATGTTCTATAAACACAACGAATGGTCTTTTCTGTTTTTCCAGCTAATGTCAATGGTAATTTATGCCCAGGAAACAAAATACCCAAACCAAACTAACTAAATGAATAATCACTGAAGCAGGAGTGAATAGTGGTTTGTATCCACTTCATTGGGTCTGAACCAAAGTGAAGAAATTAACTGGCTAGTGTATTCACTGTGAATATTTGTTTCAACTCTAATAAAAATCCATCCATTACAGGTATCCTGGGTTTGATATAGGGCATCTGTTGCAGACCAGCCTATGGCCTTTTTACAGAATCCATTTTCCAAAGTACAAAAGATAATCAAGTCAGTAAATGTCCACTCTTCTAGGATATCAGCTTAGACAATGAGTAGGCACTGAATTTGCTGTCAGCAACTTTTTTCACTTTCAACATTTTTGAAAACCACAGTGCGAATCTGTGGGCAAAAGCAGGCCATAAGCTATTAAATTAACCTGCTAGTTTCCATTACATAAGAATACATGTAACATTGATGGTCCATTTAGGCCAGTATCCTGTCTCCAGCAGTCGCCAGCATTAGAGGCATCTATTGTTCACTTCCAGCTTTTGGCAGTCAGGTTTCATCTCCTGACCAACTTAGCTAATAGCCTATTGTCCAGAAATTTACCATATCCTGCTTTGGACACAGTTATTCTTTTAGTCTTCAAGACAATAATTTTATTTCAGTTTTTATCCCACCCATCCCTTAAAAGGCTCAGAGCAGCGAACAAAATAAAATATATAAACGTAACATATAAACATATATAAATAAAGATAGAAAAGATAGAAACATTAAAATACAAACAAAAAATCCCCAGTGTCCCTGGGGCCAGTTCTTGTCAGTTACAAAAGCCTTTGAGATTTCAGTTAGAAGGCAGTAAGAAGCTGCCATTTTTCAGCTCATTCTTGTTTCCCAGAATGAATCGCGAAACATGCTTCTCGCTGACAAACTTGAAAACACAGAGATTGAATTTCAGTCCTAGTTTTCATGCAGTTGTTTCGATGGTGGGGAGGAATCAAACCCCCTAGAAGGTGGATAGAACATGCAAGTTGGTTAACAGAGTTATGAGGCACTGGCTTGTTTTGCAAGGACTTGGATCAATCGGGGGCAATTAAGTGGACTAGACCCGAGTTGTTTAGAGATGACAGAGTTCATTGTTCCCCATTAGAAATAGAAACATTTGACTGGACTGAGTGATGCACTTAACACTATGATCTGAATCAGTCTGAAGGAGTATAGGTGTGCACTAGAAGGGTGGGACAAGCATGACAAGCAAAGCCGTCTGCTCATGGTGGCAGTGGTCAACTGTAGACTAATTGGTTAAAGGAATTAAAGCTGGAATAGGATGGTAAATCGGGGGCACCTGCATAAAGAGGTAAAGGGAGATGTTTGCTACTTAACGGATTTATGACCCACGGCTTGGCACAAACTCGGGGGGGGGGGGGCGGTGTCTAGGCTCAGCACCACTATGCAGGATATCAGCTGTCCCGAGCAGGTGCCTGATCCAGGACTTCTCCCTCAGGACCCCATTCTTTATTGAAGCCCGATGGTTTGGAAATTATTAGAGCTGCAGCTGGGCACCTAAAGATTCGGGCACTCCTGATAAATCAGTGGTCCCCAAATTGACCTGGCCCCATTCGGGCACCATCAGTACCTGAACGAGGCCCAACTGGCTGCTCAATTGCACCAGCTGTTTTTTCAAAGTGACAGGAGAGAACCCAGTCTGGGCTGCTGTGACTGGACTGGGTCCTGTCACTTTGAAAGGCCACTTTCCCCTTCCCAGAGCCTCATCCCTCTGAGGAGCTGTGGGTGGGAGCTCTGGCTGACCTTTGAAAGTGGCAGGACATGGTCTGGCTACAGCGGACTGGAATGGGTCCTGTCACTTTGAAAGGCCCCTTTCTCCCTACAGCACCGGCTGGCTTTTCAAAGTGACAGGACTCAGCCCAGCCTCAGCAGCCCACGCCAGATCCTGTGACTTTGAAAGACTGCTTCCCTCCCTACAGCACCTCTCAGCTGTGAGGCATTGTAGGGGGGAAGTACCAGCTGGCCTTTGAAACTGACAAGCCCTGGTTGGAGCACTGCAGAGCTTCCAGCTGGGGTGTAGCAGGTTCAAAAGGTAAAGTTTGCATTTTCAGACATCAGGCACCTGACTGGTCCTCTGGTAGCCTGTTGGGTGCCCAATAAAGTGCCCCCAAATGCAGGCATTACTCACAGGTACTGACGTTTACTACCCGTTGCAGCTCTAGAAATTATGAAAGGGGGCAGGGGCTTGGAGTTAATGATAAGCACTGGATCAGGAAGGTTCTAGATTTATGCTCAATTGCCCCAGACTGAGTCACTGGGCATCTTTAGACACAACAAAGATCAGGTGTCAAAACCCCTAAGCACGTGTTTGGCCATTGTGTGTAAGCACCGTAACAATCCCAACACCAGTTTGGCCACCCGTTGAACATATTATGTGAACACCATTGCATCACAAGGACAATTTGTGTGTTTCGATGAACACGTGGCCAACGTTGTGTCTAATGATATTGTGTGGCGTGTTAGCAGGTACAACACGGGGAATGAGGCGGCAGTGCTTGCCTGCTGAGATTGGGTGGTGAGCAAAACACCGATTTGCCCCAAGATGGGCTGTGTGTCTAAGCAGCGCCACATGGTGAACACAGGGTCAAACCGGTGTTCATATCAAGGTCTAAACATACATTCAGACATCCGTTGAAGTTACATCTAAAGACATCCACTGTTACTGTTAATAAAGAGTTGTGGCCTTTACACCCAGTCATTGTCATAGGTTGCCTTATCCTGAAATGTGGGGCCGGGGACATACGAGCCTCTCCTCATACAGAAGCTGTTCTATACCTTTGATATTTTTGCTGCCCTTCTTTGTACTGCTTCCATGTTTTCTATATCTTTTTTGAGATACGGAATCTAAAAATGTGCACAGTGTTCAAGATCTAGTAACACCATGAATTTATATAATAGCATTATATCTTTTATTATATTTTCTATCCTTTCCACAATAATTTCTAACATTCAGTTTGCCTTTTTGACCCCTGCTGTGTTGATGCTTTTTGCACACTATCCACAATACCACCTAGATCTTTTTTCTGATTGGCTAGAATTATGGTATGTATAGTTAGGATTATGTTACCAACGTCCATTACCTTGCACTTGCAATAGAGGTTTTGTTTTTGTAAAAAGTTAAAGATATGGCATATGTAACCTACTTCATAAGACTCACCTATTTTATATGATCAAAATAAAAGGATTTCCTCTATCTTATTTGAAAGTCATGTTTGGCTATTCTAAAAAATGCCGGTGAGCAAAGAAAATGTTCTTTTATTTCTTGTTGATCAAAATAAAAAAGCTCTCACACCTCTTTGGTTCTTCACAGAAATAACACAAGCATGGACATCAACTGGATCAGCAGCCAAGTGATAAGCATGCTGAACAAACAACTTCAGGAAGCATAAGAAACCTATTTTTCCAGGTAATGTCTTTCTTTTCACTGTAACTGAGGTCAAAAGTACAGGGTGTACAGGCTTACATCAGTTGCTAAGATAAAAATATAAAGACAAAAGACAGGGAGGGAGAAAGAAAGAAAACTTGTTATTGCTTGAAAGAGATACACCATACACAAAGGACTGTTCTGGAGCAGTGGCTGGCCTTCCTGCACCACTGCCTCAGCCTGCCTGAGACCCAGCCACTCCTCTTAAAAGGAGTCTCTGCCTTGCCATGTCCCTCTGACTGTCTGCATTCAGCCCCCCTGTCATGCCTCCCAGTTTCTTGTCTAGCTGCCAGACAGTACAGAAGGTTTGTTGGTAGCACCAACAAGTTGGGAAAAACACCTCCCTCACATGTCTAGTTCCTGGTCCTAACCCTGTTTGTACAAGTGATCATGTCCTTTTTGTGTCTCATTGTCATCAGGGCTCCTCTGGCACTAGGAGCTCCCAAGAGTTACTCAGGGAATTAGCAGGAACTCCAGTGCATGAACATCCATCCTTCCCTAAAACAAGGGGTACCAATTAGTGCTGAAACTCGGTCCTTGGTTTTACTTGGGAAACACCGAGGACCAGTACCCTTGTCCTCAAACTCCTGAGTTCTGAAATTAAAAGGCAGGGCACCAGAACTTTTGAACTTGGCCAAACCTCAGCTGAGTGTAGGGAAGGGGGCCGGAGGACAGAGAAGCAGGGGTGGGAGGCCAGCGGCAGCACTAGGTCCTGCTCCGCCTTCCCTGGCCCCTTCTGGCCAGGGAGGGAATAGGTCAGCAGGGGCCAGGGAAGGGGGTGGTGGCCTAGTGGGGAGCCTAGTAGGGGGTCCGGAGTGGGGTTCTTGGGGGTAGGGGGCCAGAAGAGGGTCAGGGGTGGGTTACTTACCTTCTGGAGGAGTCCTACAAAATGCATGGCTTCTTCCCAGCTTGTAAGTTTGAAAGTAAAAAACCACAACAATTCAGCATGCTCAGCCCTTTTCAGAGATGGCACTGGCAGCATCAGCACACCAGCACCATCTTTGAAAAAGGTCATGCATGCTGAGAAAGAGCCATTTAGGCCCTTTCTGAGCATGCTCAGTTGATTTGTTTTACTTTCAAACTTAGAAACCAGGAAGAGGTCACGCATCCTGTGAGACCCCTTACAGAAGGCAAGACATCCTGGTGCATGTCAGTCCTCAGAAAGGTGTGGAGCCAGTTTGGTTGGCCCACTCCTGGAGGCTTATGGAACTGGATCGGTTCCAGATTGCCCTGTGGGATATATTCTCTGACCCTGATGGCCGGTCGCTTGATGACCTCGTGACTTACTGGAATACTCTGTTGACTGAGGCCATTGACCATACGGCACAAAGGCATCCACTTCCCTCCTGCCAACAATGCAGGTCCCCGTGGTATACGGAGGAGCTGCAGTGAATGAGGCAGGAAGGGCGGCGGTGGAGCCATACACGCACTGAAGCTGACCAGTTGCGACATAGAAGTTGGTTACATTCCTATGTCGTGGCATCTGTGAAGTCATGCTCAGCTGAGCTTTTCCAAGTGGTATGGGGGCTGGTCAGTCCAGCCTTCCTCTGCCTGGTTCCGGAGTCATCTTCTGCTCACTGTGATTTGTTTGCTGACTTTTTTGCAGATAAAATCACCCATATTCACAGCGGGTTTGATGCTGCAGTTATGGCAGTACAAGAGCCAGAGGTAATGGAAGCCCTGTCCTGTTTTGTGGAATCAGTTTCAGTGTGTCTCACCTGCTGATGCAGGTGATGCTCTTGGGTCTGTCTGCGCCACCCATCGTGAACTGGACCCATGCCCGTCCTGGCTGGTTAAGGTCAGTCAGGAGACGTTCGCGTCACTGCTGGTAGGGGTGGTCAATGCCTCCCTTCAGGAGGGCAAGGAGTCGAGTTGTTTGAAGGAGGTGGTGGTTCAGCCCCTGCTCAAGAAACCATCTCTTGACATTGATGCCCTAGCCAGTTATCGTCCAGTCTCTAGCCTTCCCTTTTTAGGGAAAGTTATTGAGCCGGGGGTGGCATGGCAACTCCAGGAGCATTTGGATAGTATCGGTATCTTAGATCCCTCACAGTCCAGCTTTCGTCAGGGTTATGGCACTGAGACTGCACTTGTGGCCTTGGTTGATGACCTCTCCCGAGCATTAGACCAGGGTCATTCGACCCTGTTGGTATTATTAGATCTGTCCGCTGCATTTGATACTGTTGATCATGAACCATTGGTGGCTCACCTGAGGGACCGGGCCAGGGTGGGCTGTAGTGTTCTTGAGTGGTGCCACTCTTTCCTGGCTAGAAGAACTCAGCGTGTGGCCTTGGGTAGTTTTTCATCATCTTCTCAGGATCTCATGTGTGGGGTCCCACAGGGATCAATATTGTCCCCGTTCCTGTTCAATGTATATATGCAGTCATTGGAGGAGGTTGTTAGGGGGTATGGTGTGAGGTGTCAGCAATATGCTGATGACAGCCAACTATACCTGTCTTTTTCATCGGATTCAGGCCCCGCAGTCTCATTGCTTACCCGGTGCTTGTCATCTGTGAGGGATTGGATGCGGACGAGTCGACTAAAACTGAATCCTGACAAGACAGAGGTGACAGTTGTGGGTAAAACAGGGGGTGGGAGGGTGGTCCCCCATCATTGATGGGGTTCGTTCCCCCTCCCCATCATTGATGGGGTCTATCCCCCCTTGGTGACTCAAGTCTGAAGTCTGGGGGTGCTCCTGGACCCACAGCTTCACCTGGATGCCCAGGGGATGGCTGTGGCGAAAGAAGTATTTTGCAAATTATATCTGGTGTGTCAGCAGAAGCTGTACATGTCAGATGCGGATCTTGCCACAATCATCCATGCTTTTATTACTTCGAGACTAGATTACTTTAATGTGCTCTCTGTGGGGCTACCCTTGGTGATGGCCCGGAGGTTGCAGTTAGCATAGAATACGGCAACCCGTCTCCTGACTGGGACGAGTCAGCGCAAGCACATAACACCTGTACTCCGTTCTCTGCACTGGCTGCCAGTGATGTACCGGGCCCAATTCAAACAGGCTACTAAAACTGGGAATGTAATAATAATGGGTGACTTCAACTACCCCAATATTGACTGGGTGAATGCCTCCTCGGGATGGGATGTGGAGGTAAAATATCTGGATGCCACAAATGACTGATTTTTAGAGCAATTTGTTCCAGAACCAATGAGGGGAGGAGCTACTTTAGATCTAGTCTTAAGTGGCACACAGGTACTAGTGCAAGGAGTAACTGTCGCTGAGCCACTAGGCAATACCGATAATAATATAATCAAATCTGACATAGTTGCTGGAGGGAGAAAGTTAATTAAAAGTACAGCACTGGCCTTTAACTTTAAAAAAGGAGACTATGCCAAAATTAGGAAGCTAGTTAGAAAGAAACTAAAAGTCACAGTTGAAAGGATTACATGTTTTCAAAAGGCATGGAGGATGTTGAAAAGCACCATCTTGGAAGCCCAGATTTCATGCATCCCACAAGTTAAAAAAGGTAGCAGGAGGACTAAATGTCTACCACTGTGGCTAAATGGAGGTGCAAAGGAGGCTATTAGAGCCAAAAAGGTATCCTTTAAGAAATGGAAAGCTAGCCCCAATGAGGAAAATACAAAGGAGCATAAACACTGGCAATGTAACTGTAAAGTGCTAATAAGGCAGGTGAAGAAAGAATTTGAAAGGAAACTTGCTAAAGAGGCAAAAACAAATAATAATACCTTTTTTCAAGTATATCAGAGGTAAGAAGCCTGCTAGGGAGTTGGTTGGGCCATTAGATGACCAGGGAGTAAAGGGGGCACTCAAGGAGGATAGGGACATTGCAGACAAGCTAAACGAGTTCTTTGCTTCGGTCTTCACTGCGGAAGATGCTGGGGAGATACCCATGCCGGAACCCTACTTTGTAGGTGATGAATTGGATGAACTGTCACAAATCAGTGTGAACCTGGAGGAGGTTCTAGAACAAATTGACAAGCTTAATACGAACAAATCACCAGGGCCAGATGGTATTCACCCCAGAGTTCTGAAGGAACTCAAATGTGAAATTGCAAACCTACTAGTAGTAATTTGTAACCTAACGTCGGCATCTGGCACTGTACCTGAGGACTGGAGGGTGGCAAATGTAACCCCAATATTTAAAAAGGGATCCAGAGGTGATCCTGGAAACTACAGAC
>QEPC01002093.1:4915784-4946277 GCA_003113815.1 Sphenodon punctatus | reverse complement strand
TTTTTTGAAATAAAATTATAAAAATTAAATAAAATATAAAAGCTGGGGTGATTTACAGGGGCGGGTGCCTGTGGTTTTTTTTTTTGGGGGGGGGCTTTCTTTAAAAGCTCAGTCAGTGTGTGATTTCAAACTGTGTTTCATTGAAAATCCTTCAAAATCTGCAGGTAAAAGGATCTGAGATTTGATTTGTGGTTTTCAATATCTTTTTTGGGGCGGGGGAGCAGTGTTGCATGCATGATGCATGCATGTTTATTTTTAGAATGATGCATGTGTCCATTCTCCTCCTCCTTCTGAACTAGTGGGCTGGGGTGCTTGGGTGGGTGCTTGTGTTTGGGGGGGCTTTCTTTAAAAGCTCAGTCAGTGTGTGATTTCAAACTGTGTTTGTACTTTCTAATTGTTTAATTTCTGGACTGGTGGAAAGTGGTTTGATTTCTGGTTTTCTATCTGGTTTCTATGGGGCCAAATTAATGTTGCATGCTCTATGGGTTTTTTTTACATCCAACATACATTCAGCAAGTCCCTTCTTTCTGAAGCAGTATTCTTAACCTCTGCTGCATCTGTGTGTGTGTGTGTTTGCTAAAACTGTTTGTAAGTGAGGTTTAAGGTTATCTGCCTGCTTTTAAACCTGGCAGAGGAGGTGATTATAACCTGCCTAACCTAACAGAAATTGCTGGATTAAGTAATGTAATGTCCATCTAACGTTAACTCTTGGAACTTGTTGCCCTGGCTCCACCCACTGTTGCCCTGGCTCCACCCACCATTGGCCTGGCTCTGTCCACTGTTGCCCTGGCTCTGTCCACCGTTTCCCTCTGGCAACCCGGCCGGCCTTACTGCCCCTCCAACCTCAAAACTCACCAGTCGCCACTGTTCCCCATTTTGGATCCCCCTGGAAAAGGGGGATCCATTAGGGGGGAACATGCAGATGGGAAGACATCACCTTGCTCCCTCCACCACACCCCCACTCAGAAAAAGCTGGCACAAGGGCCAAACAGAAGCAGGGAGCACTGCAGTCAGGAGTCTGGACTAGAGGAACAGCAGCCTGGACAGTGAGGTGAGTCAACCCTGGGCCTGGGGAGTCAAGTAATCTGTTGGGTCATGTTCAGGTACCAGTTGGTGCTCGATCATGACTGGGGCGAGTTGTGCACCCCAAATTTGAAGCAGTGCCTGACTGGCTGAGTGATTTCAATTACCCTAATATCAACAGGGTGAATGTCTCCTCAGGGTGTGATGTGGAGGTAAAATTTCTAGATGACATAAATTACTACGTCTTGAAGTAGCTGGTCCTGGAACCTAAGAGAGGAGCTGCTACTTTGAATCTAGTCTTAAGTGGATCATAGGACCTGGTGCAAGGGGTAATGCACCGGTGGTAGAACTACTTGGTAATAGTGATCATAATGGTCATAGGGTGTTCCTAGGGGATTGTACATCATCTCACTGGGACCTCATGTGTGGAGTCCCTCAGGGTTCCATTCTGTCCCTCCTCTTGTTCAACGTTTACATGCAGCCACTGGGGGAGGTCATGAGGAGGTTTGAAGGTGTGCGGTGTCACCAGTATGCTGATGACACCGAACTCTACCTCTCATTTTCATCAGAACTGGGCCCAGCAATCTCAGTGCTTACACAGTGTTTGGCGGCTGTGGGGATTGGATGAGGATGAACCACCTGAAGCTGAATCCTGACAAGATGGAGGGGATGTTGGTGGGAAAGGATTTGGGAAGCCTCGGCATGGTGGAGTCTCCTGTCATTGATGGGGTTTGCCCTCCTTTGATCTTCCAAGTTCAGAGTCTGGGAGTGCTCCTCAATCTGCAGCTTTGTCTGGAATTACATTTGATCCAATGGCTTCGGTCATATATCTCAGACTCTGACCTTGCTTCCATCATCCATGACTTTATCATCTCAAGTTTAGACTATTGCAAAGTGCTCTACGTTGGACTCCCTTGATACTGGTCCAAAGGCTGCAGCTGGTGCAGAATGCAGTGGCCTGTTTGCTTATGGGAACAGTTTGCAGGGAGCACATAAAACCAGTGCTCCAAGCACTGCACTGTAGGGATGTGCGAACAGAAGTCAGTTCGGAAATTTGGTTTGGTTCGAAAATCGAGTTCGGTTCGAAAGTTCAGTTCAGTCGACCGAACTATTTGAGTTTGGTTGAATTCCGAACTTCCAAACCAAGTTTGTACATTCAAAAATGGGTTTTTTGGCCTTCCAAACTGGTTTAAATTCGACCAAACAATTTGGTCGAATTTGAATTCGGTTCGAAACTTCGATTCGGTCAACCGAACTATTCGAGTTCGGTCCGAATTCCAAACTTCCGAACCGCATTCGTACATCCCTGATGCACTGGCTGCCAATAGTCTACCGGGCCAAATTCATAGTCCTGGTGTTGACCTATAAAGTCCTACATGGTCTAGGCCCTACATACCTGCAGGACTGCCTCACTCCCCATGATCTTGATCGGCCCCTGCAGTTGTTGAGGGGGGAGCTTCTTGGAGGTCCCTTGGACAAGGTGGCCACCGATCATAGGACTTTTTCTGTGGTCACCTCCAGACTGTGGAACTCTCTGCCCAAGGGGGTCCGATTGGCCCAGAGCCTTGTCTCCTTCCACCGTGGTTGTAAGACTTAGCTGTTCCATCAGGAGTTTGGCAAAGGAGAGGGGTAGGGAGGGGTGGGGTTTTATTTTCCCAGTTGTAGGTTCTTGTTAATATTAATTGTTTATATATTTTATATAGATGTTGTTTTTATTGATTTTATGGAACTGTATTTTATATATGTAGTTTGCCACCCTGGGCTGCCAGAGGCAGAATGTGTGGGATAAAAATATAATAATAAATTAAAATAAATAAATAATAATATAATCAAATTCAACATAGCTATAGGAGGGAGATTGAAGAAAAAAAACTGCTGAAGTAACATTTAGCTTTTAAAAGGGGAACTATGCAAAAATGAGGAAACTAGTTGGGAAATAAAGAAGAGCAGTTGCAAGCGTTAAATGTGTGGAAGAGACATGGAGATTATTTAGTAATATACTCTTGGAAGCTCAGATTAAATATATTCCACAAATAAAGAAAGGTAGCAAGATGACCAAATGTTTGCCAGAGTGGCTAAACGGGCAGATGAAGGAGGCTATAGAGCCAAAAAGGCATCCTTTAAAAAATGGAGAGCTGGTGTGCTAATGAAGAGAATATGAAAGCATTGCCAAATTTACCCTCTCAGCTAGTACTAGAACTAGGGGACACTCCATGAAACTCATGGGTGGCAAGTTTAAAACAAATAAAAGAAAATATTTTATCACTCAGCATATAATTGGGTTGTAGATAGGAATGTGTGAACAGAACAGGGTTCAGATGTTCGGCCATTCAACCATTTGGCCTAAAACTTAGTTCGGGTTTGTGGGTTCGGTCCCGTAGGGTTCAGACCCCCCCCCCGAATGTTCAGAAGATTCGGCCGCCTGGAGGCTTGGGGCACCCCATGGGTGCCCGTGGGGACATGTCAGGCCATGGGAGACACAGCAACATGAGCAGCAGAGACCAGGAAGTCATGGGGATTGGCACCCTGGGTTACCCGGGCAGGCAGACTCAGTGCTTGGCCCCTGGGGGTGCCCGTGGGGGCCTGGCTGGACATCTGAGACCCAGCGACAGCAGCAGTAGCAGAGGCCGGGAAGGCTTGGGACTTGGTGGCTGGCCTGACACCCCTACTTGGCCAGGCATTGCAGGCTGCCAGGAATTATCAGAGCAGCAGCAGAGGCCCAGCCAAGGCTTGGAGGCTGGCACCCCTACTGCCGATGCCTGGAAGGCTGCCAGGCATCGGCAGAGCAGCGGCAGAGGCCCGGCCAGGGCTTCATGGCCAGCACCCTTACTTGGCCAGGCATTGCAGGTTGCCTGCATTTTTTGGTGAGTGCTCTGTGTGTGACCATGAGTGGATGCTCTGTATGGCACCTGCCACCTATGCATGAATGTGGTATGGCCAGTATGGCACCCCTACTTGGCCGGGCATTTCAGGCTGGCTGGCATTGGTGGAACAGTGGTAGAGGCCTGGCCAGGGATTGTTGGCTGGCACCCCTACTCGACTGGGTGTTGCAGGCTGCCAGGCATTGGCGGAGCAGCAACAGAGGCCCAGCCAGGACTTGGTGGCTGGCACCACTAGTTGGCCAGGCGTTGCAGGTTGCCAGGCATCGGTGGCAGCCTGAGTCAGGGTAGTGCGCGAGGGCAGCTTAAACCTGGGGCCAGGAAGCCAATGAGGTGCCTAAAACCCATGTCCCTGACCACCGAGAAGGATTGCCCATCGAGCACAATCATTTCCCCCAACATGTGTGTGGCTTTCAGTTGAAAGCCATGCCACCCTCCATGTTCTGCAGCTGCTGATGGACTTGGCAGTTGTCCCCAGCCCAGCTACTCCATGGTGCACTGACGCTTCTTGGCCTCAACTGATTGCTGCTGCTGCTCTCCCTGCTGCCATTGCCTGGGGATCAGGCCCTGTCTCTAGCAGCCGGGGTGGGATCCACCAGTCCTGGACTGCTGGGGATCACATCAATAATGGGGGACATTGGTGGTCCATGATGAACATCTGACCCTGAAACACCTGCACCTGCTTCTCCCGCCACAGCAGAGACAGCCGCAGCCTCCTGGACTGCAGGCCTTCCAGTGCCTTACGTGGCAGTGGAGGGCTCTGGCAGGAGGCGACACCGAACCACACCCCTAGTGCCACTTCTGGGAGCCTCTGAAGCCTGTCTCCCAAAATCAGACCTGTGTAGTTTGGGGCATGGTGATGGTCTCGGGCTCCTGCTGATACCTGCCACTCTGCTGGCTCAGTCCCTGCTACCTCTGCCACGTGCCCCATTGGCCACCTTATGGGCAACAGACCGGCCTCTCCTGCTTCCCTTCTCCATTTCTCCCACCCAAAGAATGCAAACGAAGATTTTATATTTTTTTTATTTATTTATTCAAATTTGGAATATAATATTATATATATCTACACAACCTCTAACTGCTATTAACTATTCTAAAACTTATGGAACTGAATGGAATATTATCTAATATCTACAAAGGCCTAGTCCTACAAACACACTACAAAATATTAAAACTGAATCACTACACACTATATCTATCTCTATAACTAAGCTAATTCCTACAACTATCTATCTATAGTATCATATATATGTTCCCATCTATAGTTCCTACAACTATAGATAGATAGTTTTAGGAATGTATGTATACACACACACACACACACACACACACACACACACACAGAGGGATGGGGGGGTGACACAGACAGCTCACAACACACAACATAGGGAGGGGTACAAAACTGTAATGAAATCAATCAATCAATCAACTGTAACTAAATCAATCTAATCCTACTCTAAATAAATCCAAAAACAGGGGAAGGGAATCAGTGATGGAATATATACAGCAACGAGGGAAGGATTTAATGGAGGGGAGGGAGAAACAACACAGGGAGGGGTAAAAAATAAAAATAACACCTAAATCTATCTAATCTAATCTAAATAAATGAAACTATGGAGGTAAATGTGTAGAAATGGGTGAAATAGGAGGAGGATGGCAATGGATTGGGAGGAACACAAACTGCTGGGAGAGGGAGAGTTCTGAAAATGCCTGCTGGCAGGTAGGGATATGCAAATAGAACCGAGTTCGGAAATTCGGTTCGGTTCGAAAATTGAGTTCGGTTTGAAAGTTTGGTTCAGTCGACTGAACTATTCGAGTTCGGTCCAATTCCGAACTTCCAAACTGAGTTTGTACATTCAAAACCAGGTTTTTTGGCCTTCTGAACTGGTTCAAATTCAACCCAACAATTCGATCAAATTCGAGTTCGGTTTGAAAGTTCGGTTTGATCGACCGAACTATTCAAGTTTGGTTCGAACTCTGAACTTCCCTACTGACAGGATCAGTGACTAGCTCAGAACGAATTGGAAGGGGGGAGGGCAATTACTTTTGTTACTTGCTGCACCTGCCTTACCACAAGCCCCATTGGCTCTGTGCAGTCTAGTTCGTGGCCAATTGCAGACTGCCATGGTGGGATGGTGATTGGGCAGGAAAAGAGGGATGGTGATTGGGCAGGCTGGCTCCTAGTCTAAGCCTCTCTCCACCCCTGGGGCCAGGAATTCTACTCCTCAGCTACCCCCCCCCAGGCCTGCCAGCCAGGTTTTTCCCACCTGAACGCTGCCGAACGCGGCCAAACTGTTCAGGGGGTTCTGCATTCAGTTCGGGCATCTGGTTCAGGCATCTGAAATGGCTGAGTTTGGGTCAAACTCCGAATGTCTGAACCGTGTTCGCACATCCCTAGTTGTGGAATCTCTTGCCAGAGGCTGTGGTAAGGGCCAGTACTATAGCTGAGTTTAAAAGAAGTTTGGACAAGTTTCTGGAAGGTAGGTCCATTAGCATCTGTTAGCCAGACAGGATCAGGGAACATGACGAGAGCTGGGGGTTAACAGCAGGGAATGGATCCCCCATTGTGACCAGTTGGGTGCTTCTCCCAAGACACCGTGATTGGCCACTGTCGGAGACAGGATGCTGGGCTTGATGGACCATTGGTCTGACCCAGTATGGCACTTCTTATGTTCTTATGTTCTTAAATTTGATGTAAAATGTTAAGAAGACAGGCCAAGAGGGAATGTGAGGATCCACTCACTAAAAATGCAAATAATATATCAGTATATCAGTATATCAAGTATATCAGAAGCAAGAAGTCTGCTAGAGAGTTGGTTGGGCCAGTAGATGACTGGAGGGTAGGGGGTGGTCGAAGGGGAACTCAGGGAGGATAAGGATATTGCAGAGAAGCTGAATTAATCCTGTGCTTTGCTCTTCACCACTGAGAATGTTGGGGAGATACCCATGCCGGACCAAGTTTTTGTAGGTGAAGAATCAGAAGAACTGTCACAAATAAGCGTGACTCTGGAGGAGCCTTTAGAGCAAATTGACAAATTAAATAGTAACAAATCACAAGGATAAAATGGTATCCATCCCAGAGTTCTGAAGAAACTCAAATATGAAGGCTCAGACCTACTATTGGTAATTTGTAACCTATCACTAAAATCTGCCATTATCTGAGGATTGGAGGGTAGCAAATGTAATGCCAATATTTTAAAAGGGCTCCAAAGGTGATCCTGGAAACTACAGCCCAGTGAGCCTGTCAGTGCCAGGCAAACTGGTGGAAATGGTTGTTAAGAACAGAATTACTGAGCATTTAATAAACATGGCTTAATGGGGAAAAGTCAACATGGATGTAGGAAAGGGAAGTCGTGCCTCACTAATCTATTGGAATTTTTAGGATCTAAATAAGCATGTGGATAAGGGTGAGTCAGTAGATATAGTGTATCTGGACTTTCAGAAAACGTTTGATAAGGTCCCTCATGAAAAACTCTTGAGGAAATTAAAGGGTAGAGGCAGTGTCCTATTGTGGAATGGCAACTAGTTAAAAGATTGGACCAAATCCAAAGAGTAGGACTAAATATTCAGTTTTCACAGTGGAGAGAAGTAACTAGTGGACTGTCTCAGGGATCTGTACTGGGACCTGTGGTTTAATATATTCATTAATGTTCTGGAGAATGGAGTAAAGAGTAAGGTAATCAAATTTTGAGATGACACAAAATGATTCAAAGTAGTTCAAACCTGAGCTGGCTGTGAAGAATTGCAGGAGAATCTTGTGAGACTGGGCATCGAAAGGGCAGACGAAATTTATTATGAACAAGTGCAAAGTGATGCACATAGGGAAATATAAACCAAACTATACGTATACAATGTTGGGTTCTAAATTAGGAGTTACCACTCAGGAAAAGGATTTTGGTGTCATTGTGGACAATACACTGAATCTCTCAGCTTAGTGTGCGGACTGTGGTGGCAGCCAAAAAAAGCAAACAGAATGTTAGGAATCATACAGTAATGGATAGCGAATACAACTGAAAATATCAGAATGCCTCCATAGATCTATGGTAAAACCACAACTGGATTGTTGTGTGCCGTTCTGATTGCCCCCTCTCAGAAAAAAGACATTGTAGAACTAGAAAATGTACAGAGAAGGGCAACAAAAATGATCAAGGGTATGGAACAACTCCTGTATGAAGAGAGGCTTGATAGGTTACGGTTAGTGATGAAACTCAGTATTTACTTTTTTTTGGACTATACCGAGGATCATGGTCCTCAGTTTGGAATCACCAAGTTTGAAGGTTCTAAGGATCAGGTCTCAGAAAGTCTGGTTCCCTCAATGGAGTGATGGATCCACACACTTTTTCTCTGAGATGTGCACGGCAACAGGAGGTCTGGGATCCCTGACATAACTGGAGTGACCCACCCCTGACCCGACCTTCTCAAAGCTAGGAAACAGAACTTAACGTCATATTTGCACAGGAGTAATGGGAGGGGATAGATGATGGGAGGGGATAGATGAGGGGCGGACATATACAGGATGTTTTTTGATTGGCTATCAGGGGGAAAATAAAACTGGCCATTTGGGTATTTTCCAGTCTCTTTGGTTACCTTAGCTGTGTGTGCTACACTGATGTATCTGTAAGTATTTCAGCTTGGAGTTGTGGGGGGAGGGGGGGTCTGGCCATAGGGGAAATGCTGGTGGTCACTACTATACCCTGATTTTTTTTTATATATATATATATATATATATAATATTTTAAAGTAGGTGCTTGGGCATAGGTCAATGATATGGGTTTGGCACTGTGGGTTTGGCACTTTTGCTATGGGTTTGCCAAGATGTGACCAGCTAGGGCACAGGGGAATACCTTCTGGTTAATTATGGTGTGTTTTGTGTAGGGGACTTGCCTTGCATAGGGGAATGGAGCAAGGGAGCCATATGTTGTTTTGTTTTTCGCTGCTTTGCACCGTAATTGGAACTGGGACAGTAAACATTAAATGGCCGCACGTAGCACCACGTGCCGGCTCGAGCACCGAATGCTTCTGCAATTCCAAGTTCCAAATCCTAAGGATTTCTGAGTTCTGGAGTTCCGATTTCCAAGTCCTCAGTACCAGTTCTGAGTGGCAGCCAAAAACTCTGCCTCAACACTTGGAACCTCATAAATACTCACAAATATATATATAATTTGTGAGTGTTTATATATTCATGAGTGTTTATATATATTTGTGAGTGTTAACTAGAGCTGCCCTCTGTGTGTGTGTGTGTGTGTGTGTGTGTGTGTGTAGGTTTTTTCCCCCAGTGCAGCTTCAGTTAGGGCTCTTTAGCTTGGAGAAGAGATGACTGAGAGGGGATATGATAGAAGTTTACAAAATCATGAGTGGTGTGGAACACAGGCCTTCAGGAGTGAGGGGGGTGGGTTAGGGTTAGGGTTCTTTGCCCCCATCCTGTTTTACTGTTTTAACTTCCGTGGCCTTGTTTTAAATATTGTTGATTGTTTTAAACTGTTTTTATAGTGTTTTTATGTATTTATAAAATTGTTGGAAGCCGCCCCGAGCTGGTGACAGGAGGGTGCGGGGTATAAATCATAGAAATAAATAAATAAATAAGTAAAATAAATAGGGAGGGGTTATTTACCCTCTCTAACAGTACTAGAAGAAGGGAACACTCCATTAAATTAACTGACAGCAGATTTAAAACAAATAAGAGAGTATTAACAATTAGCAAACAATTAACTTGTGGAATTTACTGCCAGAGGAAGTGGTCAAGGCCAGTAGTGTAGATAGTTTTAAAAATGAACTCGATCCCTCGCAGTCGGGCTTTCATTTGAATGTGCTTGTGGCCACTGTGCTTGTGGCCTTGGCCGACAAGCTCTCCTGTGAGTTGGACCGGGGTCGTTCGACCTTGTTGATCCTGTTAGATCTCTCGGCTGCATTTCATACCTTTGATCATGAGTTCTTGGTGATTCGTCTGCGAGACCAGGAAGGGATTTGTGGGACTATTCTTGAATGGTTTCGCTCTTTCCTGGCCAGGAGAACCCAACGTGTGGTACTGGGGGAGTTTTCATCTTCCACCTTCATCTTCCCTCACGTGTGGGGTACCGAAGGGTTCCATCTTATCCCCTCTCTTGTTCAATGTGTACATGCAGCCTTTGGGGGAGGTTGTTAGACAATATGGAGTAAGATGTCATCAATATGCTGATGACATCCAGCTATATCTCTCATTTTCCTCCGACTCAGGCCCGGCAGTCTCAGTGCTTACCCGGTGTTTGTCCGCTGTGGGGGATTGGATGAAGACGAGCCGCCTGAGGCTAAATCCTGACAAGATGGAGGTGATGGCTGTGGGGAAGGCCAAAAGAGTGGTGGCCCCCATCATTGATGGGGTTTGTCCTCCCCTGATTTCTCAGGTCCAGAGTCTGGGGGTGCTCCTGGACCCACAGCTCTGCCTGGATGCCTAGGTGGCGGCTGTGGTGAAGGGGGCATTTTGCCAGTTATATCTGGTGCGTCGGCTTAAGCCGTATGTCTTGGACTTGAATCTGGCCACAGTCATCCATGCTTTTATTACCTCAAGACTGGATTACTGCAACGTGCTCTACGTGGGGCTACCCTTGGTGCTGGTTAAGAAGCTACATCTGGTGTAGCATGCAGTAGCCTGTCTCTTGACTGGGACGGGCTGATGCAAGCATATTACATCAGTGCTTCACTGTCTGCACTGGCTGCTGATAGGTTTCAGGGCCCAATTCAAGGTGTTGGTGTTGACCTTTAAAGCCCTAAATGGCTTGGGCCCCACCTATCTGCAGGACTGCCTCACCCTCTGGGTCCTGGATCGACCCCTGCAGTTGTCTGGGGGTGCCATCCTTGGGGTTACCTGAGGTTCCCGGGTGTCTACTATGAGGAGGGAGTTCTCCGTGGCTGCACTGCGGCTGTGGAACTCCCTCCCGTCGGAGATCCACTTGGCTGCCGACTTCCCCTGTTTTTGAAGACAATGTAAGACCTGGCTGTTCCGCTAGGCCTTTCCCGAGGGAGATGGAGTGGGTAGGTTGGGTTAGGGTAGGTGGGGATGGGGTTTTATATTGTTTTTAATTGTAATTATTAATGTTTATTTTAATGTTTAAAATGTTTTAAAGATGTTGTGAGCTACCCAGAGATGCCTGAGGCAGGAGAGGGTGGCATATAATTTTTGCTATAAATAAATAAATAAATAAATAAATAAATAAGTTCTTGGAGGCAGGGCCAGCCTTATCCCGGGGTGGCTTGGGGCGGCTTCCATGGGCCCCACGTTTGGGGCCCCCAGCTCCCAGCCACTGTCAATCTCAGCCAGGGAGTGAGGGAGAGGTGGGACTCTACCTCTCTGTCACTCTGTGGCCGAGTCCGAGACAGTCAGGCAGTGGAGGGGGCCAGTGGGAGTGAGGGAGAGGCAGAGGCTCCACCTCTCCCTCACTCTCTGGCAACTTCCAGTGGCAGGCGCGGCATCAAATTTAATCTGCTGCTATGGCACCTGCCCGACCCAGGGAGCCGGCGCAGGGCCCAGACCAGCGACAACAGCGGATGGGGTGAGTGCCCTGAAATGGCTGGGCTTGGAGATGGGTGGAGGGGAGTGCCCCTCCACCCATCCGCGAGCCCAGGCCTGGGTAGCACCCCCCAAACCGGACCGGGGAGTGCCCCCTGAGTCGGGGAGTGCCCCTAGACCTGCCGGCAGGAGAATAGGGCCCTGCATTTCTCCCCCGCTCTGGGCCCTGCAATGCCTAAAACCGGCCCTGCTTGGAGGATATAGATTCATTAATAGCTATTAGCCAAGAAGGTTTGGGGGACCTAACCTCTTACTGTTGGGGGCTGGAACAGCAGGGAATGGATTGCACATTGTGACCAGTCGGGTACTTCTCCAAAGAGAAAGAGATTGGCCACTGTTGGAAACAGGATGCTGGGCTTGATGGACCATTGATCTGACCAAGCATTGCACTACTTACGTTCTTACCCAGTTGCAGCTCGAGCTGGGATGTGAATCAGCAATTCAAAGGCAACTGTGAGGAACCTACAGCTCATTGTTGCAGCTGTTCTTTTTGTGCATGTCAGTCCCATCCCCATGCCACTCCCAGTGCCCCACCATAATGGGCAGTCATTGATGACCACCCATGGTGGGTCCCGATCCAGGCTGGCTCATGGCAGGCCACAACATACATGCTAGCCTGCTGTGGCCTGGTCAGACAGGACTTAGCCTGGGCTCTGACTTGGGAGGGTTTCCTGAGGTTGGAGCATAGGCCAGTCACGGACACATTCAGGATCAATCCCAGGCCTCCATGTGGCAGCTCAAAAACAGACATGCTGGTGGCCCATTGCCCAAAGTGGGCTATGGCAGACCTAGGCGGGCCACTATCACATCTGTTTCTACCCAAAGTAGTACACATAATATCTTGCCCTTGCCCTACATGCCCTTCTTCAGGGTTGTAGCTTTGTTTATAAATATCTGGAATCTTTCTCTTTTTTTCTTTCTTCATATCAACAGCCTACTTACCTATAGTTACTTTTTTCTATCCACTCCCACCCATTTCACTACAGCTCCTCCTCATACATACCTGTCCTACATTTGCTCAGTTTATATATTGACTTGCTATGCTACATGCCTGAGGAAGGGCCCTATGGCCCAAAATCTTGCATATTCTCACCAACAGAAGTTGGTCCAATAAAAGATATAATTATTTTGAACTACTTTATCTCCATCTAAGGAATGTAGGTATATAAAGTCTGCTTCTTAGATACTAGCTCATCTCTGGAATCAGTCCCTGCATGCTTCCAACAATATGTTCTGACTGATAGTTTTTCTAAATAAACTTGTATTTTTCTTATAAAATAGATATCCTTCTCTAGGAAAAGCTTTTCCTATAAGAACATTCAGCTGGAAGCTGACCCAGAAGCATTCACTATCCAAAACATTGCACTGGAAAAACATTTAGGACCTAAATCAAAATTATGGCTGATTATACAAGTAGGACACAGAGGACACGAATAGTTTCTTTTCTCCCAGGGTGCTGTACATGACAGAACTATAATTGGATTGCAAGTACTGGGAAAGACAAAGGAGGGGTCACTAACTAACAATGCTAACAGGCCCAAGAAAGAGGTGTCAGAGTAATGGCGGCAGGGTTGTGACCCCAGTCCCTTTCACTCAGCCAGCGGGGAATACAGGGGTGAGAGCATTCTATACATTACCTTCCTTTGTTACAAGGCAGACAGAGCTGATACTCCTGGAGTTCACTTGAAGCACCTTCGCTGCCTTATTGCATTCCGATTTGCAGTTACTCCTTTGATGACCACAGAAGAGAAAAAAAACATTTCCCTTTCTCTGGCACATCAGAGAGACTTAAATTGTAACCTAGCCCATAATTAGATTTCCTAAGCCACAAAAAATCAAGTAGATTTCAATAGACATTGTCTGAGATTTGACAAACAGACCAGTTACAGCCACCAGCTATGGGTAGCTACTGCTCTCCTTTTTGTCGTTCACTTTTGCATTATTATTACTCTTAAGTATTTATTAGGGATGGGTGTTGCAGATTTGGATTAATTAGTAACTACTCAATAATGGCAAATATGAATTAATCCATAAATCCTGCAATGATAACGGATCTCCTGGTTTCTGGATCTCTGTAAAGCTCGTTGCAGCAGTGCCACAGGGATGGCATTGGCTTGACATAGCTCCAATGAGCTTTAGGGGGAAGTGGGAGGGAGGCAGGCAGAAGGGTTTTGCTGGCTGATTGGCATCCAATTTGGAATGGCAGTCGGCCAGCAGGAGACAGGGGTCGCCTGACACCCTAGGCTGACTCAGCGTTCAGCTGCAGTGCTAGCTGCCCCTCCATGTCCCAGCTGTTGCTGCTCCCGTACTCCTTTCCTGCTGCTCCAGCTGAGCTGGGTTCTTCCCATGCTCTGCTTTTCTGAGTTGAGGGGGGGGGAGCAAAGAGGCCTCTTCCAGTGCATAGGATCCATGAGCACCCCCATTATGGAAACCCATAGCAGGGTGTGTCCTTCTTGCTCCCCCTCCTATGGTCAGCTTTTCTGAGCAGGGGTGGGAGAAGGAGGTCTCTTCCAGTAAAACTAGATGACAATTGGCAAGTAAAGCCCTTCTGCCCCTTCCCCCTAAAGCTCATTGGAGTGGTGCCAAGCCAATGACATTCCTGTGGCGCCACTTCAATTAGCTTTACGGAGATGCGGAAATATGAATCTGTAATCCAGAAATCTGTAGAATTTGAGATACAGATCCATAAGTAATACAGAGCCATAAATCAAAATGAATTCCCATTCCTAGTATTTATATAACACCTCTGATGTTACCTACTGAAAAACTATACAAGTAATTTCAGGTTAGTCATTGCCAACATTCTCATGAGCAACACTGTGTTTGCCACCTTTTGTAAGCTTACAGAGATGGCATTCTAAAATCCACTTACTTTAGAGTCCCATTGACTTCAATGGGGTTATTGTGGAGTAAGTGGTCTCAGGATTGCAGCCAGAGTTCTTATTCATACAAATTCACATTTTTCATCTCACCATATCACATACAGTGTAGATTGTGGATCCACTGATAACACACTAATCTCAGTCAGTGGAAGTAAAATAAGTCCCTGTTGTGTCTTATATTCTTTTCCCTGTTGCCAATGATGTAGCATTAAAAAACTTACCATAGCATGATAGCACGGTTGATAATTTATGTAATTCACTTAGTTAAGAGTCTTTAAAAGAGTCTTCTGTATTAAGTTGCATTCTTAAAAGGGAAGTTGTTTAAATTCTTGTCATTAGTTAATCAGATGAGGACTAGAGAAGGAAGGTGACTGGTTAACACCAGCATTTTTTATTTTTATTTTTATTTTATTTTTTGGTGTGTGAACTAGTGCCATAACAGTATTTACTCTAGAGCTGCACCAAACCTTGCGCGTTACTACAGGCTGGCTTCATAGAACAGATGTTCTTAAATTTACATAATGACGGACAGGCTGCCTTTTCTTTATTAAAGGTCACTGAAAACCAATGTCTTCTGTTTAGTCAGCCCTGCCTTCATTAAACTACGGCAGAACAAAACTGCTTTGTCTTCAGTTTGGGTCTTTGTGATCTCTGTTTTGCATTCCTTAATAGAATTGATTTGGCTCAACTCCTTTGCTTATGTCACCCCAGAGTGACTACGCAACTTGCACGGAAACAGTATCCATGGTTAGAAATTAACCAAATTGATTTAGGAAAGTTCAACTAACTCTGACTGGGGTACTCTGTAATCAGCATATCTCCACTGGCATTAATGAAGCCAAGCCAGGTTGGTTTATACCTGTGGAGAATCTAGCTTTTGGCTGTAGCTATAATCTATGTAAGATCAAAAGAGTGTTATCCCATAGCATTTCAATTTACCTTGACGTACCATAGATCATAGTGTTGGAAGGTACCTCAGAGGTCATCTAGTCCAACTCTCTGCTCAGTGCAGGAAATCCACAGCTACAGCATCCATGACAGATGGCCGTCCAGCCTCTGCTTGAAAACCTCCAGCAAAGGAGAGCCCACCACCTCCTTAGGCAATTTGTTCCACTGTCAAACAGCTCTTACCAGTAGGAAGTTCTTCCTAATGTTTAATCAAAGTCTGCTTTCTTGAAATTTGAGCCCATTATTTCTAGTCTTGCCTTCAGGAGCAAGAGAGAACAAGTCTCTGTGATAGCCCTTTGTGGAGTGGAAGACAGCTACCATGTCTCCCCTTAAGTCTTCTCCAGGCTAAACATACCGAGCTCGTTCAACCTTTCCTTATAGGTCTTAGTTTCCAGACCCCTGACCATCTTTGTCACCCTCCTCTGAACCCATTCCAATTTGTTGATGTCCTTCTTAAAGTGCAGTGCCCAAAACTGGACAAAGTGCTCCAGATGAGGTCTGACCAGCACAGAATAGAGTGGAACTATTACTTCTTGTGACTTGGAAACGATGCTTCTGTTAATGCAGCGTAAAATTGCATTAGCCTTTTTTGCAGCTGCATCACACTGCTGACTCATGTTCAGCTTGTGATCAACTACTGTCCCCAGATCCTTTCACATGTAGTGCCAAGCAAGGTATCCCCAATCCTGTATTTGTACATTTGATTTTTCTTACCTAAATGTAGAACTTTACATTTATCTCTGTTGACCTTAATTTTGTTAGTTTCAGCCCAGTTTTCCAACTTATCAGGATCATTTTGAATTTTATTTCTCTCTTTTAAGGTGTTAGCCTTAACACCTATCCCTCCCTGTTTTGTGTCATCTGCAAATTTAACACCCATTTCCTCTACTCCCTCATCCAAGTCATTATATGTTGAACAGTACCGGGCCTAGAACAGAGCCCTGTGGCACCCCGCTCGACACAGCCCTTCAGACTGATGAGGAGTCATTGATGAGTACTCTTTGAGTACAGTTCTTTAACCAGCTATAAATCAACCTAATGGTATTATCATCTAGCCCACATTTTACCAGTTTATCAATAAGGATATCATGGGGGACTCTGTCAAATGCTTTCCTGAAATCAAGATATATTACATCCATGGCATTTAGTAACGCAATCAAAAAAGGAGATAAGATTAGTCTGGCATGACTTATTCTTGACAAATCCATGCTAGCTTCTAGTAATCACTCCATTTTTTCTAGATGTTTACAGATTGACTGCTTTATGATCTGTTCTAGTATCTTTCCAGGTATCATTGTCAGGCTGGTTGGTCTATATTCCCCCCCCTTTTTTGTTTTTTAAGACAGGGACAACACATGCTTGTCTCTAGTCTTCTGGCACATCACCCATTCTCCAAGAGTTCTCAAAGATGATTGATAGGGGTTCTGAGAGTACATCAGGAAGTTCCTACAGTACCCTAGGATGTAATTCTTCCAACCCCAAAAACTTGAACTCATTTAGACTAGCTAGGTATTCTCTGATCAGCTCTGAGCTGCAATCCTTTCCCGTCATTATTCATGCTACTTTTGATGGGTTGGACACAGCTTCCCTTGTGCGAGAAGACAGAGACAAAATAGGAGTTGAGTAGTTCGGTCTTCTCTTCGTCACCGTTAACATTTCACCATCTTCACCAAGCAGTGGATGTACCACTTCCTTTTTCTTCCTCTTACTTCTAACATACCTGAAAAACCCCTTTTTGTTGTTCTTAGCATCCCTCGCTATCCTCAGCTCATTCTGTGCTTTTGCCTTCCTGACACCGTCCCTACAATTCTGGACTACTTGTCTGTATACGTCCTTCGTGACTTGTCACAGCGTCCATTTCTTATATGTGTCCTTTTTAATTCCCAGCTCATCAAAGGGTATTTTCAGACATTCTGGGCCTCCCAGCCCACCACGCTGAACCCCCACCGGGATCCGTTCTGGATCCTGGTCTGTGATCAGGCCAGCCATCCTTTAGACATGACAGCCTGATCACTGTGGGGAATCGGAGAGGGGGAGGGGCTGTGCAGCACAATGTACAGCCTCTCCACCACGCTACCCATGCTCCCATCGCCGCCCGCCCTCGGCCGATCCCGTCCCATGGTTGGGACCTGATTCCAGGATGAGGCTCATAACAATCGTTACCTGTGGCCATTCCCGGCCCTGCCCTGAATCATGGCCAAACTAACCACGGTTCTGGAGATGAGGCTGGCCTCACCTCCAGAACCATGGTCAATTTGATTCCGGCCGGGTGTTCACTATGGTGAACATCTGGCCAGGAGCAAACAGACATTTCTGAGATTTCTGCCACCACACCGGATCCACTGTGGTTCAGTGTGGTTAGCAGCGATTTCATAACATCTGAAAATACCTCAAAAGCTCTTTGTACAGTCACGTTAGTTTCTTTAGATGTTTCCCAGTGTTCTTTCTCATTGGAATTGTTTGAGATTGTGCTTTCAATATCTCATTTTTTCAGAAACTCCCACCCATCTTGGACTCCTTTTTCCTTTAGTTTATCTACCCATGGGATCCTGCCTAGCATTTCTCTGAGTTTATTAAAATCAGCTTTCCTAAAATCCAAGGTACATGTTTTACTATGCTCATCTTTACTTTTTCTTAGGATCATGAATTCTGACATTTCATGATCACTTCCCTCCCAAAGTTCCCACTACTTTCACCTCATCAACCAAGGGTAATTTCAGATGTTACAGGCCTCCCTCTTACCACAGTCAATCCCCTGTGGTCCATAACGTCTAAAGGAGTCCTGCCAGATGTTCACCCCAGTGAACCTCCAGTGGGAATCAGATTAACCATGATTCCGTAGGTGAGGCCGGCGTCACCTCCAGAATTGTGGTTAGTGCAACCACGATCAGGGGAAAGTAACATCTGTTACCTTTCGCCAGTCCAGATCATGACCCAGACCATGATGTGGGATCAGGTGCAGTGGCCAGATTGGCCGCTGCGCCCACCCTTCTCTTGGAGGGCGGGCGGCTGGGGTAGCACAGTGGGGCGGGGCTGTGTGGCCGCATGTCGCACCACGCAGCCCTGCCCCCTCCCCGATCCCCTGTAGGAATTGGGCCGGCATGTCTAATAGACAGCCGGCCTGATTCCTGTCTGGAATCTGAAACGGATCCTGGACTGCAGCTAGAGGGAGGCCTGTATCGTCTAAAATCACCCCATGTCTTCCCTCTTGGTTAGGATGAAGTCTAGGATAGCTGACCCCTTTGTTCCTTCCTCCACCTTCTGAAAGAAGAATTTGTCCACAAGGCAAGTCAAAAATTTACTGGACATTCCTTGCTTAGCAGAATTTATCTTTCAACAGATATTGGGTTAGTTGAAGTCCCTTTACTACTACTTCCTGCCTCCTGTCACATCAACAAAAATTCAGTTGACATAAAGCTCTGAAATAAAGCTATTAGAAATATTATTATGAATAGTGTTTACTATTATTTTAATCCCTGATACAATAACAAATTGCTAATAAGCATCCTTTTTTAAAAAATAAAATAAAATGTGTTCATTACTTGGGCATATTCGATGCTCCCAGCAAGTATGATAAATACATGGCAATCCATTGTGCTTTGAAATATCCCGCTCTAGTAGCGCTTCCCACAGATGTTCCTGCTGCTGTGTGCTTGACCAGATCTGGTACTCTCCTCCTTCCACAATAACATGGTGTCTAGATGAAATCATGTTTCTGTGGACACTTGGATTACAACAGACTGGAAGTGGGGCAGTGCACTTAACTGCATTCAGCCATGGTTATGTACAAGCACTGGCTACAGGTGGTTTGCCTCCATACTAGATGTAGTAAATTTAAATGAACCACAAAAACCTTAATGGGAAAGGTGGGCTAAACAAACAAACAACCCCCCAACAAATAAATAAATAAATTCTAGAAACACAACCCATGATAAGAGAGTAGTGAGATCCATGTTTTGCACAGACATAACACCCGAAGTGTGTTTAACTCTGATAATGAGAGACTAGCATTCTATCCGGTAATACATTTTCTTCCAAAAACTGGACAAATAATTCTTAGCGTACAACATACGTTGTTTTCTAACTTCATTTAAAATAATCACAATTTATTATTCACTTGCCTAGTTAGTCACCTAAATAAAATAGTATTGTTTATTTTCTCCGATCAGATGAGGGAACCATTAAAAGTGAAAAATAACACTTAGCAAGTAATGAATACCTGATACCTAACAATACATGCACAGCAAGACATTACAGTTGAAAAACAAACATGTGAAACTGCACTACCACAGGGGAGGCCACAGTGTGATGCTTTGCTCACTGGAATGAGTAAACTTAAACGAACCACAAAAGTGACAAGTTTGGTCTCCAGAGTGGGAAAGTATAATCGTTGACACTTCTCACCCCACCAGCCAAGTGACAGCCAAGTTCCATCATTGGTGTTACAGAAAAGAAAAACAAATTTTCCCTCAGGGCAGGAGGGAAGCATTTTGTTCTCAGCTACACATGGCTAGAGAGAGTGGACAAAAAGTAGCAATAATGTGTTAGCATCAGACGGAAAGTTTGGGATGAAGATGGACAAAGACCTTCAGCCATCAAGAGGACAGTGGTGCTAGCATACATGAAAATAGGAAAAGAGCTCCATTGCAAAAATAGAAAGTAAAACTAAACAAAGAATTTCATGCTTAAAAATCACTTGATTGACGAAGAAATGGAAAACGTACCAGTGCACTAAATAATATTTTTTCTAGGTGACATACTGTCAGTTTTCAGTTAGATTTACAATTTACCACCCTGTGATTTTTATCACTGAATCCACTAGCTTTTACAGCTATATTATCCAGAACAGGTATGATGATGTAAAATCACCCATTGCACATATTTCAGATTAATTTAATATGACTAAGAAAACAGATAACTCTAGTCTTGTAAATTGGCACCAGGATGCACAGCAACCATGGAAAAAATATGTAAATATTTATGCTTCTTACTTCTTCCACACTATGGGCTAGGTTATGCCTAGTCCTGCAAGAAAATGAAAGATACACAAAAAATTTCTCACCTGCACTCATTCCACGTCTGGAGATCAATGTCTCAGTACTGTCAGATATCACAGTCAAAATACATGGACTCCAGCAGAAGCGCCACCAGTTTGCCTCGGGTTTACCATACAGGGTAAAACCAGACATGACAGAAGCCCACTTAGGCCCACTTTGCCCTGCAGACCTCTGTTGTCACATTTGGTTCCTGGTTCCTAGATACTGACCTGGAGTATCCCTGGTCATGTTGGCAGCTAGCCTGGGCTCTCACCTCCACAATCAGCTGAAATAACAGTACAGGCTAGGGTTCGCTGGACCGGGGCAAAGCAGACCATCCCAGAGCTTTCACATCTGGTTCTGGACTGGTCTTCCAGCCCAGGCCACTACTGCCATGGCTGGCTACCATGGTGGTCATCACTGGTCATCATTGGCTGCCTGTCATGGTGGTGGTGGGGGGGGCAGAGTGCTGGATACAGCTTGGGCGCAGGGACAGCCACACGTTTCCTATTGTCTCCACCCTGAAGCTGTGCTGCCATTAGCCCGGTCAGGAGCATGTCTGTTCTGAGTTCCGGTGGGCATGCGCCCTGTCCACCCGGGCTGTTGCATCCCAAGTCAGCCTTGGATGAGACAGCCCAGCCATCATGGCCTTTAATGGTCATCATTCTGGCAGCAAGGTAGATTTGTCAGATGAATGACTAAATTGGAAGGCTTCTCTAAGGTTGATTGTTGTTCTCTTTTATTGTGCTGTATTTGGTTTTGTGTTTTATAAATCTGTTATCTTATGTATTTTAAATTTGATGTGTTTTGTTTATCTGTTGTTATTGTTGTATGTTATTGTTGGATGTTTGTATGGTCAGGGCGGAAGCCAGTACCAATAAACCTGACTTGACTTGACTTGATTTGCAATACAGAACATTTTTGCAATACAGAAAATTCCTTCTGCTGGGCTCACTAAATTGATGAGCAGTGTAAAAATGAAATTTTAGGATTTCAAAGGCTCACAGTGTACTGAAATGTAGCTGCTTCTGGGGTGGGGGCAGCCATAAAGAAATCTTAAAATCATTGCAGATCCAGTACACATGCACAGTTTCCCCCACCCCTCCCCAGCTCCATACACATATTCACACAGGTTCATACACATATACGCACACTCTCACAATTTCCCACCCAGCTCCATACATGCACACTTACATGCAAAACTCCACCCTCACACACTAAAACCAAAACTTTGTGGGTCCTGATCCAGCATCCAGATCTCTGTTAACAGATTTTTTCACCAGAGTGGAGCCCTGCTGATTTAAATGAGTCTCCCCAGAGACACAAGGGACCAAACATGGTAATTGGGCTCCTCTGGGCAGAATATGGGGAAGGAGCTGCTTTGGGGAAACTTCACAGGGAGGAGGAGAGCAATTTATCCATCGCAACTCACCCCAGGACAGGAATTTGGAATTACCTCTCTCTGACACTCCCCTGGAGACCGCCGGGGTGTGGGAGGAAAGGGATTCTGCATCCCCTGGCGTGTGGATTTGGCCAGGAAGTAGGTGGATAGGAAAATACTGAAATGAGTCAGGGAAAGGGGTTATTTCTTTGAGAAAATGGGTCATGTCCTTTTGAAATGAGGGTCACATTGGGGAACAGGTGCGAGAGAGGGTGCTGGGGGCTAAGAGGAAGGAGGCAAGGGCAAGGTGAAACAGAATTGGTCTAGAGGGACCTTGTGACTGTTGCCTCTGACTAACTGGCTGCATAGCACAACGTTTTGGTTTTGGCCCTGGGTATCTTCGATGAGCATCCACCCATGCAGCATTTTAGGCAACTGGCACTGTAGCCTGAACAGGCTTATAACACACTGGAATATTCTCATTGGTGGTCAAGGTTTTCTATATTTCATAGTGGATGTAGGTTTGTTTGTCTTAAATTTTGAATAGAATTCTTTCTGATTTGAATTAATGGGGGAAACACTGACGATTTCGAGAACCTCAAAGCAAGAAGTCCAGTCTTTTTCAAGACATAGTGAGATAAAAAAGAATATTCAAGAATGTGACTGTTAAAACAAAGTGAGTTGAAGAGTGAGCCTCTGATGCCAATTCCCGAGGGTAGAGTTGCACACAAACTGGTCACAATTGTGCTCACTCATAAATGTACCTATAAATTATTAATTCTGCCCAACCATTTATGTGGAATTTGAGTATTTATTTTTATTTTTATTTTGCAAATTTCTACCCCGCCCCTCCTGCAACGCAGCTCGTGGCGGCTTCCAACATTAAAAACCATAAAATACAATAAAATCAGTACAAAACAATCAAAAAAATGCTTAAAATATTAAATATTAAATATAAATATAACTTAACAGGGCTAGACCAAAAACCAAACACAAATGGGTAGGGGACTAAACACCCCCCTCCCCACCCTCCCTCCCAAAGGCCTGGGCAAACAGCCAGGTCTTACAGTTCCGCCGAAATGTTAAAAGGCTTGGGGCCAGGCGAGCTTCCTCCGGAAGGGAGTTCCACAGCCGCGGCCCTACCACCGAGAATGCCCGCTCCATCGTGGCCCCCCGCTTAACACGGGGGACCTCCAGGAGGGCACCCCCGGCAGACCGCAGGAGTCGTTCCGGGGCGCGAAGGGCGAGGCGGTCCCTAAGGTAAGAGGGGCCAAGGCCGTATAGGGCTTTATAGATCATTACTAGGACCTTGAACTTGGCCCGGCACACTATCGGCAGCCAGTGCAGCGCTCGGAGCACCGGTGTAATGTGCTCCCGGCGACCCGTCCCCGTAAGAAGACGGGCCGCCGCATTCTGCACCAGCTGCAGCCTCCGGGCCAAGAACAAGGGAAGCCCCACGTAGAGCGCGTTGCAGTAGTCGAGCCGCGAGGTGACGAAGGCATGGATGAGGGAGGCCAGGTCCGGGCCAGAGACATACGGACGCAGCCTACGTACCAGATAAAGCTGGCGGAAGGCAGCCTTAGCGACTGCCTCCACCTGCCGCTCCAGCCGCAGGTCTGCGTCCAATATGACCCCCAGACTCCGGACCTGCTGAGCTACAGGGGGGCAAACCCCCCCAATCAGGGGGGCCACCACCCCCTTCGCCCTCCCCACCACCATCACCTCCGTCTTATCTGGGTTGAGCTTCAGTCTGCTCCGCCGCATCCAATCCGCCACGGCCTCCAAACATTGGGATAGCACCGAGACAGCAGGGTCTGGGTCGGTAGAAAACGAGAGGTACAGCTGAGTATCATCAGCATACTGGTGACATCGCACCCCGAACCCTCTCACGACCTCCCCCAAGGGCTGCATATAGATGTTAAATAATAATGGAGACAAGATCGATCCCTGCGGAACGCCACACGGTAAGGCGCGGGGGCTCGATGTTTCCTCCCCCAACACCACCCGCTGGCTCCTCCCCGAGAGGAATGAACGGAACCATTCAAGAACAGTCCCGTCCAGACCCCCCCGGTCACGCAGTCGTCTCAACAGCAGCCCATGGTCCACGGTGTCAAAAGCGGCCGAGAGATCGAGCAGGATGAGAAATGTCGAACATCCCGCATCCATCTCCCGGCGGAGGTCGTCCACCAAGGCCACCAACGCCGTCTCGGTGTCATAGCCGGGGCGGAACCCAGATTGAAAAGGGTCAAGGAGCCCGATGCTATCCAGATGAACCTGGAGCTGGAGCGCCACTGCCCGCTCAATAACCTTCCCTAAAAAGGGAAGGTTAGAGACAGGTCGGTAACTGGCGAGCGCATCTACGTCCAACGATGGTTTCTTCAGCAGGGGGCGCACCACAGCCTCTTTAAGGCAGGGCGGCAACCTCCCCTGCCGAAAGGACGCATTCACTACCGTCGCCAGCACCGTCCCTAACGTCTCCCTGGAAGCTTTTATTAACCAGGACGGGCACGGATCCAGTTCACAACACATGGCCCTCACAGACCCCAGGACATCCACCGCATCAGCCAGCGTCACTTCCCGAAACTCTCCCCACAAAGATGGACCAGACGGGTGCTGTTAGCTCTCACAGTTTCTTTTATGAAGTTTAAACACAGAAGGCTGTTTCCATTAATACTGAGCTGACATTATGGGAACATAACACGTGACTGAATTTAACAATTCTAGGACAGAGGAGATATGGTAGAACCTCCCAGGCCTCTCCCGCACTAGTGACTCACCCTGCATGTAGCTGGGGAGCATGGGTGTAGCAAGGGTGGAATGGACCCCTGGCCAAGAAGTCAAGATGGGTCCCCCCTTTTTGTGTCCCACTGGCAGACCTAGGGGCACCGCCTGGCTCGATGGGCCTGGAGCCACTGCTATCAAACACACAAGGCACCCAAAATGCAGCCAGCCTATTAAGCGCATTATGCCATGAAAAGAGACATATATATTCAGCCAGGGGCCCATTCCACCCTTGCTACACCCATGCTCCCCAGCTACATGCAGGGTGAGTCACTAGTGCGGGAGAGGCCTGGGAGGTTCTACCATATCTCTTCTGTCCTAGAATTGTTAAATTCAGTCACGTGTTATGTTCCCATAACGTCAGCTCAGTATTAATGGAAACAGCCTTCTGTGTTTTAACTTCATAAAAGAAACTGTGAGAGCTAACATCATATTCCTCTATACTTAACTTACATATATAACATAAATTCACACTGCCCCGGCCTGGCCCCACCCATAACCATTTCATCTGCGCCTCCAGAGCAGCATGAATTGATTATATGGGAAGTGCAAATGAACTGGTTGTGGGGTGTGGGTTTAAAGACAATATTCCTGTTAACAATCACTTCATTAAGAAGAGTTAGTGAAATAGCAGCCATAATAATCTCAGAACCAGATATTTGCAAATTTTCAAAGATAGAATAGATATTGCTTTACATGCTAAATTCCTACCTAAGATAGTGGTGAGGAGTGCCTGCAGCTGTGGGGGAAGGGAGGAGAGACACTCCTTGTGTTTGCTGGAGCCTGGAGCCCATTGGCTGTCTCTCCCTTGTACAGGTACTAACACAGGGACTGGAGCACCCTTTGGGCACCAGACAAAGGGTGACACCAAAGAGTGTTGCCCATTGGTGGGCCTGTTCATGGGGTCAGGAATGGGCGTGGGTGCCCCCTCCCCTGAAGTTTTCTGCAGGGAATCAAAGGCACACAGGCAGCTGAATCCCTCAGAGGAAGTTTTTTTCCCCCTCCCGTTGTCACTCACCTCCACCTGGGCTGCATCAGAGCGTCGGGCGGTGAACCAGACCTACAAGGTTTACCATTACAAGGGAGGCGCCCCCCTGTCTGGAGCTCAGTTCTTGATACAGCAGAACGGGAGAGAAGCGGGGCTCCCTGCATAGGACTACCTGTGTGCAGCTGACAGCGATCCTCCTAGTACCTCGGTGATTACTGAGGGGGTGGAGCTACCTGACTGGCGGCAAGCATAAAACAGCCAACAGAAGCCTTCGGTGTGACCGGGTGTGGGGTGCGCCCTCGCCTTTCCATTTTCTTTTCCTTGTTACCCCTGTTCTCCCTGCTTGTGTTTTTATAATTATTATTATTATTATTAACAAACATTTATATAGTGCCAGCAGTGTACCTGGCACTTTACAAAGTAATAAAATAGACAGGGTCCCTGCCCCTAGGGCTTACAATCTGAGAGACAGGAGCTGGGGGAGAGACTTAGGAAGGGGAACAGAGGGAGAGACAAGGGGTCTAACATTCATGAAGATGCGAGGTCTCAAGTGCACGTACTTGGCTTGGTTACGATGAGAATGACAGCAGGCAGGTCCATGTTGCAAGGATAAGGGTAAACCGATCGTAGGTATAGGAATAGTGGCTCAGCAGGATAAAGAGTCAGACAGAGCAGAGCGAAAGAGGTGAGTTTTAAGGAGAGATTTGAAGGTATGAAGGGAGGGGGCAAGGCGGATGTGGACAGGGAGGGAGTTCCAGGCATGGGGGGCAGCAAGTGAGAAGGGACGAAGGCGCTTAGGGGAGCAGGGAAGGCGTGGAAGGGTGAGAGAAGGGACAGAGGAGGAGCGAAGTGCACGGGCTGGAGTATGGAGGGCGATAAGTGCAGAGAGGTAGGGGGGAGCAAGGTTGTGAAGAGCTTTATAGGTGAAGACTAGGAGCTTGTGCAGGATTCGTTCAGGAAGGGGAAGCCAGTGAAGCGAAGAGAGGAGGGGCTGCACATGGTCGAAGCGACTGGCGAGGTAGATGACCCTGGCAGCAGAGTTTTGGACAGAGATGAGGGGAGAAAGGTGAGACCGGGGAAGGCCAGTGAGAAGGAGGTTACAGTAATCGAGGCGAGAGATGACCAGAGCATGAACAAGAGTTTTGGCAGACGAGACAGAGAGAAAAGGGCGAATCTTAGCAATGTTATGGAGGGAGAAGCGACAGGATTTAGCAACAGAGTCAATGTAGGGTTTAAAAGAAAGGGCTGAGTCAAAGATGAAGCCTAGGCTACGGGCTTGGGGGACAGGCAGGATGGTGACTCCATCAATAGTTATTGACAGTGAGGAAGGAGAGGAAGGATGAGGGGGGAAGATAAGGAGTTCAGTTTTAGCCATGTTGAGTTTGAGTTGACGTTGAGACATCCAGGTAGAGATGTCAGAGAGACAGTTGATGAGACGAGCTTGAACAGAGGGAGAGAGAGAGGGAGTAGAGAGATAGAGTTGAGTGTCATCAGCATAGAGGTGGTATTGGAAGCCATGGGAGGCAATGAGTTTGCCTAAGGATGAGGTATAGATCGAGAAGAGGAGAGGGCCAAGAACAGAGCCTTGAGGAACACCAACTGAGAGGGGGAAGGAGGAGGAGGCGGAGTTGGAGAGAGACACATTAAAGGAGCGGTCAGAGAGGTAGGAGGAGAACCAGTTATGGACAGAGCCACAAAAGCCAAGGGAGTGAAGGGAATCCAGCAAGAGTGAGTGGTCAACAGTATCGAAGGCAGCAGAGAGATCAAGGAGGACAAGAATGGAATAGAGACGTTTAGATTTAGCCACCAGAAGATCGTTGGTGATCTTAGCGAGAGCAGTTTCAGTAGAATGAAGGGGGCGGAAGCCAGATTGGAGGGGGTCAAGGGAGGAGTTGGAGGATAGGAAGTCAAGGCAGCGGGAGTAGACAACACGTTCAAGCAGCTTGGAAGCAAAAGGAAGGAGTGAGACAGGACGATAGCTAGAAGGGTCAGAGGGGTCAAGAGTGGACTTTTTGAGAATAGGAGAGACTGTGGCATGTTTGAAGGCAGAAGGGAAAGAGCCAGTAGAGAGGGAGAGGTTGATGATGTGCAGGAAGGAAGGGGCGACAGTGGGAGTAATGGAGGTGAGGAGGCGGGAAGGAATGGGATCAAGGGGGCAAGTGGAAGGGTTGGAGGAGGAGAGCAGAGAGGAGATTTCCTTAAGGGAGGCAGGGGAGAAGGAGGACATGAGAGAAGGAGGGGGAGGAGGGAGAGGGGTGGGAGTGGGAAGAGAGGAGTGGGAAGCGATGTCGAGGCGGATCTTGTCTATCTTGGAGGTGAAGAAGGAGGCAAGATCCTGAGCAGAAAGGGAAGAAGGAGGGGGAGGACAGGGAGGCTTGAGGAGGGAGTCAAAGGTAGAGAACAGGCGGCGAGGGTCCCGAGAACAGGACTCAATGCGGGAGGCATAGTAGTGTTGTCTAGCAAGGGAGATAGCAGAAGTAAGGGTGGAGAGACAGAATTTGAAGTGAAGGAAGTCAGCGTGAGAATGGGATTTGCGCCAGAGTCGTTCAGCAGCACGAGTGCAAGAACGGAGGTGGCGGATACTAGGGGTGAGCCAAGGACGGGGGTTGTGGGAGAAGGCAGGGCGGGAAGAGAGAGGGGCATGGGAGTCAAGTGTGGAGGAGAGAGAGGCGTTGAGAGCAGAGACAGCGGAGTCAGGGGAGGAGGAAGAGAAGACTGTAGGAAGAAGGGGAGAGAGAGAGGAGGCAAAGTCCAGGGGATCAATAGCTTGAAGGTCACGGAAGGGGCGTAGAGAAGGGGAAGAGGAGGGGGGACAGTGGGAAATGTTGAAAGAGGCAAGGAAGTGGTCTGATATAGGATGAGGATCGAAGGAGAGATCAGCGACAGAGCAGTTTCTAGAGAGGACAAGATCAAGAGAATGGCCATTAGTATGGGTGGGGGAGTTGGTCCAAAGGTGGAGGTTGAAGGAGGAGGCTAGGGAGAGGAAGCGAGAGACTGAGGGCTGAGATGGGTCATCAACATGAATGTTGAAGTCACCAAGGATGAGAGTGGGGATATCAACAGAGAGGAAGAAAGTGAGCCAGGACTCAAAGTCAGAAAGAAAGGAGGAGAGAGGACCAGGGGGACGGTAGATGACAGCAACACGTAGATGGAGGGGGGAGTAGAGGCACACGGAGTGAGCCTCAAAGGTATGGAAGGAGAGAGAGGGGGGAGGAGAAATTGGTTGGAAATTTCTCTTCTGTAAGCTTCTGTGCGTGGTAATTGGATCAGCTGCTATGCCGGGTGCTAAGAGAATGAGAGAGATGGGGGACGTTAGCCCCCCCAACTCTCAGAATCTTAAACAGCGGAAACTTGATCCTTTCCTTCAGAAATTGGACGTAGGACCCCATTGTTTGAAGAGGGGAGGGGGTTTGAGAGCAGGATTTTTGTCCCCTCCACCGGTTGGGGTTGCTCATAGAGAGTCCCCCCCTTCTTGATACTCAACGCCTATAAAACTCCAAGTAGGAGGTTCTTTAATATCACAATCTTGTAATATCCTTCCTGTTCAATCTGTTCCTGAATGTTTGTCTGATTTCCTGATGAAACATGTGGCGGTTACAGCAGAGACAATCCGTTTTATGTGCTCTCAGGTGGATCAAATTCATAGGAAATTGGATCAGGTGGCTCCGCCAGAGAAGAGATTAAAGAGGACTCAACCCGGTTCTCTAATGACTCAGCACCCTTATCTTTGTAAAAATCCCCCTGTAGAGAAATGTAAGTCAGATATATGATATAAGATGGCTTCGGAGGATGTGGTGAATATGCTTTCAAATGAGGAGTTGGATAGGTTTTACCCCCTCCCTTTAAATTTGGTTTTTGTGATTCTCCGTTTGCGTGGAAAATGGTCCCCCTCCTGGAGCCTTACTCTTGATGTAGCTGAGCATCTTAGGATGCTATTGAATGAGCCTATAACGCGTCATGATATTGTTTCGGTGGACCAGCTATTAGTTTCCAGGACAAGGCAAATGGAGAATGTTCAGTTTAACTCTCAGGAAATAGTTAGTCTGGTATGGGAGGGGAAAGAGTTCTTAGAAGAGTATGCAGTATTTCCCTCTAAGGTTTATGGATCAAATACAGGTCAAATTCGGGTGGCAGTGAATTCTGGGTTGGGAGCTCCGCTGGGTACTAGTCCTCAAGCAGTTCCATCAAGATCTTCCCAGCTCCTGCCCCCCCCCTTTGGAAAAGAGGGATATTCAGGGTCAGGTGCAGCAAGGTGATTCTTTGCCTTTGCAGTGTGAGGGTAGGCCAAACAGTTCTCATGTTTCCCCTATGGAGTTGGTTCCCCAAAATCCTCAGAGTTTGTCTTTACATCCCCCTCCTTTGCCTCTGAGGGAAAGACTCGAGGGTCCTGTTTCCTCCTCCCAGATACAGCTTGCGGCTAAACTTGATGATCTATGCTCGCATTTAAGTCAGTTAAGAGGTCTTGATCCTCCGATAAAATCTATCCAGCTGAAGGCTCGATCGCGTAAAGTGCTTCAGCCAATCGATGATGCACAGATATTAACCTCTATGCAAGGGGAAATTAAGGATTCTATCCTAGAGGTAAGTCACAGTCCCTCTATGGTTAGTGGGGCAGTTAAAACAAAATCTCCACCAGTGGAGCCGGTTAGTTTGGGAGATCCCCTTATTGGGGGTAGAGATAAGCCCCCAGCTAGCAGAGCAGGAACGGCATATAGGTTCGGGGAAGGGTCTTTGGTGTCAGCTACAAACACTCAAGCACATGTGCTTTCAGGTGGTCTAGAGGAGGGGTTTACCTCAGTAGGTAGGTTGAGACTAGGGATGGGCGAACGCGGTTCGGTAGTTCGGTGTTCGGCCCGAACTCGGCCTGTTCGGACAACCGAACACGAACATGAACACGAACGCACCGAACGGACCGAACACCGAACACCGAAATGGCGAACACACCGAACCGAACCGAACACCGAACTACGAAATGGCCGAACACACCGAACGGAACCGAACACCGAACTACGAAATGGCCGAACAGTTCGTT